>JAFEMH010002754.1:0-314880 GCA_022495995.1 Adenophora triphylla var. japonica
CACACACAACAAAGGATTTTGAATGTTTGGAAGACTCGCTTTTACGAGGCGTTCGCGGTGCACACTAACGTCCTTCCCAACGCGTAACGTGACTCCTCCGAACCTAAATCTCTGATTTCGGGCTTTTTTCAAAGTTTTGGCCCTCAAAATTAAAATGGCGTGGCGACTCCGCTTTGATTTTCAAAAAAATCGGGTACAACAACAAGGGCGCACTACTGGGAGTAAATGTTTCTTTCTAAAAAAAAATGAAAATGATATTTGGCATATTGGTGGAAACCATTAAACTTCCCGTTATCGCCTCCTAACACGAGTCGGGGATAAATTGTGGTCTAACAATCCCACGTACCGGTATCATTATTTTCAAAAAAAGAAAAGCTTTTGAGGGTCAAGCTCTGTCTCAACATTTGAAAATCCTTTTGCTTTGTGTGTTGATTTTTGCACGCTTTCGTGTTTGTTTTTGGCCGCCTGGAGAAAGTCAAAATTTTGACCTGTCGGAATAATGTCCCTAACTCTGGCCGGAATTTTTGTGCTTATGTGCTTATGTGTTCATAAAATTTTCAAAAAAAATTTTCAAAAAAAAGAAAATTTTCAAAAAAAATCATGCATTCATGCCTCTTTTAAGACACATAATAAAATTTCTATTTTACTCGTAAAAGAAGATAGACTCAAGCTTGCACACTACGCCGCACGTTGACCTTACACACGCACACTCACGTCCCTAACCCGGGAAATCCTTGTCGCGGTCCGTTTGGTCTTATTACGCCGGATGAGCACAGACTACCCAAACATCCTACGGAGCCTCGTGTCGACCATGCACTTGTCCGTGACACACTTTGTCCGAGACCCGGTTGGTTTTTAGTCCGGTCTCGGTGTCATGCCCTGTCCGTGTATAGACCTTTCCTTTCAAGCCTTTGTCGGCATACCGACTCAATATCTTTCGGGTCCCTAATCGCCGAAGTTCTCGCCGGCTTCCGCCGCAGACTTTGACCAAGATATTGACCGGCGCCTTGACTTCGGCTCGATCGGCACAAATTATACACCGACTCCCAAAGATTGACACCGAGTCATCAAGGATTAATGATTATTCCATGCCTAATTACGGCTTAACCGACGACAAGTCAAGACTCAATTTGTGGACGCTATCGCTCCAAATCATGCCGACTTTTCGTCGAGCCCCTGGACATGATCTTGACTTTCGACGCCGCCTTGTCCGTAATTTACATCGAATGCTCGTTAAGACTCGATTACCCGCCGCACTTTTAGGATCGCTTTTCTTTCGGTCTGGGACCCGCTTGCCCTATGTGACCCTCGCCCGGGCCGTCCACCCCGGGAGGTCGAAATACAGTGGAATACGAGGGGCTTATAGACGTAGTGATCGGGGCCCACCGATCCAGAATCGCAGTAGTTCGCGAAAAGAAGAGCAATCTTTTCCAACCGATTAGGTTAATAAAACATGTTTTAAGTAAACAAGAACAAATAACCGCATGTTGCATGAGCCCTAAGCCCAAACACCAACCTCGTTTCGCTTCCCGAGTCCGAACCACACCCTTTGTGCCTTCCACAAGAAGCAAAGTTTGGATCGAGACCCCGGGTCATCGTTTGTTCGCCTCGGGCCATTCCAAAGTCGATACTTCATCGGTTTCCTCCTTCGCTTCGCCAAAGTTTCGTAATGACCAACTCGTAGGAGAACGGTGGGGGACGACAACTCCACACCCCGAAAATCCGCAAAATGCCGAACAAAGGGAATCGTATGTTGGAATGTATAAGACAAAATCAAGAGGCTCGTATCGCCGCTTATTGGAAAGTATCGTAACCTGTGGGCTAGCAATTGTTCACCACCCTAATGGAACCTTTACTTGATGCGAAGATTGAGCTAATTACCCTCCCGGCATGCCAACTACCATCAAATGCCCCGTCCCTTTCGTGTGGAACTACTAATGGGCCAAGCATCCCCAAGCCTATCACTCGCCCGCCTCTCGGCCTCATCGTATCGATCTTGGTCAACTTCCCGGCACCTCCTGCCACTCTTTGGGTTTCAATCAGCCTTGAATGGGTCGGGCCGCTACTCAAAACCTCGCCTCGGCCCGGGCCATCAACTGAATTGGTCGGCCCAAGACATCTCGCCCTCATCAAGCTCGATACTCCTCAACAGCCCGATCTAGGTCAACTCCGCCTCGTGCCTCTCGTGTCTCACCACCAGATTGAATCAGTTGGCTTTCGCCCGCCAGCTGGAAGGGGCCGCTTTACTACTTCACCGCATCGTCCGGCTCGGGTCACCATCTCTGAATGGGACAGCTGTTCTCGTGCTCCATGGTTCAGAGGGGGCCGCCTTGCTTCCTCCAATTCTCAAAGCACACCGGCCCCTATGATACCGCAAGATCACGTGGGCCACTGTGCTTTTATCACCACTTCATCGTGCTCTACTCCCGCCCTCCTGGGCTGGGAAGTCCGACAAGGTCAAATGCTCCTCATCAAATTCTCCACTCCGGCCGTTACGCAAGCCGCTCCCGCCATCAAGTACGCATACACATTTCCCTTGCAGCCATGTTCCTCACGGTCAAGACACATTCAATCCTACTCAAGTTACGATGCCTCAAACCTCATGTTTTCAGCAGCCTTCTCCGATCCGCACTCATCGCTCCTCGGTATCCACCCATTACGAGCCATATATCTTCATCTTCGGCAACCGCCAGCCTTATGAGGAAGATTACGGTCACGCTTTTAATGCTCGACCGTCATTCCTCCCACCAGAGTACTTCCTACCGTGGTTTCGCTTTGCTAATGCCAATCTTGTGGCGGGGTCATGCAATCCTAATGTTCCTATTGACTCGTCTAATGGATTATTGGTAGAACCAATTAAGAAGGTACAAGAAAAGCCTAGCAACGAGAGTATCGACGATCGCTCGACTCGGGCCATCTCACCATATCAATCTTGTGTATCCGACACCGAATGAAGTTTACAAAAGGTCGAATCTCGACGATTACATTGATGATTACATCAAAAGGGTTCGTGCACGGGAAAAGACTACGAGTCTGAACATGTCTCGCCGTTATAAACCTTACCCTTCCAACACGGCTCCGACATCCGGTAAAGGAAAGAAGGCATTGTGTACAATTGACGGCCCCCAAAAGCAACCAAGAAATGATGGTCCTTTAAGGCAACGAGAACGTTTTGATGATCTTGGGATGCCCATGGGCTTAATTTTCAAGGGCTTAGTAAGGGTAGGCCTTTTGGAGCCTCTCAAGGACTACCATCCAAGGAGCTCAAATGCACCTCTCGACATGAGTAAGCACCGCGCCTTCCATGATCATTATGGCCACACGACCGACAACCGCATAGTCTTCAAGAGAGCGGTTCAAAGGTTAATCGAAACGGGCAAGCTTGAGCGCCCCAACGGACCAAAACCGGCAAACCCCGTTCGTAATGGTGACCAAGTCAATGACCAAATCTCGAATCCCGAGGATTTGGGTGTTCCCTTAAGCAAAGTTTTAAATAGCTTGCTAGAGCAGTGGTCTCCTCGAACCCACGAGAAACTATCACCCCAAGGATCCCAAAATCCCTTTTGACACCACTAAGCATTGTGCTTTCCACAGCATCACGGTCATACGACCGACAACCGTACAACTTTCGAGAAAGGCGATTCAGTGGATTAATTAAGAAGGGCAAACTCGAGCGCCTCAAGGATCTCAACCCCGCCAATGATCATTTCCCAAACAACGCGAATGTAAACATGATTGAATTTTATGATTCAAACTCGTGAATTCAATGCACTCGACAAGCCGATGATTTAGTCGCAACAAATGTCGAGAATGGATGGTTTGACCGCAACAAGCATGTGGCCATGGCAAAGCCGGATTTGGTGAAATGCTTTGAACTCTCGCTCCGATAAGTTCACGATCGACGCCAAGGTTAAATGGGATGATAATGATCCGATGGCAGATTTGGCGTAAAGCGCAAGGGATACAAGAAATCCGATGATTAGGAAGGAAGAGTTAGTCCCGGCTTTGGAAAACGCCCATAAGATTCATGAAGAACACCGACCCCGCTCATCAATGCTCTCCGCCGCCATACGGAGTTCGTGTAATGCTTGAGGCGAATGGTTCCTGGTCATGGTCGAAGATGAGACTTCGTAAACAAGTGATTTCAAACCCCTTCATCCTATAACTCTCCATCCCACGGCCAACACCTCCTCCATCCACATATGATCCCTTGCCAAGGACAATTCCTCTTCACCCTTTCCAAAGACCTCAAAGCCATTAGGCTCCATCGCCCTCGCCTCCTCGAACGAGTTGGGCTCCATCACACCTGCTCTCAATTTCAAAGAATACTCGCCAGCTTTATGCTCCAGCCTTCACATAATCGCTTGAGCTATGTGGCTATGTTCAAGCCTCTACACCCACCTCGAATGCGATCATGAGTTGCTAAAAGAAAATCCGGATGCCACAAGTTTTCCGTTGTCATCTACCGGACTTAGTGAATTCACCCGCCGGGCCACCAGCCCGCGGCCGTGTTTCCCTCTCGCCGATAAGAGTCTTGTTGCGAGTTCCAAGAACTCGAATGTTCCCGTTGATCCCCATGTGGCAATATTGATAGAGCAAGTGAAACAAATGCAGTGAGAAGCTTCGATCTTATGATAAGTACTAGCACTCCTTTGACCCAAGATGTCGAACCGTGCAAAGAAATGATTCTGTCGCGCAAAATTCAAGTGCCCGAAGTGAGAGAATCCGATAGGACAACCTCGCCCTGCAGCACACTTGTCTAATGCCGCCTCCAAGCTTGAGAAAGGCCCGAAGACACACCGCCTAGTATCACCCCTTTCACTAAAACAACCAACAAGATCGCCGAATCCTCCCAAACAGAGCCCAATACCCTCAAGGTCCTCTCGTGTTCACTTCCTTCCATCAATATGCCTGGCCGACAAAGTTCGTCCCCGTGACTTTTCCGAACCCGCTTCTTTGGACAACTTGTGCTCGCCCACCGCTTCCATGGCCTCAAACTCCTCCACTCCCACCAAGATCATGGGCATCGTGAATCGATCACCGCCTCGGCCCGCAGAATGGAATCGAAGTTACCGTAAAGATGGAAAGCTCAAGCGTCTTGGCACCCAACAACAAAGAGTAGCTAGACTAGGGGCGACCCATCCTTTAATATTAAAACAGCCTTTTAGTCAACCTTCGTAGGTTCTAGTACTTTCTTCGTTCAATCAAGTCCTCCTTGGACATTGTAGTTAATCTTAAGTTTTCTATAAAAGAGCCTTTTTCTTTTCTCGCTAGACTGGAGACATTATTTGCACACCTACATTACATTTAATGAAATGGTTTTATTTTAGATGATCACTCGCATCGCTTCAACAAATAATCTCTCGAAATGATTAAGATTTTAATTAATTGGTGCGAGAAAGTCAACTAATGCCCTCCCTATACACTTTCCTCACCTCACAAAGGCCGCCATCAAGCCATACACTTTCCAAAACATATCCCCATCATCACCTTGATCAAGTCAACGAAGGCGGCAACATCAAGGGACAACAAAAGGTCACTCAAAGATCGGGAGATCGACCCCATATCGAAAAAAAAACAGGGGCTTGCCTCCGCCCCCCATGCATCAAGAAAGTTCAAGTAGAAGCTTGCCTTCGTCCTCAGGTGCTCAAAAAAAAAAACAAAAGCTTCAAAAAAAAAAAACAAAAGCTTCAAAAAAAAAAGCTTCAAAAAAAAAACAAAAGCTTCAAAAAAAAAAAAGCTTCAAAAAAAAAAAAAGCTTCAAAAAAAAAAACAAAAGCTTCAAAAAAAAAATGAGGCCAAGGACCTAGCACCGCCGATCAGAAGGTTTGACATATGGGCAAAATTAAAGCCCGAAGAACGGAAGTTGTCGACAACAAGGGAGCAGTTAAAGCAACGGCAAAAACATATCATAAGCCCTTAAGTTGCATCCAAAATCTTTCTCCCCCGATGAAGGACGACGATCAAGAAGCAACGGAATCGCTCAAAATGACTTGTCAAGGAATCACCTCAAGGCCCGCACCTTATCATCCAAACTTCCTATCCGAGCCTTTTCACCAAAAGTACCACAAATGTTCATACCCCTTTTCTAAAGCCAAACACAGCTCGTACCCGAACTACGGCGACCCGAGCTCCTCACAATGAGGGGAACGTAGGCAACCGTAAAATGGTCCGGTCATAAACACATTCAAATCCCAAAATCCGGCCTCACCAATAGCCTCTCCTATACACGATCCCTCTTCACCATTCGCCAACTTCGACTCTTGGTATCGCTTGACTTTCTCCTCATGATTAATCAAAATGTTTGTTCATATCGAGATTAGGGGTTGAATAACCCGAACATTAATAAAGGGTTTTAAGCAATCTTGTGATCATTTTGAATAAAACATATTTTCGTATGTCTCGACAAGTCTTCTTTTTCTACATTATAGGAAAAATAGAGCTAAACACTAATTTTCCGTCGCCAGGGGCTTCCATACACTTTTACAAACCTTTCTAAACTTATGCTCTCTCAAAAGAGTCAAACCCAAAGCGAGTTCTTTTGTGCCTTCACAAATGAGGCCATCAAATAATACAAATCGGGATTCATCCCCACTTTTCGAAAAAAAAATATATGCCCCGCAGTGTATACATTCCTAAAATTGTCTTGCTTTTACATTTTCTTCCTATTGACTAATTGAATAAAGAAAATAATAAAGTAAATATGGAAGGATGGGTTGCCTCTTTTGCTACATGATAATTCAAGAACGTTGGTTCTTCACTCGCTACAAGATGGGTTGGGTCTCGTTCGCACGCCTACAAGTGCCTACCAAAGTTGAAGCCTCTCTAATTGTGTCGATTCACAAATATGAGACCGAGGCTTTGCCAAGTTACTTCTTCCAAATCAAGACTTCGCAAATACATCTCTTCACTCAAGGCTCCACCAAGCAAGATGAGATTTGATCGCCATGTTGGTCATGGGCTAGTCAAGTGCGCTTCTTGATGTCCAAGGACGAGGACGGAATTTTAACCAAGACCAGAAATTCATCATATTTCTATGGCTAATATTGGAACCCGAGTCCATAAAACTCCTTGTGCCAATCGA
The DNA here is from genome assembly GCA_022495995.1 of Adenophora triphylla var. japonica. Classification (NCBI taxonomy): domain Eukaryota; kingdom Viridiplantae; phylum Streptophyta; class Magnoliopsida; order Asterales; family Campanulaceae; genus Adenophora; species Adenophora triphylla. The sequence goes on from JAFEMH010002754.1 coordinate 7,085, forward strand.
ATGAGGTTTCGATGTTCATCCTTGGAAGATGTCAGAATTTTGGTTTGACGATTGCCCTCAACCCCGATGGAACTTTCACTTAGAAGAGGAAAAGGATCCCCATCCCTATCTTGGCCGCATGCACTACCACCACCTTCCTCACACTCTTCTCAACTTGCGAATCGCCCATCCTTTCAAATTTCTGGCCCGATATACATTCACGCCTACCTGGGACAATGCTTGGGGAAACAAATTGACTTCAAATCCGATTTGGGCCGCATGGTATGCCTCAAAGCGCCGGGGTCACTCGGTATGTCACAAAGCCAGCTTTGGTATGCCTCAAGCCTTGCATGCATCGGGCCAGAGCTTCTCGCCATCGCTTGAAATGCCTTGACAAAGAACTCCGGCTCAAGATGTCCAATCCCCGCACCGCACAAGCCTCACAAGATTCCTTCATGACCGTCTCAACAGACAAAGAAACCCCAAATACGTACTCATCGACTCCATGCAGCTCTAACGTAACCGATCGGGCCACAGCCTCGCCGGGGCAAAATCGGTACGGAATGTCTCCTCATGGTTGGGATACCTCGAATGCCACAAACAGATTGGAATCCCACCTCGCTTTAGAACCAATCTATCGTGGCCTTCGCAAAGAACAGCTTGGAATGCTTCCACAGCCTGGGTCCAGGGCAACAATAAATAAGCCCTTCCTCGTGATGATGCTAGCTCGCCCGCTCCTCACACAAACTTTCACAAATCCATTCCTCACTCAGCTTCATGGGTTACCAAGCTCTCCATCCCGCCATCAATCACCAGACCGCAGCACTCCCCGGTCATGCACCTTCGCCTATGCAATTCAACAATCGTGACAAGCAGCCCGCACTTAAGCCTACTTATGGGCCTCACTCCGGAAATTCGAGTTACCCAAACCTACATCAAGATCGCCGCCCTCTCTTTGCCGGGCTGAAAATCAACAACAAGCCGCAAGGTTCTATCCCTTGCCCTGTGGTCCTACTCAAGCTCCCCGGGTGATTCGGGCCAAGGACAGGATTTCACCTATGTCCCCGTATCGGCCGTTCCTCCACCCGTATGCCGCCGCCGGTAGCTCCTCTCTAGCTCGCCGCCGGTTTGAATGCCATGGTTCCACCACAAGACCCTCATTTGGCTTGGTTCGTGGAACGACACAAGGAAATGAAAGCACGTATTGCCGAATTGATCGCTAAGAAGTCTGCTTTCCGACCAACGAACCCGGACTCCTTTGTTCCCCACAAATTCGTGATGCCTAATTTGGATCTCTTTGATGGCACCGCATGCCCGAAAACCCATCCGGACACGTATACCTTGGCAATGAAGGTCAAAAGGGGCGCCAATCGCCAGCTGGGCCGACTATTTCGCCTCTTTGAAGTCCAAGGCTCTAAAATGGTTCTTCCGCTTAAAATCCGAGGCCAGTGGCTACATGGGACCAGACTACTAGCCAACTTGGAGTGGGAAGCAAATAGATTTGACCTCGCAGTACAACAATGCAAATGGCCCCGACGAGAACATCGTGGACTTTTACAAGCAAGATGGCAACTCCTCCTTTTGAAGAGGAACAACTAGACATCTTTCGCCTCACGCCCGAAACCACATCTCGAGGGTCTCACTTAGCAATTTCCCTATCCGGATCTACGGGCAATGATCAATTCCGGGCTAAATTTGAGAGGGCTTACAATCGCTAGCCGAGTTGTCGCACCCGCTACGGATACCGGGTTTCTTCCACCTCCAACACGACTCCCGAAAAGGGCAACAGTGTGAGAACCGATCGAAAAGGGGACCCCAAGGACCCAATACAGCCAACAATCCATTCCCTAAAAAAAAAGTAGGGTGAATATGATTGAAGCCACGAACAAGCCAAGTGCCACTATGGCTAACCGCTCCTATATGGAAGACACTCTTCGAAGAGAGGATTCTAGTTTCATAGTCGGTATCAAAGATGGGTTTCTCCCTTCATGACAACTTCACCTTCAAGGCTCTCACGTTGATCGATTGGCTCGGTACTTCATCGCATGTCACTCAAACCTTTAACTCGGACCTCGTAGTGACGCTTTGTCAAACCCGGCTTCATCAAATCATTCGCAGAAAGATTCCGTGGTTTTCGCCATGTCTTTTCCATGGAATGGGGCTTTATCAAGTCACACCTATCTTCGAAGAAAGGTATGGTCACCTCAACAACCGTCTTGGAGTTTCAAACTTTAGAACTTGGCATATGGCAACTCCCCGCATCATCAAAAGTTGAGAATTGGGAATCTCCTCATATCAAGATTTCGTCAAATCACAACTAACCCAAGCAAAAGAGGGTTCATTCATGTCAACATACTTTGATTCTAGAGCCTGTCGGGCCGCCTTCAAATGTCCGAGACCGAAAAGAAATTTCAATCGAGACCCGGGTTCAAATCCAACTTCATTCCAAGATCAAAATTGACCTCATCAATAACATGCAATTCAGTCCGCGACTAAAGGATATTACCCCACCACCAAAGCTTGTCCCAAACAAATAACAACACATACATCCCTCTCATCACCATGCATCCCCACAAAAATCTCCCTGTGGCTCATGTAGCATGCACAAAACATGAATCAATAGGAAAAATCCTAAGTGATTGAAAATCATAAATCGTAATTTCCCCGCCAAAAGCTTAGCCAAGCGCATCTTCGAAAGCAAATAAACGCATCATCTCATAATCATTTTTGGTTCTATGCATGCATCCGCCATCATGAATGCCATATATGCATCTTCCTCTTCACTAACAAATGCAGGAATTCAAACGTAATCCCCCTTTTCGGCAAGGATGATCTTCACCAAAGACGACCTCAAATGGATGAAAACAGTCCCCCAACATCCACAAACATATGAAGACCGCCTCCGGTGTCTACAAATCGGTCGTGACGCCAAGCTCTCCCAATACAATTCGGTCGAGACGCCAAGCTCTCCAATACAATCAGTCAAGGACGCCAAGTTCTCCAATACAATCCGGCCGAGACGCCAAGCTCTCCAATACAATCAGGTCAAGGACGCCAAGTTCTCCAATACAAATCGGTTAGAGACGCCAAGTTCTCAAAACGCAAATCGGTCAAGGACGCCAAGTCCTCCAATACAAATCAGGTCAAGGACGCCAAGTCAAATCGGTCAGAGACGCCAAGCTCTCCAATACAATCAGGTCAAGGACGCCAAGTTCTCCAATACAATCCGGTCAGAGACGCCAAGTTCTCAAAATGCAAATCGGTCAAGGACGCCAAGTCCTCCAATACAATTCGGTCAGAGACGCCAAGCTCTCCAATACAATCAGGTCAAGGACGCCAAGTTCTCCAATACAGTACGGTCGGAGACGCCAAGTTCTCAAAATGCAAATCGGTCAGAGACGCCAAGTTCTCCAATACAAATCGGTCAGGGACGCCAAGTTCTCAAACACAAATCGGTCAGGGACGCCAAGATCTCAAATACAATGCGATTAGAGACACCAAGTTCTCAAAAGCAAGAAGTCCCAATGTGAAGACAAGCTCAAAAACCTCTACAAGTTTGACGATCACCAGCAAGATGCAGATTCAACCAAACTCCTCCTTCAGGTCAAAATGCCTCCAAAGACAAAGAAATCGTCGCGTAAACCGTCCCACGAACGGCAACCTAACAACTCTTCATCAACATCGCCCGTATCCTCGCCTACATGTAAGCACAAAGACAGTATGAAAGCATATCTTAATCAACTACTTTTCTAAAAGAACATTATCATCAAATCTTAGTGGCGACTTCCCAAAAAATAGTCAAAGCTCAAATACCGTCAAACCATCAAAGACCATCCCCACTATTTTCGAACTACGACCGGCTTGATTCCCTCTTAAGGATACGTAGGTAGCCTATCATTAGGTCCAGCCACTCGACCAGCACGGTCATCCTTTCCTTCGGCAGCAGACGTAAAACTGATCCCTTCAAATGAAGTCCACTAGAGGACCATCTATCCTAAAACGCCATCATCGAGATTCGAGGCACCTAAGACGCCATCATCAAGGTTTGAGGCACCTAAAACGCTATCACACACAACACGAGGAAAGCGATAAATCGCAATCATCCCTTAGGGTGACTTCCCAAAAATAGTCAAACCATAGGGTGACTTCCCAAAACAAGCCAAAATCTTAGGGCGACTTCCCAAAAATAGTCAAACCATAGGGCGACTTCCCAAAAATAGTCAAAACCGTAGGGCGACTTCCCAAAAATAGTCAAGTAATAGGGCAACTTCCCAAAAATAGTCAAACCATAGGGTGACTTCCCAAAAATAGTCAAACCATAGGGTGACTTCCCCAAAACAGTCAAAACCTTAGGGCGACTTCCCAAAAATAGTCAAACCATAGGGCGACTTCCCAAAAATAGTCAGACCTTAGGGTCACTTCCCAAAAACAGTCAGATCATAGGGCGACTTCCCCAAAACAGTCAAAACCTTAGGGTGACTTCCCAAAAACGATCGAGATCATAGGGGCGACTTCCCAAAAATAGTCAGACCATAGGGTGACTTCCCAAAAATAGTCAAATCTTAGGATGACTTTCCTAAAAACAAGAGGGTCGACGACTAAAGATAGTCGAAAGACCCGAACTACTGACCGGCTTGATTCCTCTTAAGGATACGTAGGTAGCCTATCATTAGGTTCAGACCACCGGACCAAAATGGTCATTCCTATCCCCAGCAGAGCGGATATACAACCCTAGCCATCGACCAGAGGTCATTTCTTATCCCCAGCGAGTTTCTTTCAAGAATCGGCGCAGAACTCGCTCGCCGAGGTTGACATCCTAAAACAGTCACTCCAGGGTCGACAACTAAAGATAGTCGAAAGACCCGAACTACAGCCGGCTTGATTCCTCTTAAGGATACGTAGGTAGCCTATCATTAGGTTCAGCCACCAAACCAAAATGGTCATTCCTATCCCCAGCAGAGCGGATATACAACCCTAGCCATCAGACCGAAGAGGGTCATTTCTTATCCCCAGCAGAGTTTCTTTCAGCAATCGACTGTAGAACTCGCTCGCCAGGTTGACATCCTAAAACAAGCCACTCTGTGGTCGACAACTAAAGATAGTCGAAAGACCCGAACTACGATCGGCTTGATTCCTCTTAAGGATACGTAGGTAGCCTATTAAATAGGTTCAGCCACTCAATCACTTGATCATCCCTGCCAAAATATGGAGCCTTACTCTTATCGACGACCCCGCTTCCTTCGAAGCGCCGTCGCCGAGGGGCTACTGTAAGTGCTCCAATTTGAGCTTGTTAGCATTTTCGTTAGAAAATTAACGAAAGTTATAACATTACTAACATTCCTAACATTCCTAACTTTTCTAACAAAGTAAGGGTAAAATGGGCATTGCCATTTAAAGTTAAACCAAGAAAAGAATCTCAAAAAGCAAAAGAAATAAGAAAAATCCGAATTGGGCAAGTTGAAAAACATAAACTGCTGGATTTTTGAATTTTATTCTTCCTGTCCAAAGCCTGAAGCTGTAATTAATGAACAGTGCACGCTGTCAATCATATCCGCGCGGACATGTTTGTCAATTTCAGAGGGCTATAAATTGAACCCTCCTCTCTCAGTTTACACAACACAATTTGATCACAGCAACGAAACTCTGGCGAAATATAGAGAGAAAACAGTGGGAATCCTTAGATTGCCACCATTTTCTCTCCAATCTTTCCCAAATCTCACTCACTCACAAACACTTCAAATCACTCTCATACATACTCTCATACATACTCCAATCCAAGCTCAAATCACCCTATAGGAGGAGGATTAGAGAGAAAACATAGAGGACTTCATTGTTATCTACTTGTTTTCTCTTTAACCAACTCAAATCATCAACCCTAAACACCCTCAAACACTCTCATATTCAAGCCTTAAACACTCTCACATTCAAGCCTTCAAACACAAAACACAAGAAAGATAGGTATAACCTCCCTCTCCTTACCCTAAAATTCATCCATGCATGCATTTTCAAGCTACAAAATGTAGTTTATTCATCTTCTTGCTTTAGATCCAAGAAGATCACCATGGAAGTTCATCTCCATGGATGATCTTCTACAAGGATCTACATTATTTTCAAAGTGTTCTTACTTTCTTGCAAATAAAACACATTTTCAAAACCCTAAAAATCATTTTCATACATCAAATCTCATTTTCAAAGGATAAAATTCCCCTCCCCAAGCAAATGAAGTGCTTAGTCCTAATGTACCCCAAGGATGGTTTGATATAGTTGATTCACCACTAAAATGTCAAGTGATCACTAATCAAAACCTAGGGAAATGGGGACAAGCATGGATGCAAAACCCCTTTTAAAATCATATTTTCTTTCTTGAGAAGTTGCTGTCCAGTAGCAATTTTCTCAGACCTCAGTCCATGGTCTAATTTTTTGGACATAGATAAACTTGGAATTTGGTGCTGACTACAAAATACTTTTTGTATCCAACATCCATATCTTTCCATAAATATTTTTACTTTATTTTTTTCGTGAGTAAAACTCCTTTTTTCAAATTTTCTTTTAAAGGTCAGTTCATCAGTCTCTGGAAATCCAGATTTCAGATCTGAGATTTCCAGAAGGTTTTGACCCCTCAAATCATCTCCAAAAAGAAAAGTTCTTTTACAGAAACCTTTTTTAAGGTGTTTTGAACATTTTTCATTCCCGGACTTTTCCCAGATTCTGGAGTTTTCAAGCCCTAAAGTCCATTTCAAAGTCAAGGGTCAACTGCTTTTTTCATTCTGGCAGAAATGGTTTTCAACTTCCAAAAATCTTTTGAGTTCCAAATCTCAACCCAAAAATCACCCAAAAAATCATGGGATCAGTTTAAAGCCTTAAAAAGAGTTCCCAATTTTTACTTACCTCAGTTTCAACTTATTTTGGCCAAAACACACACACACACACACACACAACAAAGGATTTTGAATGTTTGGAAGACTCGTTTTGCGAGGCGCGCCGGGTGCACACTAACGTCCTTCCCGACGCGTAACGTGACCTCCGAACCTAAATCTCTGATTTCGGGCTTTTTTCAAAGTTTTGGACCTCAAAATTAAAATGGCGTGGCGACTCCGTTTTGATTTCAAAAAAAATCGGGTACATCACACATCCGCAAGTCCCATATCTTTCATGTCAAATTTTGAATTCAACATGTCTTTCGTGGATTTGATCATCTTATCACAACTCCCTATGATAAGCATGTCGTCTACATAAAGACACAAAATGACATAGCCATTTTCCGTGGTTTTAGTATAGACACATTTGTCACACTCATTTATCTTAAATCCACTTTGCATCATAGCATTATCAAATTTCTGATGTCACTGTTTTGGTGCTTGTTTCAAGCCATACAATGACTTTACTAATTTGCACACCTTCTTTTCTTGTCCATATGCAACAAACCCCTCGGGTTGTTCCATGTAAATCTCCTCTTCTAAATCTCCATTTAGAAAGGCTGTTTTTACATCCATTTGATGTATTTCAAGATTTCTCAATGCGGCAATTGCAAGTACAACTCTTATTGACGTTATTCTCGTAACAGGAGAATAGGTGTCAAAATAGTCTAGGCCTTCTTTCTGTCTGTAACCTTTAATTACAAGTCGGGCCTTGTACTTATCAATTGTTCCGTCCGCTTTCATTTTTCTTTTGAAAATCCACCTATATCCTAGTGTTTTACTTCCCGGAGGAAGGTCCACTAGTTCCCATGTGTGATTTTGCAAAATGGAATCAATTTCACTTTTAATTGCTTCCTTCCACAAAGGTCCTTCCGAAGAGCTAACGGCTTCTTTGTAACTTTGTGGTTCGCTTTCTACCATATAGGTTAGAAAGTCCGGACCATAGGATTTTTCAATCCTAGCTCTTTTGCTCCGTCGAGGTTCTACCTCTTCTTCTTCTCTTTCATCTTGAACATGTTCGTCTTCTATTGAATCTATTACCCTAGTCGATGAGCTTGCCTCATTTCTTGACTTACACGAGAATATATTCTCAAAGAACGATACGTTCATGATTCCATTATAGTATTTTTGTGTATAGCATCAATTTTCGACTCATACACAAGAAATCTATAAGCACTATCGTTATGTGCATATCCAATGAATATGCAATCAACAGCTTTTGGTCCAATTTTCACCTTTTTAGGAGGAGGTATGGCTACCTTTGCAAGACACCCCCACACTTTCAAGTGTTTATAACTTGGCATTCTTCCATGCCATAGTTCATAAGGAGTTTTGTCTTGTTTCTTTCGGGGTATTTTGTTTAACACGTAGTTAGCCGACAACACGGCTTCCCCCCACATGTTATCCGGTAATCCCGAACTCAATAACATGGCATTCATCATTTCTTTCAATGTCCGATTTTTCCTTTCGGCAACACCGTTTTGTTGGGGTGTATAAGGTGCCGAGGTAATATGTTTAATTCCACTTTGAGCACAAATTGCTTCAAATGGAGATTCATATTCACCACCTTTATCACTTTTTAGCACCTTAATTTTCCGGTTTAATTGATTCTCAACTTCATTTTTATATAGAGTAAACTTCTCTATAGCTTCATCTTTACTTTTTAGAAGATACACATAGCAATACTTTGTGCCATCATCTACAAAAGTCATGAAGTACTTATTGCCGCCCCGTGATTGGGTTGATTTAAAATCACATAAGTCCGTGTGAACCAATTCAAGTGGTTCACTATGTCTTTCAACGGATGGGAATGACTTTCTTGTTAATTTTGCTTCTACACAAATTTCACATTTTTGTTTACAATCAACTTTAAACTTTGGAATAGAATTTGCTTTTGTCAAACGACGTATAGAATCAAAATTAACATGACCAAGTCTACCATGCCACAAATTAGATGACTCAAGCAAGTAAACGGAAGAGATATTCATTTCATTAGCTTTCGCTTTCACAACCATTACACTTAGCTTAAACATTCATCATTGACATAACCTTTGCCTACAAACATTCCACTCTTAGACAAAGTGACTACATTGGACTCAAACACAATACGAAATCCATGCTTTATCAAAAGCGATCCGGACACCAAGTTCTTCCGGATATCGGGCACATAAAGCACGTTGTTGAGAGTCAACTCCTTCCCGGATCTCATCTTCAAAACCACTTTTCCTTCTCCTTTGATCTCGGAGGTGGCTGAATTCCCCATGAATAGCTTCTCGCCATCCTTAGCAACAAAAGTACTAAACATGTCTCTATTGGAGCACACATGTCTAGTAGCGCCGGTGTCAATCCACCATTGATTTGGGTTTGAACCCACCAAATTCACCTCGGAAATCACAGCTGCGAGGTGCATCTCGGACACGTCTCTAGCAATGCCTTCCACCATGTTGACCTCACGAGCCTTCTTAGGCAACTTGCAAGCATGAGCCTTGTGGCCTTGACCGCCACAATTATAACAAGTTCCTTCGAACTTCTTCTTGGAAACACCACCTTTTGGTCCCAAGTGGGAATTCTTGGAAGTTGTCACAACCTTCCCTTTTCCCTTTCCAAACCGTTTCCCTTTGGAGCTTTCACCATGCTCCACCACATTGGCCTTAGCCACACTAGAAACAAACTTGGTTTCATCAACTCTATTGTTCTCTTCAATACTCAATCGAAGGATAATTCCTTCCACATCCATTTCCTTTCGCTTATGCTTAAGGTAGTTCTTGAAATCATTCCAAGATGGAGGCAATTTTTCAATGATTGCAGCCACTTGGAAGCTTTCACTTATAACCATACCTTCGGCATGAATCTCGTGCAAGATAGTTTGAAACTCATCCACTTGAGATTTCACACTCTTTTTGTCCACCATCTTAAAATCAAGGAAACGGGCAACAATGAACTTCTTTGTTCCCGCATCCTCAATTTTATATTTGTGGTCCAACGACCCCCACAATTCCTTTGCAGTTTTCTTCTCATTAAACACGTTATAGAGAGAATCTGAAAGCGAATTGAGGACGTAATTTCTGCACAAGTACTCCCCATGCTTCCATGTTTCAACCGCAGCCAAGGTTGTAACATCGGTTTCTCCTTCACTCACCTTTGGCATATCTTCTTTCAGATATCTTGCCAAATGCAAGGTAGTGAGGTAGAAAAGCATCTTTTGTTGCCAACGCTTAAAGTCGTGGCCAACAAACTTCTCGGGTTTTTCCGCATGAGGGGTCGGGATATGAATTGTATGAGGATTAATCACAGTCTTAGAGCCAATTCCATTTTCAGTTTGGGAATTAGTTTGGGGTTCCACTTGGGGTCCAACTTGGGTCTCCACGTTGTTGTTGTTCGTCGCCATCTGAAACACAACAACCAAGTTAAATTTCCTGTTTTTCAAACTGTAATCGACACTCCCTCGATTAGGTTATGTCTTAAGATTGTAGCACAATGGAGTACAATTACAGAAAAATAATACACAATAAATTGATAAAAAAACAGAAAAATAAAAAGGAGAAGTTCTTGAATTTGCTGCACGAGCCCAATGAAATCACTGTCTCCTTAAGACATATTCGATCCCTCACCGAGTGTGCTTGAGTTTTCTTGGATCGCTTGTCTCCCAGGATAGAACGTGCGGACCGGGGGCACTTTGCACCTAAGTTCCCGGCGAGTTGAATTGCGCTTGGACTAGATCACCTCTTCTTTGTATATGCAATAGAGGAGGCCAAGGAAGATGATAACAATATGCACCAAAGAATATGGAGGAGGAATTAAGAAAAATCAAGTGCTTTTTCTCTGTTGGGTTTTTTCAAGTTGTTTGTAAAAGTCTGTCCTCAAATGTTGTTAACAAACAACTATTTAAAGATTTCAAACCAACCAAGAAAAAAACTGAAAATCAATGATTTAATTAAGTAATAAAATGTAATAAACAACTTTATTACGAATATTAAACCACCATCAAACCAAAATCATTAGCCATAATGATTTCCATTTCAGTTTTCTGCATTTAATATTGGCTGTTAAATTTCTGCCCAGGATCTGCTCGGCCGAGTCTTATAGACTGCTCGGCCGAGCAAGGCTCTGCTCGGCCGAGCAAGACATATGCCTCGGCCGAGCATGGCTTTTCCAGAAACTTTATTTTTTTGCCATGCTGTGCTCAGCCGAGTTAACACTCTGCTCGGCCGAGCACCCCAGTAAAAATCAAAACCAATATATTTAATATATCCAAAAGCCATTTTGGACAATTAAATATTTTATTTCACAACCACAAACCCACTTGAGTAATTTGACAAAATTACCCTTTAGAAATTAAACCATTAATTTCCTTCAAAACACATTATTTTTCCAACAGAAGTTACCTCAATCCTGTCATACATACCAATACACCATATAACTTGGCCTAAAAGAAGCCAAAAGAGCAAAGATTGAGAAGAAGTTCCCATATTTTGATCCTAAGTCACATTATAAACTCTTGAATCGAGTCCATTTTATATTAATATGAACCTTATCATGCAATCATCATCTAATTCCTTACATTCCCTTAATTCTGTAAGTTGACCCATAATGAAAATTGCGTTGAAAACTAAATTGACTAACTTCAACTTCATAAAAAAGTAAGCGCATACAGTTTCATGAGTCATTATTAGGTGAATGTAGAATAAGTTGCAAGGTTCTTAGGTGAATGTAGAAGCAATTGTATTGGCCTTACAGTTTCTCTTGTTTGTAGTGTTGATTATCTTGTCTGAATATAGCTCTTAATTTAGAATTTCAAGAAGTTTTTTTTTTTTTTTTTTTTTTTTTTTTTGAAACTAGAATTTAAGATGTTAAAGCATACTCTATTGCCTTATATAATGGCTGATTAGTCATATAGGGAATACGTTTGCATTCAACAACTAAAGTTACTGATCGTGACAAAGGTGATTTCTGATATTTTTGCATTCAACAACTATAGTTACTGATCTTATTCATTTGAATTTTTTCCCTTATGTTGTTAAGCTGTCATGTGTAGCATAGAGCAGGCCAAGAAGTTCAGGGTGGACGCTTTTAGTATATTATATGTTTGTCACGTACTTACCATATGCATTTTCTTAATTTATTATTTCCAAATGATTCCTGAAATTATATATCAGTAGATGTTATGCTTCTTCGGCCTACCTAAGAAATCACTTCATACATATTTCCAGCATTAACTATTTGGGTAGGCATTGAATATGTTTGCAAAAAAGATTTATTCATACTTCTATTCTATACGTACGCGACACATGATTTCCTTCACTAGCATTAATAGGTATTTAGTTTCCAGAAATCCCTTAAAGCATTATAGCAACTATTATGGGAAGCCCTGACATGAAAATCATATTTATAGGATATGTTCATACTTCCCTGTAAGGAAGTAACTTCCCTTCTTTGGATAAAAGGTTGTGTGGAAGGTAAATAGAGGGATCCATTTTCCCCTCCCCTTCTCTTCCTTCCCCACCTTGTATTCTACCATACTTTTGATCAGCATGTCTTTTTTTCTTAAAATATTGATTTCTTGAAAATGAATCCTATTTAGTTTTTTTTTTTTTTTGCTCCTCCTTGTGGAATCTGATTTATTGGATACAGATACACGGTCTATATTTACATTTAACCATCTATAAATACATATTCCATCCGCCTCAGATTAAGTGTCACAGTTGACTTGTCAATGTTATTAAATAAGGAAGATGCTTTACTAGCTTGTACCATGTTAAAATTGCACTACATCACTTGCCTAATTTGGAAATGAGACATTTATTTTGGTACAAATCAAAATGAAAAATGTGACATTCATTTCGGGATATTAGAAAGTTTTTTTTTGTTCGCTACTCCTTTTCATAATTAAAGAAGCATAACCGCTGCTTGTATAATGATGATAACCTAATGTTTCTTTATTCCGGTATAAACCATTTTCATTTTAGAAAATGTGTATTTTGTAGTGATACGTATTAAACATTAAACAGAAAATGTAGTTTATCGTGGGATGGAGCGAGTATAATTTGAACTTATTTGATTTTAACCAACTTTTTTTTTTCTCAATTAATTTTTAATTATTAATTCCCAAAATGACAAACCTTTGAAATCATTTTTCAAAATGACCACTTTTTTTGGAACTCGCTACATGATATATCAAGTTTATAATTTTATTCGCTTAAACTCGCTACACCAAGTAGCGAGTCTATTTTCTATGCAATTAAGGATACGTCGTAATTAAATTTATTACGTAATTAGAGAATTCACTATATCATGTAGTGATTTTAGGCGTTAAAGTAACTCACAACATGATGTAGCGAGTTTAAACCAAACAAATCTTTCCGGAGGCTAATGTCGGGTTACGATATAGTAAAAAAAAAGCATACAAGTGTTTGAGTAGAAGTGAGAAAAAGAAGAAGCCATTGCCATCTCCATTAACATTAAAGCTTTTCATCCTTGAATTTCGCCATTGTAAGTGTTGATTAACATTCAAGCTTGTTCTTCCTTCATTGTGCTTTATTTTGCTTTGATTTTGATCTTTTTTTTTTCTTGAAAATTAGGGTTTATCCAAAAATAGTGTAATTGAAATTGGGAAAATATAGGGGTTTTGAACTCAATTTGTGGTCAATTGAAATCATTTGGTCAATTGTGTTATCATTGGGTGAAAATATATTGAAATTATTAGGGTTTTTTTTTCTTGAAAATTAGTGTTGTAATTGAAATAGACAAAAATTGCGATTTTGAACTTAATTGTTGGTAAATTGATATAATTTGGTTAATTGTGTTGTCATATATATGTGAAAATATATTGACATTGTTGTGCTATTTTTGCTTGAGAAATTTATGAGTTTTAGGAGTAATATATTAGTATATTTGTTTATTTCATTTAGAAGTATTTGTTATTGATGTTTCAAAGTCTTTGTATTCATATATGTACGTGTTTTATTGATGTAGTCGCAGCGGAACACAAACAAGAGATTAACCAATTAATGGAAAACCTCAACAAAACAGAAGGAATCCACCTTCAAACTCAGCCAACAATGGCTGCTAGGGTTTAACCCCAAAAGAATGCTCAAGCAATTCTAAAATTAATTAATCAAAATAACGTCCTAAAATAAAATACCAAAGTTGTTTTTATACTTCTAAAACCCTAAGACACCAAAATAAAACAATTACCAAAAGTACCCACGTTCTAATAAACCAAGCGCAGTGAAACGTAACTAAAACGAGAGAAATTAGGAAACTCTGACGACGCGAGGCGCCCGCCTGGAGATGTCCCAGGCGCCCGCCTGGGGCCGAGTCCTCAGCTTTGCCTTTGCCGCGTCAGCGATGCGTCACGGGAGATTTCAAGCGGCCGCCTCACCCTCCGTAGCCACACCCAGATTAGAACCATATTGAGGCGCCCGCATGCTCTGAAATGGGGCGCTCGCCTCAAACCCCGCAACTCCATTCCCGTGGTCTTCTGCAGTGCCCGCTACATCATTTATGTATTTATTTGATTTTAAAATGCGGTTCCATTTGTTGAAACAAATGAATACCAGCTTCATTGATCATGGGCCTTCGATAACACTGATTTGACTTCACATGAGAGCCATAGAGCTCGATATATTTGGGCAGGACAGCAGGTTGTGAGTTCGCTTTCATTTCGGAGTGGTGCCTTTTTGTCGAATAAATTAGCTTCGAGGATACTGTCGAGGTTAGATGAGAGTGGCTTTATGTGGGTTCATTATATAGGGAGAATTTAGTATGAGGCATTGATTGAGAGATGGCATCCGGAGACCCATTAAATTCCACCTCCCGGTTGGTGAGATGACTATTACCTTAAAGGATGCAAGCATGATTTCCTGGTTGCCGATTGATGGGGACGCTGTTACTGACATCCTAGAGGTTCCAGATTGGCGAGTATTATGTCAAGATATTTTAGGTGTTGTCCCACCTCCCAGAGATATTGATGAAAGTTGTGTCAAGCTTAAGTGGATTACGACTCAGTTTCCTTATTTCCATGACCTTCCTGATGATTCCCCCCATGACGTTGTTGATATGTATATGCGGGTTTATATCATGTTAGCCCTTGGGTGTACTGTGCTGCCTGATCGTACGAACAAAAAGGTGAAGTTGTATTATCTGCCACTGCTTAGAGATATTTCGAAGATTTGAATGTATAGTTGGGGTAGTGCTTCTTTGGCTTTTCTATATTGGGAACTTTGTAGTGCGACTGCCCTCTTACGAGCCAATACGGTGGATTTCTCAATGTTTGCAGGTATGTCTATCTCTTTTTAATGTGCATTATGACGTTGAGTTTAATTTTGATTTTAAATTATTGGCATTATTTATAGTATTTGATATTTATTTTATTGATATAGATTTGGGCATAGCAGTGGTTGCTATGTACGCAGTCGGGATCTCGAAGGTGAAATGATGATGTCGCACAAAGCAACATGCCATAGGGATGCAGGTATACATATATCATACTTTATTTTCTCGCCGTTATAGTTTTTTCAACTGTTTCTTATAATATTTTTTATATGAAATTTCAGGTGGACCGAACCATTATATCTCAAGCAGGTTACTGCACATAACCTGGGAGGTTATCGTGAATTCGTGATCAGCTGGCCAAACTCACCGAGGATCAGGTGGAGTGGCAGCCTTGTAGAGATCGGCAAGCTCCGGCTAACTGCTATCACGGACAGACCATATGAATGTTGAGGGTGCCTACGATATGTTTTGAGAGGTTAGAAAAGCACTTGCCGAATCGTGTTTTGAGCAGTTTGGCATGCTACATGTGGTCCCGAAACCTTGCGACACGGGGAATCTTGTGTTTTGGAGTGCTCGCCATCAACAATATATTGCACTTTGCTGACAACGATGGAATTTAGGCTCCGTTTGTTTCAACGTAAAATGTTTTCCGGAAAATGATTTCCTGTAAAAAAATTTCTCGAAAATGAATATGTTTTTTTTTGGAAAATGAAGATGTTTTTCGAAAAATGAGATAAACATGTTTTCGGCTGTTTGGTAAGGAAAATGTTTTCGAATAATATTTTCATGTGTTTAATGAAAATATTTTTTGATAAAAACACAATTTGAGATAAGTTGAAAGAAATAGGGTGGGGAGTTTTTAAAAATAAATTTAAAATAATTAATTTTTTGTTTGACCCAACGGGTGTGGGGGGGCATGGGGTGGTGGGGTGGGGAGTGAGGTGGGGAGTTGTTAAAAATAAATTTAAAATGGTTAAAAAAAATTTGACCCATTGGGGGGTGTTGGTGGGGGCATGGGATGGCGGGGTGGGGAGTTGTTAAAATCATTATATATATATATATATATATATATATATATATATATATATATATATAATGTGTTAATTATTTCGTGAATAAAGCAAAAATGAAAGAAAATAGAATGAGGAATTAGAATGTTGTACCTTGTGAAATATGAGCTGTACTGAAGGGCGCCATTTTCCGGAAAATGGTGCACTTAGGAAAAATTCGTAAGTCATTTTACTTAGAAAAGGCGTAAAATATTTTCCGGAAAACGTTTTCTCCATTTTTCGAAAACAACCAAACACCGGAAAATGGGGAAAACATTTTTCGAAAAACCACCAAACTACGGAAAATGGGGAAAACGTTTTCCAGAAAACAACCAAACACCGTAAAATGAGTTATTTTACGGAAAACATTTTCCGGAAAACGTTTTACGTCGAAACAAACGGAGCCTTAATGGTTGTGGGAGTCCCAGGCCATCAGTTTACGCATGACACTATCAATATATGATATGGTATCGGAGCATAACGTGCCTGTTTATGTAGAATCCAATTTATATAAAGGAGGATGGTTACGGGCCGGCGGCCCCTTTCCTAGAGGGTTTGGTGAGTATTTACATTATGTCTTATTTTTTCTAGTGGATTTTTTTTAAAAACTTCAATTTATTAACTTATTTCTCATTTTTATTATTTTTGCTACAAAAACAGGTATAAAACATACAACTTGTGCATATCACCAATGAAGCCGAGATATCAAGGGATGAGGAGCAACAGCTTCAGCCATGTTCGTCCCGATTTGAGGTGTGGAGTCTGGTTAGAGATACGCTCACACATGTGAGGGAGCAGCAATGTCTTGAGGCTGAAGCACCTCCAACACAAGTTGATCGCGTTCAGGGGGTGAAACCTCGACAGCGTTGGGTGAGACGTCGTGCACATGCACAACCACAACTAGAGATGAACTTGCATGACGAGGCAGATAAGAAGCCTCACATCGAACCAATGAATGAGGTCCTGCCACGATGGACTTTTTGATTATTCTTCACAGTGGGGAGCTACTCAGGTGGAAGAGGCAGAGGAGAGGATAAGACAAGAGGTTGAAAGGGGGGGTTCATTCAGTTTTTTACCCTCGCCACAGCGCAATGCCACTGAGTCAGGTTAGAGGGGTTACTAATGATGATGATGATTTTGTTAACCCACCTATGACTTTTCACTCGTCGGTATATTCAGGAAGAGATTTTAGGGTTCCTTTATCTACCTCACGAGCAGATATTCCACCATTCTCCGATCTGTCTACGACTTCATCCAGTGGGGCATGTATTACATAAGCTCAACGAGAGGAATTGATTAGAAAAAGGTCTAGTGAGCGGCATTCGACAATGAAGTTCACCCCGGCTGCCTATGATAGAAATATGAAAGGAGAAATAAGTGAAAACATTATTTTATTTAGTTGTAACAAACCATTTACATTATAGTTTTGTGGTTATTAGTACAATTTGTAATAATATGATTTTAGTTGTTTTTGAGTCTTTAGTACAGTTTTGTGTTGTTTTGAGCTTTTATTGCAGTTGGGGATGTTGTTTGGAGCCTTTAGTACATTTGGGTTGTTGTTTTGAGGCTATAGTACAGTTTGGAATGTGTTTTGTATGAATTTTTTGTTTGCCGGTGGCATTACAACGTTTGTTGCTACTGTGGTGTTCAATGGAAGTAAACTCGGTACACCATTTAGCGATTTCACCAAACTCGCTACATGGTGTAGCGAGTTCACTTCCAGTAAACTCCACAACAACAACAAACTGTTAAAAAGACATAAACTGATACTGAAAACAAAAACACAATCTGTAAAAAAAAAAGATAGAAACTCAAAACAAACACAATTTAAAAAAAACAACACAAACTGTAAGTAAAACAACAGAAATCGAATAATCAGTCAAAATTATATCCATGTCAATACAAACTAAATCCAAATGAAATACAAATTAAATCCAACAAGTCAAATATAAATTACATGAAAAACATTCCACTCCCTATTGTTTGGGCATCTACGACGATTGTGACTTTCTTGTTTACATGTTGAGCACTGAGTGTTTCGTTTATTTACTTGATAGTTCATACAATTTCGAAAGCGCCTTAATATAGGCCATCCGGATTTCCAGCACATCGAAGATTGGGATTAGGGAAAAAACGTGACACCAAACCATCCACATCTCAATAGTCCTCATGGTGGATTGGTTCAAATGTACCTTTTCATGTCTTGTAGTATTCTCTAATAGTGTAAAATGGAGAAACTAAAGAATGACCGTCAAGATGTTGTACTTGACAACATGTAAGAAGATGGGAACAAAGCATGTGATATGTAACCCATTTACCGAATGTGCAGGTACGCTCATTAAATCAGACAATTTGGATATTTTCACATTTTCACCCCGACGTGCGATTGTCACTTGATCACCCTTGTATCATGAGTGTTGAACCTCCTAACCTGATGTATCATAAATTTCTCGCTATTTTTCAAGTATCAATAATGAACTTTCTGGCTTAATTGATGTATGCGATTGATGTTTAGGTTATCAGGATAACCTCCTAAGGCATTAACTGAAAACCCATGCCTTACTTGAAAGTACTCCACACAAAGGTAAAAGGCAGTCTTAACAACTGCTGTTATTGACATCCCACGGGCTCCTTTCATGACACCATTAAAAACCTTAGACATGTTAGTAGTCAAAATTTCATATCCGTAATCACCATCATGTGCAAATGTCCATTTTCTCGTATCTAAATTCAGAAACCATTTAATTGCCTCAGGTTTAATTAAACGGATACTCTCTAAGGTATATTTCAATTTACTATCTTGACTTGCTTTACCCGCTCTCCAAAACAGATGCTTCAAATCAGTCCCTCTATGCTTATCCAAGAAATTTGTTCGTATATGTCTCAAGCAATATTGATGATACACATGTGACCACCATGTATCTTCCGGTATAGTCTTAAGAATGCCATGATGACAATAAAATATCAAGAACTTCACAACTCTTTATAATATGTCTGCAAACAAGATATAAGTACCAACGCCAGTTTGCAGTGTCCTCTTTTTCAACAACATGCAAATGCAATAGGAAGTATAATGTCTTGGGCGTCAACACCTATGGCAATCAATATTACCCCTTTATATCTACCATAAAGGAATGTTCTATCAACATAAATGACAGACCGACAATGAGAGAAAGCTTTAATGCAAGACCCAAATGCCCAGAACACCCGTTGAAACATGTGTAATTCACCGGGAAGAGGAGGAGGATGAGTATACTCAACAATTGTTCTGGGGTTGTATTTTTGGATGGCTTCATGGACGCGGGGTAACCTTATATAATATTCCTCCCAATCTTCAAAGACTTCTGCAATGCCCTTCTGTTTTTCACACCATGCCTTCTTATAGGTAATTGTCTTGACATAAATTTGACTATTGTGTGCATTAATAACTTCAATCTTGACATCTAAATCCTTCTTAATAAGAGAAACTACTTACCGACCAATAAACTTCGCATTTAGGTCGGGGTGATCTTGACTTTCTCCAGAATATAAGCAACAATGAGGACCCTTGTACTTGGTCACTTCCTAATAGCCAAACTTCTTCCGACTCACACAAAATAAAAATTGCATGGAAACTTTTTCAATTAACATTCTATTGCCCAGGTATGAGTTGTGCTATTTCTTACCCTGAGCCGACGATTGGATTTAATGTGGTACCTCTTTCATCAGTTGATAGTGCTATAGCTTTCTTAATAATTTCAAACCTTTGAATCACCATTTCAGCTTTCTTAAACGTCTCTTCTTGTTACATGGGAGAAATCTCATTGACCATTTTTGAAACAATTAGGGTAGATACAATCTGAAGGTGTTTCATTTTTGGATGGAAAGATAGGGCGGGAAAATGAGTAGTTTCCAATTTTTTAACTAGGAGGAGTTCTAAGTTACTATAGTCATCATTACTAGCCACAATCTTGGTTCGCCTAGGGATAACCTAATCATCTATTTTGGAAGACTGAACAGAACCATCTTATTCTGAATCACTAGAAGCATCATTGGCAACAAGGCAGAGATTTATCTAATCGGTATTCTCGTCGCTTTCTTTATCAGAATCATTTTCAATCCAATTAGCAAGTTCTTTTGAATTCTCTCCTTCTTCATCAACCATCCCCTTTCGACGAGAAAATTTCGAATGAGAAATTTTCTTTTTCAAATACTTATACTTGGGTTGAGGACACTTAGAAGCAAAATGACCAGGCTTTCTACAGTTGTAGCAGACAAGGTCACTTGTCTTCTTTGACTAACTCACTCTAGAAAATGTTGTTGGAGGTTTACCTTTTGAAAATGATTTTGAATTTTTGCATAAATTTTGAAAACGTTTTACAAATATGGGAAAATCCTCATCATCGATCCATATCGATGAGAGAAGAAGTTGAAATATTAGAATCTGAGGTAGGCATAGAGGGTTTTCCACATGGTTAACAACAAACATAGAAAGTGATATGCCTTTCCCTTCAACCTCGTCAATATAATCTAACTTTAGTTCATGGACTTTAAGATTTGCATACAAGTTACTGAGAGTACAAGTATTCAAATATTTAGAGTATTCAAAGGAAGTAGCTTTGTGTATCCATTTATATCCCAGAGCAGCAAGGAATGTCATAGTAATTTATTTATCAGTCAAAACTTTAGCAAGAGATAAGCAAGAATTTACTACCTCAACATAGCAATCGTAGGTTTGACACAGAGTTTCGTTTGGTAGTCTATTAAAGCTGATATATCTTCTTTCAACTGCAAACTTCTTGTTTTCCTTGTACAACGCGTCACCTTCAAGATAACTTTCAATAGCATCCCATATTTGCTTTACGGTCTAGCACTTGATAACCTTCTGATAGGTGGATATGGTTAATGTTCCGGAGATGATGTTTCTGGCTTTGCTATCCAATGCTACATATCTTTTCTCTTCATCAGTCCATTATGCCATAAGCTTCTTAAATTCTGGAACGGCAATGTTGGTAGTAGCATTTTAATTGGCCTTCATTGGTATAAAAGGTACATTTGTCACGCAATCAACCAGCATTTCATCGGTTGACTCCAAATGGATCAACATGCAAGCTTTCCAAATATAAAAGTGGTTTTCATCCAACATGGGAATGTGTGAATAGTTAATCTTGCCAGGACGAATCGGCACCCAAGATGTTAGGCTTGAAAAACAAAGGATAGTTTTATAAAGGTGTTGCTCTAATACCACTTGTTGATCCCAAAGGTACAAAAAGGGTATAAAAACAGCTAGAGGGGGGGTGAATAGCTGTATAAAATTTTTCTAACCCTTTTCAAAATTTCAACCTTGACTTACTATATTAAAAGTGTGGTCAAGTGAAAACCAAGTTCCAAGATAGTAAAATGCACAACAGAAGTTTCTAAGTAAAAGAGTGTGTTTAGAAAGAGAGTGTAATCGACCGCAAATGATACAAGTGTGGTCGACCACAACAAGGTTAAAATATGCTAATGCAAAGTTCAACTGTAAAAACAAAGAATAATAAACAAACTTATGAACAATCAAAGTAAAGTGTAGAATGTGAACAAGGTATTTGGAGAGGTTCAATCATAAATAATATACGTCCTCTAACAAGATGGTTAGTTTTAGATTTTTTAAGTGCAGATAGTATATTAGATCTTTGAGTAGTTGTTATAAGGATTACAAAGAAATCACAATCTCAAATCTAACTATCTTTTCTATGAAGCAAATTCTAAACTATAACCAATGTTTACTAAGTAACCCAATCAATATGATTGAATTCAAGGAGGGTGTGTGTTTTCAAGAATCAAGAGCTCTATATAATCTGAAGGATTGAGAGCTTGATGAATCTTATTATGGTTATGTTTTGGTAGAAAAACAATAGAGTAGAATCTTAACTTTGTTTAGTGTGTGGATTGGACAATAAGGAGGGGACTGTGGAATTCGACTATATGGAACAAAAGTATGAAAAAGAGATAATGACACCACGATTTGTTAACGAGGAAAACCTTGGAGGTGACAACCTCTTTGGAAAAAACCCCGGGAGTTAGGTCTCCAACCTTAAAAGTTTCACTATAATGATCACAAATACAACTTTGGAAGATAATGGAGAGGATTACAAGAGCTTGAGTGTCAAGTGTGTGCGTGTGAGCAATGATGTGTTTTTTCAGTCTCCATTTCCCCTTAAATACAAGTAGATATGAAAGAGTCAATACGGTTCCTACAATCTCGGGATTTTGGTTTATCATTTCAACCTCCGTGAGACCAAGTCGCCCATTTGTTGAAGATACGTTGAACGTCTTTGGAGAATATCCCGCATTCCTCTCTTAATTCTTGAAAAATAAGAATAAGAATATTAGGAAATATTGAATAAGTAAATATTAGAACAATACTTACAGGGTAATGACGTCTCGGTATGCGGGATCAATTTAAGATGTCGCCATGTCGAAAAATACCCACACCAATTTGTCCCCAAAAACATTTGACTATCTTTGGAAGCTGAAGAGGCAAAATGTTTTCTTTTAATTAATGGTCCAAGCTGTCCGCTCTGCTGATGGGATGTTATGGAATACGTGGCATTAAATGGACGGTTGGGGCGAAGGGTACAGAGAGTTACTTTTGAAAAAGAATCATTTTCTTTTTATTAACCGCTTGGGAGAATAATTTAAACTTCTTAAAGCTTCCTTTTCACCTCTGTTGGCCCACGGCGCCGTTCATCTCAAGGTAAAACTTCTCCGTCTCTCACCTTCTTCCTTTGCTTATTTTTCTCTTTTTGCTTTGTCAACCATGGGTAGGACCGGGTTGTCTACGTCCAAACCCAAGAAAGTGTCATCCCCACAAGATCTGTAGAAATTAATCTCGACGATTTCGTTTGCGGAAATCTTCTTACTAAACCAGGGCAGAAGAAACTTGTTTGTTCAATGATTCCCAAATAGAGTCTATAAAGCGGCAATGTTGTTTCCCCAAATGGTGCAATTTTTCATCCCTTTTCCATAAAACTTAGGTACGACCATATTTCCCTCAAATGGATCTGTTTTTTGAATATCCCTTCCTTCTAGGGTTTAGCTACCCCTTTCCCTTTGTTGGTTTTGAGTTCTTCCGAAAAACCCAACTCGCTTATGCTCAACTTATGCCGATGGCTTGGCGAGTTTTGCTTTTGTCATTAAAGTGAACCGAGAAAATGGACTAAACTTAGGGCTCCATGAAATTGCATATTCCTACGATCTTCAACTCTTTGGTTCCAAAAGATACCTTTTTAGAAAGAGGTCGGAGTAGAAGTCCCTTGATGAGCACCACATCTTTCGGTGATAGGGGATGGAAGAATAGATTTTTCTTTGTTGATAGGACGTCGATTGGAGAAAAGGATGAGATATCGAGCCAATGGAACAAAGGGAGGTACTTAAATTCTTACTCTCGTGACTTCTTGTTCTTGAGACAAACGGAATTGTAATTGATCTTGCTTTTATGCGAGATATTGATTGGGGAGAATTGTTTCCACTGCTTTGAAGACACTCTAAGCAAGATCGAAGAATTTTTCGGGCTCCCTCCGGATAAGAGATCTCCCGAGGGTTTGTTGGAAGCATCGTCGATTATCCCGGAAGACCTAAAGGCCTCTACTTACGCAATTATGTCCCTTTGGTAAGCATGGTATCTCTTCACCTTTGCTAAGCTTGTTGTCAATTTGATGCGTTATTCTTAATTGTCAATATCTATATGTCCATGCAGTCTCCAAACCGGTAGTTTCAGGATCTGACTTTGACCTTGATGATATTGAGGCTATGTTCTCTGCGCCTATTGTTAAGATCGAAAAGAAACCTCCACCTGCCCCTAAGAAGATTCTGTTCGGATGAGAGCATAGGTATTGGCTCTAGGGTGAGGAAGAGAAAAGCGATTCAAGGGGAGGTGGTGGAAGTTGAAGACACTTTTGAAGAAATGTCCGTGGGAGATTTTAAAAAGAAATGCATGAGTTTCACAACTGGGGTGAGATAATATTAAATGGGTTTGTCTTGTTTCTAAAGTTTTATAAGATCTTTTGATATCGAATGTATTATTTTACGGGCGGTAGGACTTATGGAAGGTGCAGTAAAGGAGACGGAGATAGTGAAGAAGAAATCCAAGGCGGACATTGCTTTGGTCAAGAAAGAGAAGACATTGTTGGAGAATAAGATAAAAGAGCATGAGAAAACCTTAGAGCAACAAGTTAAGTTGCTGATAGAGCAAGAGCAAACGGTAAAGGATTTCTTGAATAGCTTGGCGAAAGCGAGGATGACCACAACAAAGAGATAGCGAAGTGAAGAATTCACATGCAAACCGGCCGCGGCAAAAAGCGTTTCTCAATGCAAGGTAAAGATGATGAAGGAGTATCAGGAAGGGAAGGCTGATACTTGGGATATCAATAGGGAATGTGCCTATTTGTTTAAGTTGACAGGTGAGGTGACGGACGAGGGCGAGGTGTCGTCAAGTCCGTATGAAACGATCGTGAAGGATGCACCGGTAGTTGGAGAAGTGACCCCAAATGCAACACACACTGGCGAAGCCACCTAAAATAAAACAACTTTGTTCTTGGTCTTTTGGTGATGTTTCTTGGGGTGGAATCCCTTAAAACAATTTTTGTTTGGTTATGTAATGGGTCCATAAGGACCAAAAACAATTTCCTTTATGTGTTGGGTTGGTCCAACACTTTTGCACTTTAAGCTTAGTAGTTTGGATGCTTTTTATGATAACTTTATGGTTTAATGATTTTCAAGCGTGTCAAGGCTTGTTATATTTTGGATAGAATTTTTTCTTAGATGATCCTTTGTTATGCTCATAAGGTGACATGATAGTATGTCAAAACGATAGGTACTTAAAATGACACGTATATGCCATAAACCGTAGATACTTTAGATGACACGTACATGCCATAACCATAAGAATAATACGTAAGATCAATCATCCAACTGAGTGGGAATGGGTAAGCTATATGAGTTTACCCATATAGGTCCACCCCACACCTCAATTAGAGAGATAACTTGCGCTCCAGGCGAAGGTGTGGTAACCTAACATCTTAAGAAAGAGGTAATTAACTCTTTAAACCTTAGAAGGGATTGTGTACCTTTACTTGAGAAGAGATGGCCAGTCTCTAACAGAGGAGAAATTGTTGTTCTTTACGCGCCTTCGACATGTCCCCATGTAAATGTGTCAATACCTCATAAGATAGAAACATGTTAAAATGGACGCCAACTAAGGTTGACGTCTCTCCACAAAGTACGTTAGTGACATCTTAATTTGTAAAGAATTAAAGAGGTATATAGGAAAAAAGAAAGGTTGCAACAAATTAAAAGACGATCCATACCTGGAAAGATGAGTTTATGGGGAATTTTGTTTATACGTAATACCTTTTAAGATGAATGGCGTTCCAACTCCGCGGTATCATTTGGCCATCCAAGGTTGCAAGTCGATATGCTCCTTTCCCGGCTTGTGCATCTATTAAGTAGGGTCCTTCCCATTTTGGGGCGAGCTTGCCTGCGTTGGGTTCCTTGGTATTTTGGAATGCCTTTAGTAGGACTAAGTCTCCTACTAGAAACCTCCTAATCCTTACGTTTTTGTTGTATGATCGGGCTACCCTTTGTTGATATGCTGCCATGCGAACTTTGGCCATGTCCACTTAGTTCGTCCACGGTATCTAGGTCATGTATCAAAATATCTTTATTATGTTCGGATGTCGGCAAAGTGTATCTTGCCGTAGGTACAAGGACTTCTGTGGAATAACGGATTCGGTTCCAAATACAAGTGAGTAGGGGTTTGACCGGTTGCGTTCTTAGATGTCGTCTGTCGGCCCATAGAACCATTGGTAACTCTTACTGCCCATCGTCCTTTCTTTTGGTTCGATCTCTTTTTAAGTTGCTTATTATTATTTTGTTGCTAGACTATGCTGTCCATTGGCTTGAGGGTGAACGGCGAAGATGTCACCATCTTAACACCCCAAGATGTCAAGAAATCTTGGGTTCTCTTGCTAATGAATTGAGAGCCGTTGTCACAAATTATCTCGATGGTATTCCAAATCGGTGAATATGTTTCTTTTGATGAAAGATATAACTTCTTTGTCACGAACTTGCACATATGCCTCGGCTTCTACCCATTTAGAAAAGTAGTCTGTCATAGCCAAAGAAATACTCTTCCACACTGGTGCTCACGGGCAATTTTCCTACTATGTCCATTCCCCCAAACCATAAAAGGCCATGGTGAGAGGATAGGATGTAGCGGTTCGGTGGGCGGTGCGGGATGTCCCCATGTCGTTGACGGGAATCACATTTCTTTGCGTAGTCAACGGCGTCTTTTCTCATTGTGGGCCAGAAATAGCCCATTCTAAGGGATTTAGTATGTAAACTTCTGCCCCCGGTATGATTTCCACAATCTCCTTTGTGCAGCTCCTTGAGAACCTGATGGGCTCTATCTGCTTCTAGACATCTTAAGTAGTGACACAGCTGATTTTCTAAACAAGAGATTATCAATAAGTAAATATTTAGATACTCTTACCACTGAAGGCTCTTGCATTCTTCTCCTCGACTGGGATCGTATCATCCAAGAGATACTTGATAATAGGATCTGTCCAAGAGGTTCTTTGCGGGAGAGGAAGGTATGTCGACATCTAGGGCGAACATCTCAAGATGGTCAATTGCTTTGGGATGTCAATATGCACAATTGGGATCTTGGTTTGTGAGATGCTTTTGAAAGGCTGAACCCAAGTTTGCCGGAGCGTACGCTTGAGAATTTTCTTCTCGTGGGATTTGTTCCAAGGAAAATGTTTTGAATTTGGCCGAAATAATTTTTACAATTTCCAAATATGTCGTCATCTTGGCATTTTTTGCGACGTAGGACCCGTTGTATTGGTTAACAATTAGCAAGGAATCCATGAACACCCGGATATGCTTGATATCTAAGTCTGGGCTGCGATTAAACACGCAATTAGAGCCTCGTACTACGCTTCATTGTTGGTAGCCTTGAAGCTGCAGGCGATAGATTGTGGTATTATGTCCCCTTGTGGCAATTTTAGTACAACTCCAAGACCTGTACCTCTCATGTTGGAAGCACCGTCCGTGTAGAGAGTCCAAATTTTTAGGATGTCATCATCTTGAAGTTCTTTGTACTTCCAATTCCACCTCTTGTTGCGGGGTTGGGTGAAATCGGCTACAAAATCGGCTAGGAGCTTGGGATTTTATTGCGGTTTTGGGCTCGTACTTGATGTCGTATGTGCTTAATTGTACGAGACCATTTCGCCATTCGACTGACATCTCTGGTTTTCTCATAACATTCTTAATAGGATAGTTAGTGCGTACAATTATAGTATGTGTTTCAAAATAATGCCTTAATTTAATTGAAGCGATTATCAAAGCTAAAATTAATTTTTGTAAATGAGAATACCTGGTCTCTGCATCTAAGAGTGTCTTACTTATATAGTAGATGGGTTGCGATTACCATCTCGTTACGTACCAAGGCTGCGCTTACGGCGCCTTCGGACCTTGCTAGGTAGATGTAAAGATGTTCTTCCTTCGAGGTTTGGCTAATAAGGGAGGTGTCGACGGGTAAGTTTTGAGCTCCCGAAAAGCTTCTTCATGTTGTTCCTCCCATTGGAACTTTGTTCTTTCTTAAGATGTCGTAGAAAGGTTTGCATCGATACGAAGATTTTGAAATGAATCTGGTGAGTGCGGCAATTTTTCTGTCAATCTTTGGACGTCCTTGGCAGATTGAGGTGATGACAGATTGATAATAGCACGTATTTGTTACGGGCGGCTTCAATGCCTCTTTTAGTAACCATATAACCCAGAAACTTGCCGGCCTTCATTTCGAAGTTGCATTTAGCTGGATTAAGTTTCATATTGAAATAATCCAAGATGTCAAAAGCTTGAGAGAGGTTGCTTATGTGATCCTCGGCCTTCTTGGACTTTACTACCATGTCGTCGATGTATACCTCCATTGTGTCCCCAATCTGATCTTTAAACATTTTGTTTACGAGCCTTTGATACGTTGCACCTGCATTTTTTAGTCCAAAAGGCATGGCAATATAACAATAAATACATGTGGGCGTTATGAAGGCAGTGTCCTCTTGGTCAGAGGGTTCCATCTGAATTTGTTGAAATCCTGAGGACGCGTCCATGAATGTGAGGAGTTCATGTCCGGAGGTGGCATCAACTAATGAATCTATGTGCGGCAAAGGGGAAGGATCTTTTGGGCAGGCTTTATTCAAGTCGGTGAAGTCGACATAAACTCGCCATTTTCCGTTTCTCTTCTCTACCACAACCACGTTTGCTAACCATCTTGGATAATCGACCTCCCGTATCATGTTGGCTTTGAGTAAGCGCTCTACCTCTTCCTTGATGATCTGATTTCTGGCTTGCCAAACTTCCTACGTTTACGGTGCCTTTGGTTTAAAGCTAGGATCTACGTTAAGTTTGTGAGTGATGACATCTCTGCTGATGCCTGTCATGTCATCATGTTTCCAAGCGAAACTTTTTATTCTGTTTCTTAATAGGTTCACAAGCTCCTCTTCTATATCTGACGGGATGTCAGTGCCAATAAGTACTTTGATGTCCGGGTTGGAAGGGTCTAGCAATACTTCTTTCACATCATCCTCCCTAGCTTCCAGGACTTCACGTACTTTCCTCGGTAATTGCTATGCTTGTTTTGGAGATGTCGACGCCTTCATTGAAGTTTTATAACACTCCTTGGCTACTTGTTGATCACTGTAAATCTTAGCGACACCCCAAGGTGTTGGGAATTTCACACACTGATGGTAAGTGGAGGGTACGGCCTTCATCCCATGAATCCACGATCTTCCAAGAATGACATTGTAAGATGTTGCGCAATCAATTACGCAGAACCGCTCCATGGTGTTGAGGCCCTTTGAGTATATTGGAAGTTTAATCTCCCCCACCATTTCTTTGACTTCACCACTGAAGCCTACCGATCAAGACTTTTTGACGATCTCCGATTACAGGATGTTCATTTCCTTAAGGGTACCCAACATAATAAGATTGACGGAACTGCCCCCATCTACCAGGATACGTCGTATTGTACGGTTAGCGTCTGCGAGAGAAATAACTAGACCGTCATGGTGAGGTTCTAGCGGGTTCTCTCGATCGCTTTCATCAAAGGTGATTGGATCTGGCGGAGCGTCGATATCTGGGGTTTGTCTTTACGGCTTCTCCTCTTTTGACTCCTTAGCATGTCGTTTTGCGGCGAGAATAGGATGTTCCACATATTTCGAGCCTCCACTAATGAAGTTGATCACCTTTGTTGATCTTTGGGGGAGAAATTGGTCTTTCGGCTTCATGAGGAGCTTACGCATTTCGGCCTTCTTCTTTACGGATCCCAACAACTCCTTAAGATGTCCTTTCGAGAGCAAATAACTGATCTCCTTTCTTAACGCGATGCAATCTTCAGTAACGTGTCCAAAGTCTTCATGGTAAGCGCACCATTTTGATTTGTCACGCCATCCTGTGGTCTTGTCCATTTTCTTTGGCCATCTGGTTTTGTCTCCCAGGTTGCCCATTGCACAGAGTACACCTGAAATGTCAACAGAAAAACAATAATCAGAAATGTTAGGCATATTATCATTATCTTCATCCTCACCGTCTATTGAATTAATTTTGCTAGTGTCAATTCTCGAATAAGGATTGGGACGGTTGTTCCTGCGATGGGACGATTCAGTCTTTCTGTCGGGATGGTCATATGTCGACATCTTGGACGATGACTTCGATCATCGCAGCTCATCTTCCTCCAATCTGATGAATCTCAATGCCCTGCTCCTGACTTCTTCTAGCCGCTTACAAGGAGTCATCACCAAATCCTGATAATAATGTGAATCTTTCTTCAACCCCATTTTGAATGCTTCTGTGGCTGTCGACATGTCAAGATTGGGAATTTCTAGCACCTCTTTATTGAATCGGTGGACGTAATCCTTTAGAGTTTCATTAGGCTGCTGGGTCACATTGTAAAGATCACTTGTCAACCTTTCAAATTGTCGACTGCATGAGAATTGGTTGTAGAACATGTTGATGGTGGGCGTATGAACCAATTGAACCTAGGGGTTGTCTAATCAGCCATTTGAGAGGCGCCCGGACAAGGTGGATCCAAATCCCTGCATAAGCAAGCCTCCGGAATTGAAGCGGAATATGGATTATGTCCATCTTTTCTTGATAGTGTGCAACATGCTCCTGCAGGTCCATGGTACCGTCGTACAACTTCATAGATGGTACACTGAAACGCTTCGGGATGTCGACATTTGCAATTCTTTGGGACAAACCGGGATTGATTGTAACAGTTTTGGGTCACTTTGGTTGAATTGGAGGAGTTACTCTGGCACGTTCATTATTAGCTCTACGAGATCCCGCATACTGTTTTGGCCGGTGGATTTTCTGCAAAAGGGTCGGCCATAGGAATACGATTGAAATTATTATTATTGAAAAGATTATTTAGCAAACCGAGTTGTCCGTAGTAGTCGTGACAGTAGTGTTGTCAATGAATGGGATGAATGGGGTGAATCCTGCGAGAAGATGGCGTCGATGGGGTGTCCCCGAGCAGAGATGTCGACATCATTAAAGATGTCGGCGAATGAGTTTGAGGAGGACTGCCCATTGGAATGAATTCACTACTGAAATGTAGATCCTCCGGTGTTGTCAAAGTTGAGAACCCTTGCACGCGGTGGTGATATGTTCTCAAGCCGAGATGCGATGGCTGTTGGTCTTTCTGCATCTTAATCATGGAATTGGTCAACACCTTCGAATTGTTGTCTTGCTGGTCCAACCTTTAATTCAACACAGTCGGGATACTCCGGATGTCAGCATCTGCATTGGAAGAGGTTGCCCCCTTTTGTGGAGTCTTCGTAGGTTGAGTTGGCTGAGGCCCGGTCTGAGGAGGTGGTGGTAACAAGCTGGTTCTACCTCCTGATGTGGGAACAACGGCGGGACCTTTGCCGGCGGAGGACACATTGGGGGTGCAGACATAGTGAACTTGATCAGGAAATGATCCAAATAACCGATAAACCACGAGGCCCCTCGGTGGGCGCCAAATTGTTTTGGTAGAAAAAACAATAGAGTAGAATCTTAACTTTGTTTAGTGTGTGGATTGGACAATAAGGAGGGGACTGTGGAATTCGACTATATGGAACAAAAGTATGAAAAAGAGATAATGACACCACGATTTGTTAACGAGGAAAACCTTGGATGTGACTACCTCTTTGGAAAAAACCCCGGGAGTTAGGTCTCCAACCTTAAAAGTTTCACTATAATGATCACAAATACAATTTTGGAAGATAATGGAGAGGATTACAAGAGCTTGAGTGTCAAGTGTGTGCGTGTGAGCAATGATGTGTTTTTTCCGTCTCCATTTCCCCTTAAATACAAGTAGATATGAAAGAGTCAATACGGTTCCTACAATCTCGGGATTTTGGTTTATCATTTCAACCTCCGTGAGACCAAGTCGCCCGAGCTGTTGAAGATCTGTTGAACGTGCTGGAGAATATCCCGCATTCCTCTCTTAATTACTGAAAAATAAGAATAAGAATATTAGGAAATATTGAATAAGTAAATATTAGAACAATACTTACAGGGTAATGACGTCTCGGTATGCAGGATCAATTTAAGATGTCGCCATGTCGAAAAATACCCACAACAGGTTACAAGGGTTGAGAGATCTGGGTAAGGAATATTTCTTGAAGGCTTAAAAATGAATTGTTTGAAGATTAAAAGGATTCTAGAAATCTAAGTATGAGCTTCTAAACTTCTTAAGGATTTCATCAACAATATATCTAGCTATCTTCATGGCTGGAACCATAATGACTATTTATACCCTTGTGTGGTCAAGTAGCTGTTGGAAATCCATAAAGGATAAACATTAAGAACAATGTGTTGTTGATGTCTGATTGGAGCACATTTCCTTTTGTCTTCATGTTGTAGTGGTTGGTGGAAAGGTGGTACGTCTTTGTACGAATGACAACATCTGTCACCCTTTTGAAATTCTCTGAATGAACTCTGCAACGGTATAATTTAAGTTGTGGTCAGAGGTAATCAATGAGAATTATACCAAGGACTTGTCTTCTTCTTCAAGGTCTTCATTTGGCTTGGAGACTAGCATAATGCGATCAACCATATGGATTAATGTGGTCGACTGCTTCAGCTGATTATCAACTGAGGCAATGTGTGGCTTGCTGAGGGATGGTGCGGTCAGCCGCAAGGTTTGTGGTCGACCCCATGGTTGACCACTCAGTTTCTCCTATAGCCAAAATAATTTAAAATGCTAACCCTTTAAAGCCTATGTAACACTATCTATACAAAATGGACTTAACTAAAAATTTGAAGTGTAAAACTTCATATATAAGATCCTAAAGTCCATGTAAAACAAAACAGGTCATGATATTAATCAAATTAAGTAATAGGAGAAGTTTATAATGAGCATATCCAACAAAGTCAATCTCTCTCTCTCGATAAACAATGTAGCAGCACTTAACTGGATTTTCCTTCTCAAAACCTCTCTCCAACAGTCACAAAATTAACCGACAATTTGTTGGGGTTGGAGATCAAAGCGTTTAATTAATGACTTAAAATCATTACTTTCCAGGTAAGCAATGATCTCTCCATCTCTTTTCTTCAATTTCTACGTAACCATGGAATTTGGTGTACTGTTATTGTATTTGGTTGAGCTGTTGTACATTCTGTTTGCAATTGCTAAGTAAATTAGTAGTAATTTTCTATTATTAAATTGACTATGAAGTCTAGATAGGTTGATTAAATATGGGTTTGGGTTAATTATTCATGCTTACTGATTGTACTATTGAAATGTAAGTTGATAAACTTTCCAGCCTATTGGTACTATATCTGTACTTTTTGCTCTTTAAACTTTGAGGAAGAACTAAAAAGACATTTATTTTGGGACGGAGGATCATTGATGCAAGATTATTGTTCAAGCTTAAGAGCTAAACCTATAACTTACACAGATTCAGGCACTGTTCATCATGAATTATTAGGAATTCACGGATGATCTTAATAATGGAAATGGTTTATAATCCTTTGTTTTACCGTTGAATTAGTTGTCGCCTCCATTACTTTTTCACGACATCGTCGTCATTATTCAAAGGTAACTTCTACATGATGTATATGCATTGTTTTGATTGAATTGTGTGAAATTTCATGCTATAGAATGAAGAGGGTGTTGTAGTACATAATTATTTAAATAGTATAAGTAACTCTGTAGACACCCCATTTGAACTCATATTACATGATTACACTAATCTTAGTCTCGCCTTCGTGTTTTGATGAAAGCTCATTAGTTTTGTCATGTTTCGTTAGGTTTCTGACTAACTTCATTAGTTTTGCACTTAACTGACCAACGGAACAACCAAAGAGGACAAAATAGTCAAACTGGCTAGTGATCCTGTACGAGGCTACGTATCTCGCACGAGACAACCTCTCTGGAATGTGCAAATTCACTTTCCTTCTTGATATCTATCTCTTTTTTGATCTCTCCTCTCATAATCTGGGATTTACCTTATTCGTTGACTTCCTAGAACTTTCTTCACATATTTACTTCCTTATCAAACTCTACCAAATCAAGTATTTGATTCCTTTCTTACTTGCAACTCCAAATCTTGGTGAGCAAGTAATCCTTACCTATAAATACAAGGGTCCTCCCATTTATTCCCTAACTACGATTCTTATGTATTATCTATGCCTCCTCTACACGAAATACTCTCAAATTCTCTCTCAAACTCGTTCATCACTATCTCCATCTTTGAATCTCAAGCCTTTGTCATGGCTATCTATTGGAATCACTCAATAATTCATAAGGTAATTCCCTACAATTTTATCTTCTCTTCTCAACCCCTCTAATTTCTTTTAGAGTAATGTGAGCCCATCGAAAGAATTAACCTAGACTCCCTTCAATTAATGAAGGTGATCTCGAAGCATACAATCTGACATTCCAACCCTAATTAATAAACTAAATAGGTTTTACTTGTTTATTTGCTTAAATTTAATTGAATTAAATTGATTGATAACATCTAATTAGCAAGGCCAATCCTAAGGTTGGATGGAATCGGTGCTCCTTGACCTTCCAATTCCATGAATTAACCCTCGAATCTCTTGAAATCACAAAAAGATTTTTCTTATTGTTTTCCTACAAATAAATAATAAGTGGCGACTCTTGCAATCAAAAATTCACCATGCTAACAAACTCATGTTTATTTTTTTTTAAAATTTTAATTCAATTTTTTATCGAAAAACTTTCAATTTTTGTTGTATGTGCAAAAGGTGTTCAACAGAATGTCTAACAATTTGAAAACAAATTTAGATTTTATCAGATGTCCCAGAGGGCGCTACATTATGAAAACAAAGAGATTGGATATTACTTACATGGATACAACCTTCATAACATCTGTATATTATTAGACAAGTGGGAAACATTGTTATGAAAAAAAAATCTTGAATATCATCTCTTTCTTCCTTTAAATTTGATTTCAAGTGGAATTTAATGTAGTTGAAGCATT
This sequence comes from Adenophora triphylla var. japonica, assembly GCA_022495995.1. Classification (NCBI taxonomy): domain Eukaryota; kingdom Viridiplantae; phylum Streptophyta; class Magnoliopsida; order Asterales; family Campanulaceae; genus Adenophora; species Adenophora triphylla. The sequence continues at coordinate 41,819 of JAFEMH010002754.1, forward strand.
TGGAGGCTTGGTAGCCATGGTGGGTAGAACATTTTGAGTAAAATGTGACGACTGCTTTATATATTTGTTTTGTTGACAATGAAAAGAGCAATTTGGTGGAGATTGTGCGACAAAATAAAGAAGGTAGTGGCAGTGGCGACATGGCCAAGAGTGGTAGTGATGGTGGTTGTCGGCAGAAGGAGAAAAGGAAGGGTTGAGATGTAAAAAATAAGATATTTAGTCTCACCTAATGGTATGAATTGTCAATCCATCACTATGCCAACCTTTAATCTCGCTTACTTAAAATTAATATCGTACCTATTACTGAAGTTAAATGAATTATGCTCATAGTCAAATAATGGATTGTTCCCTTTATTTATAAGGCTCATATATACTTCGAATGATTTTCTCATTTCCACTTTGAACATTGGAATTGAATATTTTGTTCTCATCTTACAGAACTTCAGAACATGCTTTAGAGAAAATTTCTTTTGAATATGGTTTGCATTTATCGTCTTACAAAACTTCAGGATGCGCCTCAGTAAGCAATGATAAGCCATTTTTTATCACAAAAAATAATTTTGCAAGATCCATTTGTTTAACAAATTCATATTCAAAATTATCATATTTGTTTTGTATTTGGTATGGTGTGGATGGTTGTTTGCTATCATATTTTCATGATTTTTGAGATATTATGATGCTTTCAATGGTTTTCATTGGTCATTGGTGGTTTCGAATAATAATAAATTGAAGCCTCTTTTTTAGTTTCATTCCTTCTTTTGGGATGCCCTTTTCTCACCATTTTGTCGGCCAAGTTCTTAGACTACCATATATTTTTTATATTTTGTCTTCCAAGTTCTTCTGGTGATATTTATAAAATTTGCCCTTTTCTTTAATACTTTTAAGGATTTTTTTTCCTTGTTGTGTAAATATTTTCGTATGTGTATCTGTAGTGGCGGTGTAAAACTTTAACCATACATGTAGGCAATCGACTTCTCTCTAATCTCTCAATCACAAAGTAAGACATTTTTATAGGACTGTAGACACCCCATTTTGAACGTGTTATTCATGATTACACTATTCTACTCTCGCCTTTTGATTTTAGAAATGAGACCTGCAATTTCGTCATGTTTCGTTAAGTTTCTGACTGACTCCGTTAGTTTGGACTTAACTGAATAACAAGATAACCAAAGGTGGACAAAATGGTAAAATCGACCCGTTGTCTCGCACGAGACAACTTGTCTCGTGCGAGATAACCCTCCGGGAAAAGGTTGATTTTCTTTCCTTTTTGACTTTGATCCGTTTCTTGATCATGTCACTCTCACACTCGCGATTTCTATTGATTGTAGACTTCTTGGAACCTTTTGTACCAGGATCTCTCACATTAAAGTGATTGATTCATTCCATACTTGAAAACCCTAAACTTGGTTATCAAGTATTCTTACCCTATAAATATAAGATGACTTCTTCATATCTGGGGTACACGCTTTAGACGCGTTTACTACGTTCTCTCTTTGACAAAACAAGTAAAACAACTCTTTAAATTCGTCCATAAACTTTGATCAAGATAGAAGACCAAGATTTGAGCATTTACCTAGGCCATCCATTGAAGAATTCAAGATCTTTCATTAAGGTAAACGTCCTTTAATTGTTATTCTCTTCTCACCAATTCTATTTGATTTTTCGAGTAGTGTAACCCCATCAAATCTAAGATCGGCCTAGAGCCTCTCCATATCATGGAGATGGTCTCAAAATATAATGATCCAACATCCCAATTAATTGACCTAAATTAATTATTTATGTGTTTTAATAAACTAGTTAATCAAACACTAGAAAAAAGATCAATCATAAGATTGTGTAGGATTACTGCTACTTGATCTTCGAATTCTATAACTTTAACCCCCGAACCCATGAATCTATTATATTTTGTGTTTCTATATTTGCATTAAATAATATAGGTGGCGACTCAAAATAAAAAAAAAAGATTAAAAACAACGAATTATCCTAGCATTTTTACAAGGAACAATCATTTTCATACTGTCATCGTTTATAGGCACGGGCTAAAGAGTATTAGTGACAAGTACAAATCAAATCATACTATCATCTCCCTCTTATCTTACTCTTGTGTTTAATTTTTAAGCCTTGAGGGCATCTCCAACCGTTTGGTCCATAAATTGCACCAAATCTCTTAAATAGTGCAATTTTCACACCAAATTTCTTCTGCCATTTCCAACAACCCTGCTTCAAAACTTGCACCAAAAAAAATATTCCTAGAATATTCCTTCTTATTTCATTTCATTTCATTTCATTTCACTTTTATTTGTATTTGTATTTTGTATATTTTTATTTGTATTTGTACTTATATTTGCACTTTTATTTGTATTTTAGTTTATATGTGTGTTTTAAATATGTATTTTATGTGAGTTTCTATTATTAATTCTTGTTATTTATATTACCTTCAATATTTCAAAACGTTTCCAAGTTCTCAAAATTTTGTAATTTTTATTTTAAAAATTAGTGGTAAAAATAACTTAAAATTAACAATACAAATAAAAATATATTTCAAAATCAAATTGAATAGGTTTTTAAAAAAAAATTTCAAAAATTAATTTTCAAAAATTTAATTATTTATTTACTTTGGAACATAGAAATTAAGATACTTTAAATTAAGAAGTGAAAAGGAAAAAAAAAATAAAGAAGAAGGGATAGGACATTAAATGAAAAAAGAAAAAATATAAAAAAAAAAGTAAAGGAGAGATAGCACAACAACAGTACTGCGCCAAATTTGGCGCAAGCACATGCCGACTTCATTTTAGCGCAAGATTTAGAGTCCTTCTTGGAGAAGAAATTTGCGCCAAATCGAATCCAATTTGAAGATTTGAAGTTTGGCTGGAGTTGGTCTGATTATTTTGCTTAATCAGAACCTTGTTCCTCTGAAGTCATCCTTCACAGTCCTTCTATTAGGAATTCAATCAAGGTTGTTGCTCTCAAAGTTTCTCCAAGAGATGTTAATGTTATTACTCATAACCTTCCTAGTAATTCATATGTCCAACCCAAGTGTAGGTAGATATTATTACTATGTCTTGTGTATAACTAATTCTTTCAATTTTTTAATTATTTTTTAAAGTTTTATATAATTTTTTTGAAGGATTTTAGAAACAGCTTATATTGATTGATTTATTATGTGTCAGATGACATGATCCTCAAAGATAGTCAAACAATAGCCTTTCTGGGTAAGGGAATGTTTTGGTCAAATTTCAACAATTATATTTTGATGATGGGAAAAGTGACTAAAGTGATATGAATCTAGGTACAATGACTATCAAATTGAATAGAAATGGACACGAGGTGTTTGTTGACTAGGAAAAGCTCTTGAACAACTTGTTCGCCGGCATAAAACCCCGGGAGGATTTGGCTCCTGCCTTGACCGAAAGTTTACTAAGTGTTCTTGAGGATTACAGTACTATGAGCGTATTGAAAGAGACCTTAAGCTAGTGAATCATGTGTGTGCAAAATACAATGGTATGTCTCTTTTATACCTCTCCACAACGGCTAACTACAAAGAGAATCATGGGCCTATAAACTCGGAAAAGAGGTTGATCCAATAGAGATATTTCCGCCATTTGCTGTTTGAGGAAAAAGATAAGATCCGTTGCTGAAGAAACGTCTTTGACTCAGTCTTTGCTTCCTTTGGCACGTTCCCTATAAAATAGGAATAGCGTAACTGTGTCCCAACCTGTAGAGAACCAAGTTGTAAAAACAGAACAACTCAAGTTGTTAGTACCAAGTTGTTTTAAAGCAAGTTGTAAACATGTTGACTGAAAATGTAGGGCCCAACAATTGCCCCCAAACTTTTTGAATTTTAAAACGAGGAATAGAAAGAGACAAAGGAATTCAAAAAGTTTGCCAAAAGTGTATGAGAAAACGGCGGTTTTTAAATGGAAAGAGACGTGATAGGACAGTTTAAGTGGTTTCCAAAGCAAAAAGTTGTGTTGGTTTTAAAGTCCAACCGCTTTTAAGTTCCCCACAAATAAATACACTCCTTTTCCAACTCTCCTTTTCACCAAATCAGAACAGTAATTTCAACGGAGGTTTTTATAGGGAGACCCAAGGAAGACGACCGGAGAGAGAACTAAAATAGAACTTTCTGGTGAGTTACTTGTTTCCTTTTCAATTCCATCTTTGATTTTTTGCTTTAAGCTTGAAAAATGGGGAAGATAAAAACGGTGGTTTTAATCGAGAGTGGAGAGGGTTTACCCGCGGGTTTTCTAACCCAAAACATGTTGAAGAACCCAGATAAAGAGAAGTGTACAATCCCTGCTACCAATTTAGAAATTATCAAGAAGAATCACGCCATGGCATTCGAAACTGAGCTTTTCACACACCCTGACCTAACCCCGGAATGCTATTCCCCTGAATGGGTGTGCTTCCCTGAATACCCTTTCGTTATTGGTTTGAAATTCCCTTTCCCAACTCTAATCACCCAGTTCTTCGCTTCTACAAAACTTAATTATGCCCAACTTATGCCACAAGGCTGGAGAAGCCTTCAAACCCTAGTAAGGCTAAACGCGGAAACAGAGTTGGTAATCGGTTTAGAGGATTTTGCTTTTACTAACGAGATTAGGAGTTTTGGTTTAGGGAGATATGGCTTTAGGGTTAGGGCTGGTAGGATGTCCTTTTTAAATGACAATGTTGATCTCGCCGATAGAGGGTGGAAGAATAAGTTCTTTTTCGCAAAGAAGAACACCCTGGTGAAGGATGAGGGTGCCAACTTCAAATGGATGTCCCAAGGTAGTATAGGCAATTTTTCTTATTCTAATGATACTCTTCAATATCCCACTAACTAATTCCTTGAATTTCTCTTGGCTTAGTTGCGAAATTGGATGTGCTCTTTCCTTTTAAGGACAACACAGAGGAGAATGTGAGCAAGATTTATGATTTGGACTTATTAGTGAGAACTTTTAAGGCACTGCCAGTTCAATTTGTTGCAGATCCGGGCGAGGAAGTTGATCCTGAAGAAGCCCGAGAAGCAAACCTTGAAGAAACCTTTTCTGAGCCTATCCAGATGTCTACAGGTTAATCAAATACCTTAAATCTTGGCCTATCTCCAACTTGTTCTAATCCCTCTATTTTGTTCTAATTCTTCATCCTTTTTTGCAGCCACTCGCTCCAAGGACACTGTTAGTGCTGCTGACCTGCTAGCTGCAGCCAGAGCGAAAAGCTTGGCAAGGAAGGACAGTAAACCCCCCACCCCCGTGTCTGTTGTGGCTAGCTCCAATGTGACTGCATCCAAGAAGAAGGGGGATGCGAAGAAGAGAAAGCTAGTGGAAGCTAAAGCCACAGATACAAATGGTGATATGGATATGGGGAAGTTAGGAGAAAAGTTTAGAGCCGCTATACCAAGTTTTGTTGAGAAGGTAAAAAATGGAGAACCTTGAATTTTATCAGAGAATTTGATAAAATGTTAATGTTTTCTTTTGTGTAGGAAATTATGACCCCTATTGTGGCCCACATTGATGCATTGAAGATCAAGGCAGCTGATGGGTTATTATTTCTCTACCCACTTCTTGTTATAAAACCCTCGCAAGTACGAGTGCCAACTTGTAGCAATATACTATTGTAGGGGTCGAACCACAAGGACTCGGGTTGCTTGTTTTAGAACAAAGGTGCACAATTAAACAAGTAAAGGACAATGGGGGGTTTGATTTTTGGAAGTAACAAAACTAACAATTAAACTAATTGTTGCAAGTAGACAAGGAACGATATTTAACAATAAAGAGAGATAATTTCATGGGTTGAGTTTTCACAAAATCATTAATCTATGCCATTAAAGAAATATCTAAAGTAATTGATCTCAATCTAGGGTTCATCACTATTGCAAAGATTGGTACGGTAAGGCGGCCGGGTTTCAATCTATTATTTCCAATTTAATTACTTTTCGCAAATCAAGTCCAAGTAATTTAATTATGAAAAACATGAAGATCAAAAGAATAATAAAACCTAAATCAATTTTAATTCAATCAAGTGGACAAATTGATTTAAACTTAAAGCTTGAGTCTTTGGTAAAAATAATCCCCAAATCAATGGTGGAAAATAAACCCAAAATGGTTAAAAAGCATTTCAAGACTAAATCAAAGTCTAGAGTAGCAATCTTTAACACTTTCATGAAAATAAGCTAAAAGGAACTAGAGAGATCAATTTAGAACTACAAAACATTTATGGCATAAATTAATTAAAATTGTTCAACTACAACCCATGAAAGTAAATATTTAGCTAGACATACTATACATTAAATAAACAAAACTAATTAATAAAAACATAAAAGAACTTATCTTAATGAAGAAATTAAAAACCCAAAAATTCTCTCTCTAAGCTTGCCTCCTTCTTTGTCCCAAAATAACACATTTCTTTTTTTACCCTAAAATTATCTCCTTCATATTTATACTACCAGGGAGTACTAAAGGCTGACTAAGGATTAGAAAATGAAAAGGCTTAAGCATTCAACCAAGGAGGCCCAAAATGATTAAACAAAAGCAGCCCAAACAGCCTTCAGTCCGATGGAAATATGGCCTGGCACGGAAATTGGCTTCGACGTGGGAGCGGCTTGAAGGGCGGCCGCCGTTGGCTAAGGGCGGCCGCCGTTGAGCCTCGGCCAAACAATTTCATTTCTTTCATTCTTCAGTAATTCTTTAGTATTCTTTTGATTCGTTTCGCTCCATTTCAAATTTTAATCTTTTCTCCACCTTAAACCACCCACTTTTCACCTTTTCAACCTGAAAATAAAATAACACTAACAAAACAATTAAACTAATATTTTACTCGAGAATTTTGCAATAAATAGAATTTTAAGGACATATTTTGGATGTATAAAATACATCCATCAAATACCCCCAAACCTATCTTTTGCTCGTCCCCGAGTAAAATAAAACACAAATATACTAAATACTACCCCACAATTCTAAAATTAAAAATGACCAAGCAAACAAAAAAAAAACATATTTTTGGGTGTTATTCACAATATAAAAAGTTTGCCACCATCGGTCTCAAAATTCTTTTCAAAATTGCAATCCATCATCTGCCATCATAAACATAAATTTACCATTGCACTAACACATACCAATTATGATTCTTTTCACCGTGAAGAGATGTGAGGGGGATCATTGCCAACAAAGTAAGATACTTTATGGGATCACTTAGAACATATCCTAAATCAAAAGAGAAGAAGATGATGCACTAAGCATAGAAAAGATTTCCAAAGGCACTTTCACACACTTGCCAACCCGTTTAATCCACATTGAGAGCAAGGCTTAGGAAGGTCACTACTTACATTAAATTCTCACTACAAAGCAACTCCCACACTAAGTAGCTTCCTCCTCTCTTGGTCATTACAAACTTAGACAACACAAAGGGCAAGATAAACATAAAAGCACATTATTTGTGTCAACGTATGTTTAATCATTCTCGGAGCGGAAATCGGTACCAAGGATTCAATTTTTTTTTATTTTTTTGTTATATTTCTCGTGCTTTGTCATTAATCCTTGCCATTCCTTTCCTCTTCTTAACGCGACACTTATTCTTTTCTTTCTTTTTTTTTTTTTTTTAACATACATAACTTGATTCTTGCCCCCCTATTTACAATACAAAGCAAATTCTCCTAAGTTGACCCTTTAACCCCACTTCAATGCCTCATAACCTCTTGATTTGATATTGACAAGTATGCAATTGTGTTCTAGAAATCCCGGATATGTTAAGTGCTCCTATAAAGTCACCTAGATCAATGAAAAATGTCCCAAAATATAGTGCACTTTTTGAATCGAATGCTTCCATGAAATTTCAAGTCCCAACATGTAACATATACCACAAATAAATAATATCAAGATTCACAACGCAAAAAGATAGAAGGTTGGCAAACCTTCTTATAAAAAACACAACAATTTTTATTTTATTTTTTATTGATGCAAAATAAAAATGACATAAAATTAAAACGTTTTTTTCGAGGGTGACACTATAAACACTCCCCTATAAACCCACAAACTCAGGGAGATCCTTTCGGATGACTCAATAATTCAACAATTTAAAACAAAACCAACTAACTACTCTAAATTACTCTACTTTGGCAAAATATGTTGACCGCACCAAAGGTTGCCTACGTCCCCAAAACAATGAGCGGACTACTCATTGAAATAGGCTCAGGTCACCGTAGTTCAAACACGTCCCCTCAATAAATGAGAGGAAGACACAATTTGACTCGATTTTTTTTTTTTTTAAATAAACAAAAAACAAAACATCATACACTAACATTATAAGCATACTTCCACCCCCAAACCTAAATAGCGTTATGTCCTGATGGCATGAAAACCAAACGAAAGCAAAACTCAAATTCGGAGGGGGGGGGATGAAAAGTAAAAGACAGAATTTAAAAACAGAAAGCATTAAAGTCATACCATGTTGGGGTGCCTCCCAACTAGCGCTTTGTTTAAGGTCGTATAGCTAGACCGATGCCAAGGTGTCTTTAACCTTTACCTTTCTCCCTTTCGCCCACTTTGCATTCTCGCGGGTCTTGGTTTTTACATCACGCCCCATATACATTCCCCGAAATATGATATAATCTAGTGCCCACGGAAATTTTTGACATTGAAGTTTCTTGGGCTTCTTCGCTTTCAAACTTTCACCACATTCTTCACCCTCAAAAACAGGGGGAGGTACAAAAATTATGGAGGCTTTCACACTTTCAATGGGATGGAAAAGATCTTCGTTGAGACATTGTTCGTCAATTTGATCGGGCCCAACCTCATCAACATTAACGCCCTCAGCATCTTTTACTTTCCCTTCCACCCCATATAGGGCCAACTCAATTTAATCACACACTTGGTCATGCCAAGTTTTCTCTGCCTCCTCAGTCGGCCCACTCAATTCATCATCAACAACAACCACATTATCATTAGTAGCAGAGGGAGAGAGAGTTGGAAGTTCGTCACAATCGGAATCATCCTCCCAAAATTGTTTCGGAGGGAACTTGTATCTTGCCCCCAACCTCTCAATGCCTCTACCATCTTACTTATCTGTTCTTCGAGCCTATTTAAAGTTGTAGCTCGTTGATGTTGTTGTTGAAGATTTTCCTCCTGCATTCTTATCAAAGCCTCCTGCCATGGTTGCATTTTAGGTTCCGGGGGATCATAAGAATGTGGCTCATAACTGTTACATGCTTGGCTTTGGTTTTCCCACTCATGATTGTAGGAGTCGGGAAAATGTTCATATTGTTGCCACGGATGGAACGGACTCATCTCTTGTACCTGTGGATAACACTCAAAAGAATACGTCCTCGAAGGACACTCATATGAAGCATGGGAGTATAATCCACAATAAACACACGACTCACAAAAGCCAAAATTATGCATCTTTGAGTCCACACAAATATTTACACTACACAAATATTTACACTACCTAAGCTATTTACACTACCTAAATCAACAAATTCAACCTAAACAATTCCCCGGCAACGGCGCCAAAAACTTGATGGGTTATTATTTCTCTACCCACTTCTTGTTATAAAACCCTCGCAAGTACGAGTGCCAACTTGTAGCAATATACTATTGTAGGGGTCAAACCACAAGGACTCGGGTTGCTTGTTTTAGAACAAAGGTGCACAATTAAACAAGTAAAGGACAATGGGGGGGGTTTGATTTTTGGAAGTAACAAAACTAACAATTAAACTAATTGTTGCAAGTAGACAAGGAACGAGATTTAACAATAAAGAGAGATAATTTCATGGGTTGAGTTTTCACAAAATCATTAATCTATTCCATTAAAGAAATATCTAAAGTAATTGATCTCAATCTAGGGTTCATCACTATTGCAAAGATTGGTACGGTAAGGCGGCCGGGTTTCAATCTATTATTTCCAATTTAATTACTTTTCGCAAATCAAGTCCAAGTAATTTAATTATGAAAAACATGAAGATCAAAAGAATAATAAAACCTAAATCAATTTGAATTCAATCAAGTGGACAAATTGATTTAAACTTAAAGCTTGAGTCTTTGGTAAAAATAATCCCCAAATCAATGGTGGAAAATAAACCCAAAATGGTTAAAAAGCATTTCAAGACTAAATCAAAGTCTAGAGTAGCAATCTTTAACACTTTCATGAAAATAAGCTAAAAGGAACTAGAGAGATCAATTTAGAACTACAAAACATTTATGGCATAAATTAATTAAAATTGTTCAACTACAACCCATGAAAGTAAATATTTAGCTAGACATACTATACATTAAATAAACAAAACTAATTAATAAAAACATAAAAGAACTTATCTTAATGAAGAAATTAAAAACCCAAAAATTCTCTCTCTAAGCTTGCCTCCTTCTTTGTCCCAAAATAACACATTTCTTTTTTTACCCTAAAATTATCTCCTTCATATTTATACTACCAGGGAGTACTAAAGGCTGACTAAGGATTAGAAAATGAAAAGGCTTAAGCATTCAACCAAGGAGGCCCAAAATGATTAAACAAAAGCAGCCCAAACAGCCTTCAGTCCGATGGAAATATGGCCTGGCCTGGAAATTGGCTTGACGTGGGAGCAGCTTGAAGGGCGGCCGCCGTTGGCTAAGGGCGACCGCCGTTGAGCCTCGGCCAAACAATTTCATTTCTTTCATTCTTCAGTAATTCTTTAGTATTCTTTTGATTCGTTTCGCTCCATTTCAAATTTTAATCTTTTCTCCACCTTAAACCACCCACTTTTCACCTTTTCAACCTGAAAATAAAATAACACTAACAAAACAATTAAACTAATATTTTACTCGAGAATTTTGCAATAAATAGAATTTTAAGGACATATTTTGGATGTATAAAATACATCCATCAAATACCCCCAAACCTATCTTTTGCTCGTCCCCGAGTAAAATAAAACACAAATATACTAAATACTACCCCACAATTCTAAAATTAAAAATGACCAAGCAAACAAAAAAAAAAAACATATTTTTGGGTGTTATTCACAATATAAAAAGTTTGCCACCATCGGTCTCAAAATTCTTTTCAAAATTGCAATCCATCATCTGCCATCATAAACATAAATTTACCATTGCACTAACACATACCAATTATGATTCTTTTCACCGTGAAGAGATGTGAGGGGGATCATTGCCAACAAAGTAAGATAGTTTATGGGATCACTTAGAACATATCCTAAATCAAAAGAGAAGAAGATGATGCACTAAGCATAGAAAAGATTTCCATATGCACTTTCACACACTTGCCAACCCGTTTAATCCACATTGAGAGCAAGGCTTAGGAAGGTCACTACTTACATTAAATTCTCACTACAAAGCAACTCCCACACTAAGTAGCTTCCTCCTCTCTTGGTCATTACAAACTTAGACAACACAAAGGGCAAGATAAACATAAAAGCACATTATTTGTGTCAACGTATGTTTAATCATTCTCGGAGCGGGAATCGGTACCAAGGATTCAATATTTTTTTATTTTTATTTTTTTATATTTCTCGTGATTTTTCATTAATCCTTGCCATTCCTTTCCTCTTCTTAACGCGACACTTATTCTTTTCTTTTTTTTTTTTTTAACATACATAACTTGATTCTTGCCCCCCTATTTACAATGCAAAGCAAATTCTCCTAAGTTGACCCTTTAACCCCACTTCAATGCCTCATAACCTCTTGATTTGATATTGACAAGTATGCAATTGTGTTCTAGAAATCCCGGATATGTTAAGTGCTCCTATAAAGTCACCTAGATCAATGAAAAATGTCCCAAAATATAGTGCACTTTTTGAATCGAATGCTTCCATGAAATTTCAAGTCCCAACATGTAACATATACCACAAATAAATAATATCAAGATTCACAACGCAAAAAGATAGAAGGTTGGCAAACCTTCTTATAAAAAACACAACAATTTTTATTTTATTTTTTATTGATGCAAAATAAAAATGACATAAAATTAAAACGTTTTTTTCGAGGGTGACACTATAAACACTCCCCTATAAACCCACAAACTCAGGGAGATCCTTTCGGATGACTCAATAATTCAACAATTTAAAACAAAACCAACTAACTACTCTAAATTACTCTACTTTGGCAAAATATGTTGACCGCACCAAAGGTTGCCTACGTCCCCAAAACAATGAGCGGACTACTCATTGAAATAGGCTCAGGTCACCGTAGTTCAAACACGTCCCCTCAATAAATGAGAGGAAGACACAATTTGACTCGATTTTTTTTTTAAATAAACAAAAAACAAAACATCATACACTAACATTATAAGCATACTTCCACCCCCAAACCTAAATAGCGTTATGTCCTCATGGCATGAAAACCAAACGAAAGCAAAACTCAAATTCGGAGGGGGGGGATGAAAAGTAAAAGACATAAATTAAAAGACAGAATTTAAAAACAGAAAGCATTAAAGTCATACCAAGTTGGGGTGCCTCCCAACTAGCGCTTTGTTTAAGGTCGTATAGCTAGACCGATGCCAAGGTGTCTTTAACCTTTACCTTTCTCCCTTTCGCCCACTTTGCATTCTCGCGGGTCTTGGTTTTTACATCACGCCCCATATACATTCCCCGAAATATGATATAATCTAGTGCCCACGGAAATTTTTGACATTGAAGTTTCTTGGGCTTCTTCGCTTTCAAACTTTCACCACATTCTTCACCCTCAAAAACAGGGGGAGGTACAAAAATGATGGAGGCTTTCACACTTTCAATGGGATGGAAAAGATCTTCGTTGAGACATTGTTCGTCAATTTGATCGGGCCCAACCTCATCAACATTAACGCCCTCAGCATCTTTTACTTTCCCTTCCACCCCATATAGGGCCAACTCAATTTCATCACACACTTGGTCATGCCAAGTTTTCTCTACCTCCTCAGTCGGCCCACTCAATTCATCATCAACAACAACCACATTATCATTAGTAGCAGAGGGAGAGAGAGTTGGAAGTTCGTCACAATCGGAATCATCCTCCCAAAATTGTTTCGGAGGGACCGAACTTGTATCTTGCCCCCAACCTCTCAATGTCTCTACCATCTTACTTATCTGTTCTTCGAGCCTATTTAAAGTTGTAGCTCGTTGATGTTGTTGTTGAAGATTTTCCTCCTGCATTCTTATCAAAGCCTCCTGCCATGGTTGCATTTTAGGTTCCGGGGGATCATAAGAATGTGGCTCATAACTGTTCCATGCTTGGCTTTGGTTTTCCCACTCATGATTGTAGGAGTCGGGAAAATGTTCATATTGTTGCCACGGATGGAACGGACTCATCTCTTGTACCTGTGGATAACACTCAAAAGAATACATCCTCGAAGGACACTCATATGAAGCATGGGAGTATAATCCACAATAAACACACGACTCACAAAAGCCAAAATTATGCATCTTTGAGTCCACACAAATATTTACACTACACAAATATTACACTACCTAAGCTATTTACACTACCTAAATCAACAAATTCAACCTAAACAATTCCCCGGCAACGGCGCCAAAAACTTGATGGGTTATTATTTCTCTACCCACTTCTTGTTATAAAATCCTCGCAAGTACGAGTGCCAACTTGTAGCAATATACTATTGTAGGGGTCGAACCACAAGGACTCGGGTTGCTTGTTTTAGAACAAAGGTGCACAATTAAACAAATAAAGGACAATGGGGGGTTTGATTTTTGGAAGTAACAAAACTAACAATTAAACTAATTGTTGCAAGTAGACAAGGAACGAGATTTAACAATAAAGAGAGATAATTTCATGGGTTGAGTTTTCACAAAATCATTAATCTATGCCATTAAAGAAATATCTAAAGTAATTGATCTCAATCTAGGGTTCATCACTATTGCAAAGATTGGTACGGTAAGGCGGCCGGGTTTCAATCTATTATTTCCAATTTAATTACTTTTCGCAAATCAAGTCCAAGTAATTTAATTATGAAAAACATGAAGATCAAAAGAATAATAAAACCTAAATCAATTTTAATTCAATCAAGTGGACAAATTGATTTAAACTTAAAGCTTGAGTCTTTGGTAAAAATAATCCCCAAATCAATGGTGGAAAATAAACCCAAAATGGTTAAAAAGCATTTCAAGACTAAATCAAAGTCTAGAGTAGCAATCTTTAACACTTTCATGAAAATAAGCTAAAAGGAACTAGAGAGATCAATTTAGAACTACAAAACATTTATGGCATAAATTAATTAAAATTGTTCAACTACAACCCATGAAAGTAAATATTTAGCTAGACATACTATACATTAAATAAACAAAACGAATTAATAAAAACATAAAAGAACTTATCTTAATGAAGAAATTAAAAACCCAAAAATTCTCTCTCTAAGCTTGCCTCCTTCTTTGTCCCAAAATAACACATTTCTTTTTTTACCCTAAAATTATCTCCTTCATATTTATACTACCAGGGAGTACTAAAGGCTGACTAAGGATTAGAAAATGAAAAGGCCTAAGCATTCAACCAAGGAGGCCCAAAATGATTAAACAAAAGCAGCCCAAACAGCCTTCAGTCCGATGGAAATATGGCCTGGCCTGGAAATTGGCTTGACGTGGGAGCAGCTTGAAGGGCGGCCGCCGTTGGCTAAGGGCGACCGCCGTTGAGCCTCGGCCAAACAATTTCATTTATTTCATTCTTCAGTAATTCTTTAGTATTCTTTTGATTCGTTTCGCTCCATTTCAAATTTTAATCTTTTCTCCACCTTAAACCACCCACTTTTCACCTTTTCAACCTGAAAATAAAATAACACTAACAAAACAATTAAACTAATATTTTACTCGAGAATTTTGCAATAAATAGAATTTTAAGGATATATTTTGGATGTATAAAATACATCCATCAAATACCCCCAAACCTATCTTTTGCTCGTCCCCGAGTAAAATAAAACACAAATATACTAAATACTACCGCTGCCTCCCTCTCCTTCCAAAAAATTACATAAACCTAAAATATTACACATTTTCATATTTATACCAAGGAATACCAAGGCTGATCAAAAACCATGAGCTTGGGCCAACAAATTAAAGCCCAACGAAAATCCAAAGGAGGCCCAAGTCGCATCATGTAAGCTGGAACATTTTCTTGGCCTGGCGTTTGGAAGGAATAAGGGCGCCCGCCGTTGCACTTGGGCGATCGCCGAAGCCCTTCGGCCCAACTTGGGCGGTCGCCGTTGCTTGGAAGCTGGCCATTGTTCTTTCTTTTCTTTCTTTACTTTTAGTACTCCCTTCGCTCCGTCTCAAATTTTAATCTTTTTTCCACCTTAAATCACCCACTTTCCACCTTTTCAACCTGAAATTAAAATAACACTAACAAAATAATTAAACTACTATTTTACTCGGAAATTTTGCAATAAATAGAATTTAGAACGTACAAAATGGATATAAAAATATATCCATCAGCAGCGAGGCTCAGTCATGAAGCTGCAGAATCGAAGAAGGAGGCCACAAAAAGTGCCAAGGAAGTGGAGAAATTGAAGAAGGAAGCAAACAAGCATGCTGGTGAAATGGAAGGTTTGAAGAAGGATTTTGAACGCTTAGGAAAAGAAGTGGAAGCCATCCGTGCCGAGAACAAGGCTCACATGAAGGAGCTTGAAGTTGCGGAGGGGAACTTCAAATTAATGCTACCAAGACCTTGTTAGAGGCCCGAATTCAGATGATAGAGGAATATAAAAATGGACAAGCCATAACTTGGAACCTGGAGGACGAGAGAAAAGTTTTGGAGGACCATATTGGGGAGCCAGCGGATGCAGAAGAAGTGAACTCTGCGGCCCTTGAAGCTCTAGTTGATGATACCAACAAGGTTCTGAGCACCATAGTGGTAGCTCAAAATGATCAAGGGGAGAATACAACACCGGCGGCAGCAGGCCAAGTTTGAAAACAGTTTAAAACTTTGTTTGGTATTTTGGGTGAACAAAAACAATTTTTGCTTTTATTTTGGCACAACAAATGGGGGGAGTGTCTCCAAAAACAAGGTTTTTATTTTGTAATGGCTCATAAGAGCCGAGACAATTTATTTGGGGGTACTAGGTTGGTCTAGTACTCCAAGCTTTTTTAGGGTTTTAGGGACTGGTTGGCTTACCCAACTTGTCTACTAGTCTGCAAAAAATCTTTTGAAAATACTTAACGGTTTTTTAGTAAAGTATTTTATGTCTTTGAGAGACACTTTGTTTGTTCTTTAGATAACATGTAAATGTTATAAACCGAAGGTAACATGAAAATGTTACAACCAATAGTTCACAACTTAAGCAAGTGTGAAAACGTGCGCCCAGGCGAAGGTGTCGAAACCTTAATTCGTAAGAAAAGATGAATATCTTTTAACCATATGTACCTTTGATCAGAGGTAAAACGTTTGAAGATATAGAACAAGTATCAGCCGTCCTGGCGTGTCAACAAGTTCCATCCCTCTCCAGCTAAAGTTTCAACATGTATCAGCCGTACTGGCGTGTCAACATGTTGAACTCTTCTTCCTAAGGCTCAAACATGTATCAGCCGTACTGGCGTGTCAACATGTTTGTCCTGTTCTAGCTTAGGTCCCAACAAGTATCAGCCGTACTGGCGTGTCAACATGTTGAGCCTACTCCATTTGCTCAAGTTGCACCTCGCAAAACAGATTTATGTTAGGGTTGGGCGTTAGCGTAGCTAACGCCCCTCCGATGCTTAAGTTAGTAAGGATTCTCCACAAAAATTAACAACTTGAAATATACGAATGAATTTGACAACTAAAAATAAATCGTACCTGAGAAGTCTAGTTGCAAATAACTGGACTTACATGAAATAAAGTTTCAAGTGGATGGCGTTCCAACTTCTAGGGATTCTATCTCCACTTGGGGTTGACAACCAGTATGCACCTTTGCCAGCTTCAGCGTCGATGAGATATGGTCCTTCCCACTGGGGGCTAACTTACCCGCATTCAATTCTCTTGTATTTTGAAATACTTTTCTTAAAACTAAATCACCAACCCGGAACCTTCGACTCGATATTTTTGTTGTGGGATCTTGCAATTCGTTGTTGATAAGCCGCCATCCTTATCTTGGCTAAATCCCTGATCTCATCAATTGTATCTAAATCTTGAGTTAGGAAAAGATTGTTTTCATCTTGAGTTAATAAGCCATACCTTCGGTTGGGATCGTTACTTCAACCGGAATTACAGCCTTCCGCCCCCATATACCAATGAATATGGAGTTCTACCCGTGGCTCCTTTTGTGGTAGTCCTATCTCGCCCAAAGTACAAGTGGTAACTCTTCAACCCATTTTCCTTCTTTTGGTCTAGACGCTTCTTCAAGTTGTTGATGATCAACTTGTTGCTCGATTCGGCTTGGCCATTGGCTTGAGGGTGGACAGGTGTAGACATGATCAACTTGATGCCCCGGCCGAATACAAAAATCCCCGGTCTTCTTACTTATAAATTGTGACCCGTTGTCACATATAATCTCCGATGGCACACCAAACTCTCGCTAATTATATTTTTATTTAGAAATGAGATTACCTCCTTATCTCTCACCCGTACATAAGCTTCTCGCCGATCCACTTTGAGAAATAATCGGTTAATGCCAACATGAACACCTTGCCTCCGGAGCCTTAGGCAACTTGCCTACAATGTCCATGCCCCACCGCATGAAAGGCCAAGATGGGACTATAGAATGCAAAGGCTCGCAGGTTGATGCAAGATGTTACCGTGTCTTTGGTGTGCATCACACTTTTGTACACAGCTCATAGCATCTTGACGCATGGTTGGCCAATAGTATCCTGTCTTGAGGGCCTTCGACGCCAGTGCTTTCCCACCAGAATGGTTCCCACAAATTCCTTCGTGGATTTCTTTGGGTACTAGTTCAACTTGCTCATTATCGACACATCTCAAATAATGTCCTGCAAAAGACCTCTTGAATAGCACATTATCTATCAAAACAAAAGTAGAAGTACGAATCTTAAAAGATCTAACATTCTTAACATCGGGTGGAATAGTTCCAAGTTGAAGGAACTCAATTACAGGTTGGGTCCAAGAAGGTTTAGCATCTTGTGCCCCAGTAGGTGGAGTAACCACTTGAGTTTCCTCAACTTGGTCTATTGCCGGGTACTTAACATAAATGATGGGGATATTAGTATGCAACATTGATTTGCAAGTTGAACCCAAGTTGGCCAAGGCGTCTGCTTCTGCGTTCTCTTCTCTAGGGACCTGTTCCAAAGAGAATGATAGAAATTTCGAAGCTAAAGCCTTAACCTGTTGGAGGTACAGAGTCATCTTGGAATGCTTCTCCATATAATTGCCATTAAAATGGTTAGCTAGTAGTTGAGAGTCAACAAATACATTTAAATGTGTAATATTCAAACTTAAAGCTGTAGTTAAACCCATGATTAGGGCTTCATACTCAGCTTCGTTATTTGTTACACTGAATTCACAAGATACAGCTTGAGGTATGATATCACCTTGAGGGGACTTCAAGATTATTCCCAAACCAATCCCTTTAGAATTTGAAGCTCCATCTGTATACAATGTCCAAAATCTAGGAACAGCTTTACCTTCAAGTTGTTGCACTTCCAATTCTACCTCAGGCTGCAAACTTGGACTGAAGTCAGCTACGAAATCGGCTAGGGCCTGCGATTTGATGGTCGTTCTTGGCTCGTACGAAATGTCATACGTGCTCAACTTGTGACCACTTGGCCAACCTGCCCGACATCTCTGGAGTTCTCAACACATTTCTCATAGGATAATTAGTTCTAACAGTTATGGAATGTGTTTCAAAATAATGACGTAGTTTGGTAGCAGCGGTAGTTAAGGCTAATATCAATTTTTCAAGATGAGAGTACCTTGTTTCAGCATCCAATAAAGACTTACTTACATAGTAAACGGGATCTTTGTTCACCTTGGATCTCCTTCACCAATACCGCACTAACGGCATTTTCGGATACAGCTAAGTATAAATAAAGATGCTCACCATGTTCGGGTTTAGCAAGCAGGGGTGATGTCATCAAGTATTCTTTAAGTTGTTTGAAGGCTGCCTCATGTTGGTCAGTCCATTGAAAGAGTTTGTTTTTTCTTAATACTTCGTAGAATAACCTGCACTTATCAGATGATTTGGATATAAATCTATTCAAAGCAGCTACTCTACCTGTTAACCTTTGTACGTCCTTGATGTTCTTAGGGGATTCCAAGTTGAGAATGGCTTTGATTTGTTCGGGACTTGCTTCGATTCCCCTCTTGGTCACCATATATCCCAAGAATTTACCTGCTCTAACACCAAAGTTGCACTTCGCCGGATTGAGCTTCATGTTGAAGGCTTTCAAGATGTTGAATGCTTCAGCAAGGTGCTCCACATGATCCTCAATGTGCTTGGATTTGACCACCATATCGTCTATGTAGACCTCCATCGTCTTGCCAAGTTGGTCTTTGAACATTTTGTTCACTAACCTTTGATAGGTTGCCCCTGCATTTTTAAGACCAAAGGGCATAGAAATATAACAATATATACCTTCTGGAGTCATGAATGCTGTATCTTCTTGGTCTGAAGGCTCCATTTGAATTTGTTGATACCCGGAAGATGCATCCATGAATGTCAAGATGTCGTGGCCAGCTGTCTCATCAACTAGAGAATCAATATGAGGGAGAGGGAATGGATCCTTTGGACAGGCCTTGTTCAAGTCGGTGAAGTCCACGCATACTCGCCACTTGCCATTCTTCTTCTCCACCACTACAACGTTAGCCAACCACCTTGGGTACTGAACTTCTCTGATCATCTTGGACTTCAGAAGCCTCTCAACTTCATCCTTTATGATCTGGTTCCGCTCCTGGGCGAACTTCCTTCTTTTTTGATGGACAGGACGGATGGTCGGATCGATGTTCAACTTGTGAGTGATGACGTCCTTGCTTATCCCCGTCATGTCTTCATGCTTCCAAGCAAAACAAAATTTTTGACTTTTCAGGAACTCGATCAGCTCCTCTTCGATTTCGGACGGTAGGTCTATCCCAACTTGCACTTGGGCCTCAGGATTTGATGCATCAACAGGAACGTTTTTGTATCATGCTCCACTGCTTCAAGAATGTCCTGGGCCTTTTTCTTTAATTGCTATGCTTGCCGAGGGGTCGAGCTTGCTTTCATGTTGACCTTGTAGCATTCTTTAGAGACTTGCTGGTTTCCCTTCAACTTGGCAACTCCCCAAGGTGTTGGAAACTTGACGCATTGATGGTAAGTTGATGGCACGGCCTTCATGTTGTGGATCCAAGGTCTTCCCAATATAACATTGTACGAGGAAGAGCACTCAATCACACAAAACCTCTCCATGGAATTCATACCCTCTAGGTAGATGGGCAACTTGATCTCTCCGACTGTTTGCTTCACCTCACCATCAACCCTACCAGACGGATGAATTCTTCACCACTTCGAACAGAGGATGCCCATATCTTCAAGAGCATGAGTAAAGATGATGTTGGCCAAGTCAGCCACCATCGATCAGAATCCGCTTGACCACATAATTAGCAATGCACCTGAACAACTAGACCATCATGATGAGGGTCCAACGTGTTGTCCTTATCTTCATCTTCAAAAGAAATGATATGACCATCTGTGAAGTCACGACGCCTTGAAGGCAATTCTGATTGATCTTCCTTAGAGCTTTTGGCATGACGCTTGGCAGCAGAGTAAGTTGTGCCGCAAATATGAGACCCACCTGAAATAACATTTACTACCTTGGTGGCTGGAGGGGGTGCAACTTTCTCGGGTCTAGATTGTTCTCCGGAATCAGGTTCTTTAGATTCACTCCTGACCCTCTTCTTGCCCAATAAATCCTTGAGAAGACCCTTGGACAATAAATGAGCAATCTCCTTCCTCAAGGCGTGAGTTCTCGGTGGTATGCCCAAAATCTTCATGAAATGCGCACCACTGGACTTGTCCTTCCAAGTTGTTGGTGGTCATTCTTCTTGGGCCATCTTGCTTTATCTCCAAGATTTCCCATGGCGCACAAGATTCCCGCAATGTCCACGTAAAAGCAATATTCAGAAATTTGTGGATAATCATTATCATCACCTTCCCGATCATCATCTACAACATGAATTCTAGAAGGTTCGGTTTTACAGGGTTTGCCCTGTTGGACTTATAGTGATGGGAATCCGATCGTGCAGTCGGAGGGTTCAAAGCAGAGGAGTAGGAGTCCTCCTAGTTGATTTCCCCATTGCCAAGCTGTCCTCCTCCAATCTGATGATAGGCAAGGCCCTGGTTCTGATCTCCTCAAGTTGTTTTGCCGGATTCATCACCAACTCATCAGAGAACAAATGAGTTCTTCTTCAAGCCTATACGGAATGCTTCCCGTTCTTGTGGACATGTCCAAGTTGGGTATAGTCACCGCTGCCTCCTTGTTGAACCTGTGCAAATACTCTTTAAGATTTTCGTTAGGGCCGTTCAGCACAATTCTATAAAGATCACTGGTCAACTTGTCGAATGCCCTGTTACATGAAAATTGGTTAATGAACATATTATCAAGTTGAGCATAAGATGAAATAGATTTTAGAGGGAGCCCTGTTAGCCATTTTAAGGCTGGTCCTGACAAAGTAGAGCCAAAGCCCCTGCAAAAACACGCTTCTTTAAACATAGGAGGGATACTTATGATATCCATTGATTCCCCGATACAAAGAACATATGCTCGTCGATCGGGTACTCCCATCATACTTCTTCATATGAGGGACTGAGAATTTCTTCGGGATCTCCACAGGGGCGGAGCCGTGAAGAATCGAGGGGGCAAGATTACACACTGGTTCTGGCGCTCCCGAAAAAATCCTGGCCTGACAAGTAAAAAATGGGTCGGATCCATGAAATACAATGTATTTTAGTTAACAAAAATGATAAAAGTAAATAATTCAAAGAACGATTGAAATAATGTTGAAGTATTTAACGCAAAAAATTTATTAAAATATATTACTCGTACAAAAAAGAAATTCAAATTTGCTAATTAAACTTGGGATAATAGGAAGAAAGACCAAAAACAAAAAAAATGGGAAAAGCCTAACGAATTAATTAAGATTGAAAAAATGTGAGGAAATTAGGAGAAAGAGAAAAACAAAACTGTTAAGAGAAAGAATAGCAAAAATGGAAGACAAAATTAATTGAAAATGTAGGTAGCAGGGTTCGAACATGGATTTGAAAGGAAACATCAAAGGCTTTAACTTCACCCCTTCTACCGCTGAACCACACCATTCACTGGTGTTAACGTTGAAGTTAATTATATATATACATATATAACAAAAATATGGTGGGGGCAAAAAAAAAAATTTCCACTGCATTTTCGCTGCTGGGGGGGGGCGAGTGCCCCCACCTGCCCCCCCTGGATCCGCCCCTGGATCTCCACACTGGCTATTGCTGGCACAAAACGAGACTCATTGTATCAAGTTGGAGAGACTTGATGATACGGCAAGTTGACTCCAAGCACGCTTCGGAGCAACTCCTTAATGGTTTGCATTTCCTTAACAAGTTGGTTCTCTGCGAAAAGAGGAGCATTATTAACCTGAGGTGCGAAAGTATCGAAAGCATTAAAGAAACTTCCCGTTTGCCCCATTGAGGGTGTAGCATAAGTGTAGCAAGATGATAGCGCAAGTTGGCTAGCTGGTAGGCCGAATCTTGGTTGCTCGATTGGAATGGATGTCACAATTGTGCTCTCCGCTGGCAAGGTGTTGGACATAGGGATATCTCCGACATGGCTCGGTCCTGTACCTGCACCAAACAAAGATCTAGGAAGTAAAGGTGAAAACGGAGTGGATACTTGAGTCCCAGCTTGCTTTCCTTTACGCAGACTATCAATGGCATTGAATATCATGGTATTCGTATGCTCCTGAGCATCCAACCGATCGCCTATTTTCTTCAACATGTCCGCCATGGTTGACATTATCTCCAAATTGGATGCGCACTTGGAGGAGGGTTGCCTTGGGCATTGGAAACAGGAGGTGGACGACTCCCAGCTTGACTGCCGGACGACGGATTAGCCATTTCTACTTGAATAATCAAAGTTTCCCACGGACGGCGCCAAATTGTTTTGGTCAAATTTCAACAATTATATTTTGATGATGGGAAAAGTGACTAAAGTGATATGAATCTAGGTACAATGATTATCAAGTTGAATAGAAACAGACACGAGGTGTTTGTTGACTAGGGAAAGCCCTTGAACAACTTGTTCGCCGGCATAAAACCCCGGGAGGATTTGGCTCCTGCCTTGACCGAAAGTTTACTAAGTGTTCTTGAGGATTACAGTACTATGAGCGTATTGAAAGAGACCTTAAGCTAGTGAATCATGTGTTTGCAAAATACAGTGGTATGTCTCTTTTATACCTCTCCACAACGGCTAACTACAAAGAGAATCATGGGCCTATAAACTCGGAAAAGAGGTTGATCCAATAGAGATATTTCCGCCATTTGCTGTTTGAGGGAAAAGATAAGATTCGTTGCTGAAGAAACGTCTTTGACTCAGTCTTTGCTTCCTTTGGCACGTTCCCTATAAAATAGGAATAGCGTAACTGTGTCCCAACCTGTAGAGAACCAAGTTGTAAAAACAGAACAACTCAAGTTGTTAGTACCAAGTTGTTTTAAAGCAAGTTGTAAACATGTTGACTGGAAATGTAGGGCCCAACAGGGAACATATGCATGTCCAGGGAGTGGCATAATAATTCAAAGCGAGGATGCAGGGAGTGGTACTTATTTCGGCACAATACTTGCTCTAGCTAATCTATTTAAACGAACTAATGATCTCCCTCCGGAACTAATTTCGGTCAGTCCATTGTATTAGATTAGGAAACACAAATCTTAGAAATCTTCTTCTTAGGAGATTTCTCATTGTAATCCTATAAATATGTATCTCTAGCATCATAATCAATTGAGTCATTCAATTCAATTCTTCTCTTCCATGTTTTGATTGACTTCGTCTAACCCTCATTATTCTAATATGGCATCATAGCCTTAAGATTCATAGAAGAACTTCTCTGCGAAACCCTAGCGGAAAAACCCTAAGCCGCCCCACACCACCCTCAAATACAATCAACCTCGGCAAACCCCACCAAACCGTACCCTTTCCCACCACCAACACAGGGAATACTGTTTCCACCTACTATTTGCTTAAACTCCCAGCAAGTCAAAGGCCTATCTTTTAAGCCTTTCAAATCCCACACATGGATCTCATCGTTAGTGAGATTCAAGATCAAACTCTCACTATCTTCTGAAACAGAAATCCCACAAATATTAGTGTTGGGCCCTACGTTTTCAGTCAACTTGTTTTCGACTTGCATAACATCTTGGTACTAACAACTTGAGTTGTCCTACTACATCTTGATCATCTTGCAGGTTGAATTATTGTTATGTTAATTCCTACTTTTCAGGGAACGTATCAATAGAATAGAAGACTGATTCAACGACATCTCTTCACCAAGGTATCCAAGCAGCGGGCCACTTCCTCCTCCCTCAACGAAGTGGCGTAAATATCTCAACAAAGTTCAACGTGTTTCCGAGATTGTAGGCTTAGATTTATCTTTGTAATTAGCCGTTATAAAGAGGTATAAAGGGGATAGAACACTGTTAATTCACACACGATCACTCTAGCATAAGCTCCCTTGTATACGCTCATAGTTCTGTAATCATCTAAATACTTAGTAAACTTTTGGTCAAGGCAGGTTCCTAAACCTCCCGGGGTTTTATGCCGGCGAACAAGTTGTTCAAGGGCTTTCCCTAGTCAACAAATCCTTGTGTTCATTTCTATTCAACCCGATAATCATTGTACCCTGATTCATATCACTTTTGTCATTTTTCTTGTCATTGGTTACGCTTGTTGAAATTTGACCAAAATAATTTGGCGCCATCTGTGGGAAACTTTGATTATTTACATAGAAATGACTAATCCGTCGTCCGGCAGTCAAGGTGAGAGGAGTCAGCCACTTCCTAGTTCCGGCACCCAAGGCAATCCATCTTTGAATTCGGAAGCTGTCAATTTGGAGATAACATCCAACATGGTCACTATGTTGAAGAAAGTGAATGACCGTTTGGATGCTCAGGAGCATACAAACACCATGATATTCAATGCTATTGATGCCATGCGCAAAGGGAAGCAAGCTAAAACTCAAGTGTCTACTCCATTCTTACCTTTGTATCCTAGATCTCTGTTTGGTGCAGGTACAGGACCTAGTCATTTTGGAGATATCCCTATGTCCGGCACCTTGCCAGCAGAAAGCACGATCGTGACGTCGATTCCAATCACGCAACCAAGATTCAGCCATACAGCTAGCCAACCTGTGCTGTCATCTTGCCACACCTATGCCACACCCCCGATGGGGCAAACAGGGAGTTTCTTTAATGCTTTTGATACTCCTGAACCTCAGTTTAAAAATATTCCTCTTTTTGCAGAGAACCAACTTGTTAAGGAAATGCAGACCATAAAAGAGTTGCTTCAAAGTGTACCTGGAGTCAACTTGCCGTATCAACAAGTTTCTCCAACTTGCTATAACGAATCTCGTTTTGTTCCAGCAATAGCTAATGTGGAGATCCCAAAGAAGTTTTCAGTCCCTCATATGAAGAAGTATGATGGGAGCACCGATCCAGCAGAGCATGTGTTGCTATATCAAGAATCAATGGATATTATAAGTATCCCCCCTATTTTTAAAGAAGCATGTTTTTGCAGGGGTTTTGGCTCAACTTTGTCAGGACCAGCCTTAAAGTGGCTAACAGGACTTCCTCTAAATTCTATTTCTTCTTATGCTCAACTTGTCAATATGTTTACTAATCAATTTTCGTGCAACAGGGCATTTGACAAGTTGACTAGTGACCTTTATAGAATTGTGCAACAGCCTAACGAAAGTCTTAAAGAATATTTGCACAGGTTTAACAAGGAGGCAGTGACTATACCCAACTTGGATATGTCTACGGCTACGGAAGCATTCCGTATAGGCTTGAAGAAGAGCTCTCTATTTTATAATGAGTTGGTGATGACTACTGCGAAACAACTTGAAGAAATCAGAACCAGAGCCTTGCGTTTCATCAGATTAGAGGATGACAGCCTGGCAATGGGGAAGTCAACTGGGAGGACCCCTACTCCTCTATTTGAGCCCTCAGACAGAAAATCAGATTCCTATCATTATAAGTCTAACAGGGGCAAACCCTCTGTTAAATATAAATCTTCTAAAGTTCATTTTGTAGATGATGATCAAGATGAGGATGATAATGACTATCCTAAAATTTTTGATTACTACTTTTCTGTGGACATTGCAGGAGTCCTTTGCGCCATGGAAAATCTTGGAGACAAAACGAGATGGCCTAAGAAGAGTGACAAGACCACAACTTGGAAGGACAAGTCCAAGTGGTGCGCGTTTCACGAGGATAAGGACAACACGTTGGACCCCCATCATGATGGTCTAGTTGTTCAAGTGCAGATTGCTAATTGTGTAGTCAAAAGAATTCTGATTGATGGCGGCAGCTCAGTCAACATAATCTTTACTCATGCTCTGGAAGATATTGGCATTCCTTTGTCCGAAGTTGTGAAGAATTCGTCCGTGCTGGTAGGGTTCAGTGGTAAAGTAAAGCAAACAGTCGGAGAAATCAAGTTGCCTATCTATTTGGAAGGTATGAATTCTATGGAAAGGTTCTGTGTGATTGAATGCTCTTCCTCGTACAATGTCATTTTGGGAAGACCTTGGATCCACAACATGAAGGCTGTGCCGTCAAGTTTCCAACACCTTGGGGTGTGACCAAGTTGAAGGGAAACCAGCAGGCTTCTAAAGAATGCTACAAGGTTAATATGAAAGCAAGTTCAGCCCCTCGTCAAGCATAGCAATTAAAGAAAAAGGCCCAGGATGTTCTTGAAAGCAGTGGAGCATGAGACGAAGAGTGTTCCTGTTGATGAGTCAAACCCTAAGGCCCAAGTGCAAGTTGGTACAGATCTTCCATCCGAAATTGAGGAGGAACTGATCGAGTTCTTGGAAAGTCAGAAATGTTGTTTTGCGTGGAAGCATGAGGACATGACAGGAATAAGCAAGGACATCATTACTCACAAGTTGAACATTGATCCAACCGTCCGTCCTGTCCACCTGAAAAGAAGAAAATTTGCCCAGGAGCGGAACCAGATTATAAAGGATGAAGTCGAGAGGCTTTTGAAGTCTAAGATGATCAGGGAAGTTCAATATCCAAGGTGGTTAGCTAATGTTGTGGTCGTAAAGAGGAACGGCAAGTGGCGAGTATGCGTGGACTTCACAGACTTGAACAAGGCCTGCCCGAAAGATCCATTCCCTCTCCCTCATATTGATTCTCTAGTTGATGAGACAGCTGGCCACGATATTTTGACGTTCATGGATGCGTCCTCAGGTTTTTAGCAAATTCAAATGGAGCCTTCCGATCAAGAGGATACGGCATTCATGACTCCGGAAGGTATATATTGTTATATTGATATGCCATTTGGTCTTAAAAATGCAGGGGCAACTTACCAGAGACTGGTGAACAAGATGTTTAAAGATCAACTTGGCAAGACGATGGAAGTCTACATAGATGATATGGTGGTAAAATCCAAGCATATTGGAGATCACGTGGAGCATCTTGCTGAGGCGTTCAACATCTTGAAAGCTTTCAACATGAAACTTAATCCAGCAAAATGCAATTTTGGTGTTAGAGCAGGAAAATTCTTGGGCTACATGGTGACCAAGAGAGGAATTGAAGCTAGTCTCGAAAAAATCAAAGCCATTCTCAACTTGGAATCTCCCAAGAATATCAAAGACGTCCAAAGGTTAACAG
This sequence comes from Adenophora triphylla var. japonica, assembly GCA_022495995.1. Classification (NCBI taxonomy): domain Eukaryota; kingdom Viridiplantae; phylum Streptophyta; class Magnoliopsida; order Asterales; family Campanulaceae; genus Adenophora; species Adenophora triphylla. Next base: position 69,539 of record JAFEMH010002754.1, read on the forward strand.
GTAGAGTAGCTGCCCTAAATAGATTTATATCTAAATCATCTGATTAAGTGCAGGTTATTCTACGAAGTGCTAAGAAAGAATAAACTCTTCCAATAGACTGACCAACATGAGGCAGCTTTTAAACAACTTAAAGAATACTTGATGATGTCACCCCTACTTGCCAAACCAGAACAAGGTGAGCACCTTTATTTATATCTAGCTGTATCCGAGAATGCAGTTAGTGCAGTGTTGGTGAAAGAGATCCAAGGTGAACAGCATCCCGTTTATTATATAAGTAAGTCTTTACTAGATTTTGAAACGAGGTACTCTCATCTTGAAAAGTTAATTTTAGCCTTAACTACTGCTGCTACCAAACTGCGTCATTATTTTGAAACTCATTCTATAACTGTTAGAATTAACTATCCTGTGAGAAACGTGTTGAGAACCCCAGAGATGTCAGGAAGATTGGCCAAGTGGTCGGTCAAGTTGAGCACGTATGACATTTCATATGAGCCTAGAACAGCCATCAAATCTCAGGCTCTAGCCGATTTTGTAGCAGACTTTAGTCCAAGTTTGCAGCCCGAAGTGGAGCTGGAAGTACAACAGCTTGAAGGTAAAATGTTTCCTAGATTTTGGACACTGTTTACAGATGGAGCTTCAAATTCCAAAGGAACTGGCTTGGGAATAGTTCTGAAATCCCCTCAAGGTGATATCATACCTCAAGCTGTATCTTGTGAATTCAATGCAACGAATAATGAAGCTGAGTATGAAGCTTTAATCATGGGTTTAACTACTGCTTTAAGTTTAAATATTACTCATATAAATGTATATGTCGATTCTCAATTGCTCGCTAACCATTTCAATGGCAGTTATATGGCGAAGCATTCCAAGATGACTCTATATCTCCAACATGTTAAAGCTTTGGCTTCAAAATTCATGTCATTCTCTTTGGAACAGGTCCCTAGAGAAGAGAATACAGAAGCGGACGCATTGGCCAACTTGGGTTCAACTTGTAAATCAATGTTGCATACTAATATTCCCATTATTTATGTTAAGTACCCGACAATAGACCAAGTTGATGAAACTCAAGTGGTTATTCAACCTAGTGGGGCACAAGATGCAAGACCATCTTGGACCCAACCTATAATTGAGTTCCTTCAACTTGGGACTATTCCGCCAGATATTAAGAATGCTAGATCTTTTAAGATTCGTACTTCTACTTTCGTTTTAATAGATAATGTACTGTTTAAGAGATCTTTTGCAGGGCACTATTTAAGATGTATCGATAATGAGCAAGTTGAACTGGTGCTAAAAGAAATCCATGAAGGAATATGTGGAAATCATTCTGGTGGGAAAGCATTGGCATCAAAGGCTCTCAAGACTGGTTATTATTGGCCAACCATGCGTCAAGATGCCATGATCTATGTGCAGAAATGTGATGCCCGCGTAGACACAAAGAACATCTTGCATCAACCTGCTGAACCTCTACACTCTATCGTCACATCTCGGCCTTTCATGCAGTGGGGCATGGATATTGTGGGCAAGTTGCCTAAGGCCCCTGGAGGCAAAGTGTTCATGTTGTCAATGACGGATTATTTCTCAAAATGGATTGAAGCAGAGGCCTATGTGCAAGTAAGAGACAAGGAGGTAATTTCATTTTTAAAGAAAAATATAATTAGCAGGTTTGGTGTACCATCAGAGATCATATGTGATAATGGATCCCAATTCATAAGTAAGAAGACTAGAGACTTTTGTGCTCGATGGGGCATCAAGTTGATCATGTCCACGCCTGTCCACCCTCAAGCCAATGGTCAAGCCGAGTCAAGCAAAAAGTTGATTGTCAAAAACTTGAAGAAGCGCCTAGATCAAAAGAAAGGGAGATGGGCCGAAGAGTTACCACTTGTACTTTGGGCAGATAGGACCACTACAAAAGGGGCCACAGGTAGAACTCCATATTCCTTGGTATTCGGAGCAGAAGCTGTAATTCCAGTTGAGGTGACAATCCCAACAGCAAGGTATGGTTTATTAACTCAAGATGAAAATAATCTCTTGTTAACCCAAGATTTAGATACAATTGATGAGATCAGGGATTTATCCAAGATAAGGATGGCAGCCTATCAACAACGGATTGCTAGATCTTACAACAAGAACATCAGAATAAGAAGATTCCAGGTTGGTGATTTAGTTTTGAGAAAAGTATTTCAAAATACAAGAGAATTAAATGCAGGTAAATTAGCTCCCAAGTGGGAGGGACCATATCTCATCGATCTTTGAAGCCGGCAAAGGGGCATATTGGTACATCAACCCCAAGTGGAGAAAGGGTCCCTAGGAGTTGGAATGCCATTCATTTGAAGCTTTATTTTATGTAAGTCAAGTTGTTAACAACTAGACTTCTCAGGTATGATTTAATTTGTGCCAAGTTCATTCGCGTATTTCAATTTTCAATTTTCTTAGAAATCCTTACTAACTTAAGCATCGGAGGGGTGTTAGCTACTCTAACACCCAATCCTAACATGAATTTATTTTGCAAGGTATGCAACTTGAGCAAGCGGAGTAGTCTCAACATGTTAATACGCCAGTACGGCTCCAACATGTTGAGACCTAAATTGGAGCAGGTCAAACATGTTAACACGCTAATACGGCTCCGACATGTTTGAACCTGAGAAAGAAAAGTTTAACATGTTAACACGCCAGTACGGCTCCAACATGTTGAAACTTTAGCTGGAGAGGGATGAAACATGTTGACACGCCAGGACGGCTGATACTTGTTCTGTCTCTTCAAACGGTTTACCTCTGATCAAAGGTACATTTTACTTATGGTAAAAAGATTTACATCTTTTCTAAAGAATTAAGGTTTTGACACCTTCGCCTGGGCGCATGATTTCACACTTATTCAAGTTGTGACTATTGGTTGTAACATTGACATGTTACCTACTGTTTATAACATCAACGTGTTATCTAATGAACAAGCAAGTATTTCTGAAAAGCCTAAAATACTTTTATAAACTTTGAAATGTTCCCAAAAGATTTTGCAACTGAAGGACAAGTTGGGTAAGCCAACCAATCCCTTAAAAACCTAAGAAAGCTTGGAGTACTAGACCAACCTAGTACCCCCAAATAAATTGTTTTAGACTCTTATGAGCCATTACATACCAAAATAAACTTGTTTTGGGGACATACCCCCCATTTGGTGTCCAACAGCAATGGTACGGAAAATAAGCAAAAAAGAAATTGTTTTTGTTTCTCCTCCTTCCAAACTACTTAAAGATTTTTCAAACATTTTGGCCTGCTGCCGCTGGTGTTGCATTTGTTACCTTCTCTTGATCCTTTTCTTCAACGTGACTCACTATGGCGGTACTCAAGATTTTATCAGCATCATCAACCAGTTGGTTAATAGCTTCAAGGGCCGGAGAATTCACCTCCTCCCCATCCACTGGTTCTCCAATGTGATCTTCTAAAGTTCTTTTCTCCTCTTCCAAGTCCCAGGTTGGGGCTTGTCCGTTCTTGTACTCCTCCATAAGTTGAATTCTAGTTTCCAACAGTACCTTGGTGGTATTGAACTTGAAGTCTTCTTTCGCTGCTTCAAGCTCCTTCGAATGAGCCTCATTCTCCTTCGTCTTCTTAGCAAAAACATTTACCAAATCCTTTCTCAAAGCCCCAATAACTTTCTTCAAGTTCTCTACCTCGCTAGCTTTCATTTTGGTTTCTTTCTTTGCCTCCTCAACTTCAGAACTGTATCTAGCAGCCTTGATTTTCAACAGATTGACTTGGTCCATAAAAACACCAAACTTTCCCCTCATCTTCTCCACATTCAAAACATCTTCAGTGACTTCACCCTCCACCAGCTTCCTCTTCTTCGATTCATCCTTCTTCTTGGATGCGCCTACTTTTGAACTGGAAACCATAGAGTTGGGAGTTGGGGGCTTGTCATCTTTCCTCATAGTTCTCTTTGCTTTGGCTTCAGCAAGCAGGTCCGAAGCACTCACAGTGGCTTTAGAACGAGTAGCTGTGACAAAAGGACATAGAGTTAGAACAACTTGAAAGGACTAGAGTAAATTGGAGATAGGAAAAACTTTAACAGGTTAGTCTGACCTGTAGACATCTCGATGGAAGCTGGTAGAGACTCTTCGGGGTTAAGTTCTTCATCTAGATTTGCAGAAAACAAGACCGGGAATGCTTTGAAAGACCTAACTGATGGATCCAACTCGTAGATTTTCTTCACATTCTCCTCTGTCCCCTCTTTTTCTGTAAAAAGCACGCACAGTTTGGCAACTTCTACAAATAAAATTCAAGTTGGTTAAGATCAGGGGTGCAAAGATTTTAAGAAATGTGTGAAATCAAAGGAAAAATTCCCCTACCTTGGGACCTCCACTTCGATATCACACCAGCTTCTTGTCCTAGGCTATCTTTCCTAGCAAAAAAGAACTTGTTCCTCCAACCTCTGTCAGCAGGGTCATTGTTCGAATTCAAAATAGGGTCACCACCAGTCTTAACTCTAAAACAAAACCTCCCTAGACCAAATCCCCTTATGTCACTGGTATAGGCCAACTCTTCTAAACCCACATTCAACCCAGTCTCCTCCCTTAACCTAACTAGGGTTTGTAAGCATCGCCACCCTTGAGGCATCATTTGGGCATAATTAAGTTTAGCAGAGGTAAAAAACCTAGTGATTAAGTCAGGAAAGGGGAATTTCAGGCCAATAACAAAAGGATATTCCGGGAATTACACCCAATCAGGGGAATAGCTTTCAGAGGTCAAGTCGGGGTGGGTAAAGAAAACAGTTTCGTAAGGCATTGCATGGTTTTTCTTAATGATTTCCAAATTGGCCTCAGAAAGCGAGCATTTTTCCTTTTCAGGATCTTTCAACAGGTTTTGGGTTACAAAACCCTCCGGAAGACCTTCGTCACTTTCGATTATGCTAACCCTCTTTTTTCCCATTTTACAAATTTGAGAAAATTACCAACTAGAAATTGAAAAGGGACGAGGAACTCACCAGAAATTTCTCTTGTTTTTCTTCTTACAGTTTCTCCTTGATTTCTCTCCAAAATAAAACCCTTGTTGTTTGAGATTTTCTGTGAAAAGGAGAGTTGGAGAAGAAGGACTTTAATTTATGGAGAGAGGTTGTGAACGGTTGGAACTCTAAAAAGCATCATGACCTTCACCTTGAAAACACCCAAAACCGTCCCATCATGCCCTTTTTCATTTAAAACCGTCGTATACCTTTTTACCATTTTTGGCAAACTTTTTTAATTTTTTGTCTCTTTATATTCTTTATTTTTAAAATTCAAAAAGTTTGGGGGCAATTGTTGGGCCCTACGTTTTCAGTCAACTTGTTTTCGACTTGCATGTAACATCTTGGTACTAACAACTTGAGTTGTCCTACTACATCTTGATCATCTTGCAGGTTGAATTATTGTTACGTTAATTCCTACTTTTCAAGGAACGTATCAATAGAATAGAAGACTAATTCAACGACATCTCTTCAACAAAGTATCCAAGCAGTGGGCCACTTCCTCCTCCCTCAACGAAGTGGCGTAAATATCTCAACAAAGTTCAACGTGTTTCCGAGATTGTAGACTTAGATTTATCTTTGTAATTAGCCAATATAAAGAGGTATAAAGGGGATAGAACACTGTTAATTCACACACGATCACTCTAGCATAAGCTCCCTTGTATACGCTCATAGTTCTGTAATCATCTAAATACTTTGTAAACTTTTGGTCAAGGCAGGTTCCTAAACCTCCCGGGGTTTTATGCCGGCGAACAAGTTGTTCAAGGGATTTCCCTAGTCAACAAATCCTTGTGTTCATTTCTATTCAACCCGATAATCATTGTACCCTGATTCATATCACTTTTGTCATTTTTCTTGTCATTGGTTACGCTTGTTGAAATTTGACCAAAACAATTAGCCTCCTCCTTAAACCTCTCACAATGACCCATCTCAATATGTTGTACAGTAAACCATTCTGCTTCTACATAAGGATCTTAATATATGAGCTTTCTTCCATCTGGTGTTACAACAAAGCCAACATTCAGGCAAAGATTGGCAAACCCCACCAAACCGTACCCCTTCCCACCACCACCTCAAAAACACCTTTTTTTCCGAAACCCAATTTTTTTTTTGTTATTCAACCCCTCGGCTCAAAAACCCTTTTGATCGAAACCCTAAACCTTTTTATAATTCAACCCCCTCGACTCAAAAACCCTTTTGACCGAAACCCAAATTTTTTTTGTTATTCAACCCCCTCGGCTCAAAAACCCTTTTGACCGAAATCATAAACCTTTTTTGTAATTCAACCCCCTCGGCTCAAATACCCTTTTGACCGAAACCCCAATTTTTTTTATTATTCAACCCCCTCGGCTCAAAACCCCTTTTGACCGAAACCCCAAAAAAAATTGTTATTCAATCCCCTCGGCTCAAAACCCCTTTTTTCCTTATATTGTTTTTTTGTTATTAAAAACCCTCAACCTAGCCGAAACCAATTCCCCCTACTTCAAAACCCCCTCGGCAAAACCGAAAACCCCTCTCCACAACCCCACCGTCTCCGACGTAGTCATGCTCCAACCTATCAACACCTCGGATGTGAGGAGCGACATCTCTTCAAAAACGACATACATGTCCGGGAACACATCTTCAACTCGTCATCAAACCTGGTTCATCTCATCACTCTCCAAGATTGGACTTATCCAAAGACCGTCCATCTTGCGGGAGCATATTAGGAATATAATATCATTATATTATATTATATTAAAGTATATATTGTAATAAATTAGATTAGGAAACACAATCCTAGAAACATTCTCTTTCTAGGAGATTAATCCTTATATTAGATTAGGAAACACAAATCTTAGAAACCTTCTCCTTCTAGGAGATTCCTCATAATCATATAAATATGTATCTCTAGCATCATAATAAATTGAGTCATTCAATTCAATTCTTCTCTTCCATGTTTTGATTGACTTCATCTAACCCTCATTATTCTAATATAAGTAACATGTGGAATCTTTTTTTAATTTGTTTTTGTATTTATTAATGATGAATAAAATGTCACTTATGCTAAATTAATGGACCTATAAATAGGCTAGCACATGTCTAAAAATGAGATACAACTTACCCCTATGGGGCTTGTGAGTTTCGAACCCAGGAACTCCCATATGCAGAAGATCTTACCAATACATCGGGCACAACACGAGCTTAAGCTCATTGGTAGTAACTTGTAGACTCGCTCGACTATTTTCAAGGAATTGTTCGTTATTTTGGACAAGGTGTCATTTCATGTCCAGGTGTCAAGTATCTAACATGGGGAACTGAGGGAAAACATAGAGTCTAAGGCTCCGTTTGTTTCGCGTAAAATAATTTGCGAAAATGATTTCCTGTAAGATGTTTTTCGGAAAATGAAAATGTTTTCCAAAAAATGAGATAAACATGTTTTCGATTGTTTGGTAAGGAAAAAATTTTTCGAAAAAAATTTCATGTGTTTAATAAAAATTTTTTTTGATAAAAACACAATTTGAGATAATTTGAGTGGGGTGGGGGCGGGGGTGGTGGTGGTGGTGGTGAGTGGAGTGGGTGGGGGAGGGGAGGGGGTTGAGGGAAAGGGTGGGGGCGAGAGGTGGTGGGGTGAGTGGAGTGGGGTGGGGAGGGGAGTTATTAAAAATAAATTTAAAATGATTAAGTTATTTTTTACCCGACGGGGGGTGGGGTGGGAGGGGGGCAGGGATGGTGGTAATGAGTGGAGTGAGGTGGGGAGTTGTTAAAAATAAATTTTAAATGATTAATTTTTTTTTGACCCGACGGGGGGTGGGGGCAGGGGTGGTGGTGGTGAGTGGAGTAGGGTGAGGAGTTGTCAAAAATAAATTTTAAATAATTATATTTTTTACCCGAGGGGGGGGTGGGGTGGTGGTGGTGGTGGTGGTGGTGGTGGTGAGTGGGCAGTGGGTGGTGGTGGTGAATGTGGTGGGAGTGGTGGTGGTGAGTGCGTGGGGTGGGGGCGGGTAACGTGGGGAGTGTATGAAAAGTTAGGTGTGTGAGGGTGTTAGCATTTTCCGAAAAAAAATTTACTTAGGAAAAATCCATAAGTCATTTTATGGCGAATAGGGCGGAAAACATTTTCCAGAAAATATTTTCTCAATTTTCTGGCGCTTACCAAACACCGAAAATTCGAAAAACGTTTTCCGAAAAACATTTTACGACAAACAAACGGAGCCTAAGTAAAATAACGTGCAAGTATATCCCATAGATTCGATAGGCTTATCATATGCTTCTTGCTTATCAAACCAGATTAACCTTATGCAGGTTGATGTACGTGTGTACGGTGGCAAGTTATGCAAGGTGAATTATTAGCATGTGATTTTCACTGCAATCTTTTTTTTTTTTTTTTTTTTTTTCTAAAGGGGATCAACACATTTCACCGCTCCCCCCTTAATGCACTTCACAGAGGCGCCTAGCTATGCTAGGGAGGGCAATGTCATTCCCTCTAACCACTGGTGGGGGAATCAAACCCATGACCTCCAGGTTGGAAGCCATGAACTCCAGGTTTGATTAGACTCCCCTTTAAAGCTTACTACTATTAGGCACTTGAGTGGCGCCACATTTACTGATGTTGTTTCGAATCTACACCTCCATTCGGTCCATATCGGTTGGCATGCACTGTTCCAGTAAAAAACTGGTGCAAAATATGTTGTGCACTGTCCCACCTTTCGTACTAGTCTAAATTAGTAATACCGACCGGTACTTACCCTAGTCATAGAAATGGATGAGACAGATTGAACTGCTGCAGATGAGTAGAAACTATATAGAGCCTATAGAAATCACTAACTTAGATGCTAGAATTAGTAGCATCCTATCAGAAGGTCATAAAATGTACGACCGCAAAGCAAATGTGGGATGCTATTAAAAGCTATCTCGAAGATATATCAGCTTTACAATACGACCAAATGAAACTTTATGTCAAACCTACGACCGCTATATTGAATTGGTAAATGCTTTCTTATCTCTTGGTAAAGTGTTAACTGATAAAGAAATTAACATGATATTCGTTGCTGATCTGGGATCCAAATGGATGCACAAAGCAACTTCCCTCGAAAACTTAAAAGATTTGAATACTTGATCTCTCAGTAACTTGAATGCAAATCTTGAAGTTTATGAGCTAAAGTTAGAACATATTGACGAGGTTGAATGGAAGAGAAAATAACTTTCTATGTCTGTTTTCGACCATATGGAGAAACCCTCAAAGCCTACCTCAGATTCTAGTATTTCAACTTCTTCTCTCATCGATATGGATGACGAGGATTTTGCCATTTTTGTAAAACGTTTTCAAAAATTCCATAAAAATTCAAAATCATTTTCAAAAGGTAAACTTCCATCAACATCTTATAGGGTGAGTAACCCAAAGAAAAAGAGTGACCTTGTTTGCTACAATTGTAGAAAGCCCGATCATTTTGCTTCGGAGTGTCCTCAACCCAAATATGAATATTTGAAAAAGAAAACTTCTCCTTCGAAATTTTCTCGACGAAAGGGGATGGTTGCTGAAGAAGAAGAGAACTCGAAAGAACTTGCTACTTGGATCGAAACCGATTATGATAAAGAAAACGATGATAATAACGAAGAGGTGAATATCTGCCTTGTTGCTAAGGATGCTTCTAGTGATTTAGAAGATAAAGTTTATATTCAGTCGTACAAAAATAAAAATGAGGTGGTTTCTAAGAAAACCAAGATTGTGGCTAGTGGTGTGGACTATAGCAACTTTGAACTCACTCCAAGCTACGAAATTGGTAATTGCTCATTTTCTTGCCCCATCTTTCCACCAAAAAATGAAACACCTTCAAAAGTTGAGTCTACCCCAAGTGTTTCAAAAAGGGTCAATGAGATTTCTCCCATGGAACAAGAAGAGATTTTCAAAAAGGCTGAAGTGATGATCCAAAGGTTTAAAAATGTTAAGAAAGCTCTATCAATATCAACTGATGAGATTTCTTAGCTCAATACGGAGAAAAGTGTGCTAAGGTCTGAAATCAAACTTTTGAAAGACAAAGTGAAAAGCATGACTTCTCTTGCTGAATTAAATATCACTCTTTAAACTAAAATTGCTGCACTCAAAATTAGAAACGATGACTTGGTTGCTCAAAACACCAATCTCCAAAAGGTGATTGATGAGTGAACCAAATCTCGTGTCACTATAGATCAAATTCTAGAATCGCAAAAGTCTAGTGGAGATAAAGAAGGCTTGGGATTTCAAACTAGTGACAATTTTAAGTGTGCCTCTTGCTGTGAAAAGAGTGAAAAAAAATTCTGATCAAACTCATGAAAATCCTAAGGTGAATCAATCTAATTCAAAAGGTAAAGGACAGGAACCAAAGGCTAAACTAAACTTTCATTATGTCTACCCCAAGAATTAAACTGAGAATAATTCCAAGGTGAAAGGAAAGGAAAAAGAGGAAAAAGGCCATGATGTAAATCATCATGTGGTCGACCACACCACACCTCCGACCACATACCAAGCTTCCACAAGCAAGGCAAGTGCTCCTAGGAAATCTGTGGTCAACCACAAAAAGACAATTTTTGTCAAAGACAAAACCTCTGGCCCATCTAAAGATGTGAAACCTAAAACTAGTAAAGAGTTTGTTAAAACTAAGTTTGGTAGTGGCTTTCATCATTGTTCTGTGTGTGATGGTTATAGTCACTTGGCTGCAGAATAATGCCTTTTGAGATTCACACCTAATGCTCGAATACATAATCCACCTTCGATCAAATAGGTATGGGTTGTCAAAAGATACTAACCCCAGGACCCAAAAGAATAAAGGGGACCTTGTGATTAAATGTTTATTTTTCAGGTTCTCTGATTCATGGTTGGAACTTGCAATGAAAATTCAAATGAATGGTATCTTGATAGTGGTTGCTCAAGACACATGACAGGAGATATCACCTTGTTGGAAGATATCCGTGAAGAAAGTGGTCCATCAGTAACTTTTGGGATAACAACAAAGGAAAGACAATTGGATATGGAGTCATTCGAAAAATAAATATCACAATAAAAGTAGTTTCTCTAGTCAAAGGACTCAAGCACAATCTTCTCTCCATATCTCAATTTTGTGACAAATGATTGCATTGCAACTTCACTTCAATGGACTGTTTTACAAAAGATGGCACATCCGGAGTCACTTTGCTCAAAGGGATTCATAAGAGTAATGTTTATATTATTGATTTTAATTCTGCTTGCTTTACTAATCTGTGTTTTGTAGCAAAAAGTGTAACTGAAAATAGTTGGATGTGGCACAAAAGACTTAATCATCTGAACTTTAAGTATCTATTAAAAATTGGAAGAGAAAGTCTAGTTCATGATCTACCCAAAGTAGTTGATCACCACGACAAGAAGTGCACCGCATGTCAACTTGGCAAACAATCAAAGGCATCTTTCTCCAGCAAGAACGTGCCTTCAACTTCAAGATGTTTGCAACTACTCTAATTGATATGTTTGGCCCTGTCACCGTCGCAAACATTGGAGGAAGTAGATATACTTTAGTTGTGGGGGATGATTACTCAAGATATATGTGGGTTGAGATGATGTCCAAAGATGATTGCTATAAAATCTTGACCTCACTTTTTATACAGCTCCAAACTCAAAAAGAAGATGACATCGTTAGTGTTAGATCGAATCATGTAACTGAATTCAAGAACAACGGTGTTGCTCAATACTGTGATAACCATGGTAATGACCATAACTTCTCTGCTGCTGGAGTTTCACAACAAAATGGGGTTGTGTAAATAAAGAATAGAACGTTGATTGAGGCTGAAAAGACAATGCTAGCCGAAGCCAAGCTACCACAATATTTTTGAGCTGAAGCAACCAACACAGCATGCTTCACTCAAAATCGATCTCTCGTCAACAAGACCTACAAAAAAACACCATATGAACTTTGGAGAGGAAGAACGCCCAACATTCCTTTCTTCAAGATTTTTTGATGCAAATGCTTTATTCTATACAATGGAAGAGAGAATCGAGGTAAATTCGCTCCTAAAGCTGATGAAGGTATTTTTATTGGATATGCCAAGCATTCTAAATCTTTTCATGTTTTCAATAAAAATAGTTTAAAGATAGTAGAATCTGCCCATTCTACTTTTGATGAACATTCTCTCATTTAGCCACATTTGGTTTCAAATGTGGCTGATGATTTTGTTGAGCCTAATGAGACAGGTGTTCCCCCACAAACTACACCTAGACCAGAAAATCACTCAACACAAGGGAATCCATCAACTTCGACCGCACCAAGTTTTTCAGAACCAACATCAGAAGTTCCTACTGAAGATGTTCATACGAAAGACGATGCAGTCGAATCTACTCCCATACATTCCATAGAGCCAACACCTCAACTCACTTACAATGATTGTAATGACTCAAATGATTTACCTTTAGAAGACCTTTAACAACAATCAACTCAACCAGATTTACCTCCATAAATTCATGAGGCTAGAGATCACCCAATCAATAACATCATTGGTTGATTCGTTCTATGGTGTTCAAAAAATAAGCTCTCACTATGATGAGCACACTTCACTCTTATCTCAAATTGAAACAAAGAAAGTTGATGAACTACTACAAGATTCAAGTTCGGTTGTACTGATGGATATGTTTACATATCCATATTATATGTTCTAAACTCTATTTATTGCAAAATTCTCAAGTAAAAATGTAGTTTAATTGTTTTGTTAGTGTTGTTTAATTTCCAGGTTGAAAAGGTGGAAATTTGATGGTTTAAAGTGAAGAAAAGATGAAAATATGGAGCGGAGCAAACATTGGGGAGAAATCTAATATTATAAAGTTTAGAGGCCAAAGCGAAAGTCTGGAAAGTTTAAGGATCGAAGTGCAACAAAAAAAAGTATAGTGACCAAAGTACAACTGTGCAATTGTTGCGAAACGAATTCAGGAAGACTACATAAAATTGGGCCCAAAGATGGGCTGTGGCCGAGACAAATGGAGCTAGCTAAGGCATGGCTGGTCGGCCACCCTTCTACAGCGATCGCCCAAATGCCTAGGCCTTCTTCAGCGGCCGCCCTTGTCATTCGGCCCAGCCTGTGCAGCCACTAAAGGGCCTTGTGCGGCCGCCCTTCTCAGCGCCCAAGCCAATTTCCAGCCAGCTGTTTTGCTTCATTTTTTGGCTTCCTTGGTTTTGTTTTTAGGCTTCCTCATATTTTGGCCCAATCTTCATTAATTTAATCCCCTTTTCCACTTTAGTATAAATAGGAAGATGTTATATTTTTTAGGGTTATCTTTTTATCCTTGGGCAAAGAGGAGGCTACTTAGAGAGAGAAAATTGGGGATTTTATTTCTTCATCAAGATACGATTTTTAATGTTTTTCTTAATTAGCTTTGTTTATTTAATGCTTAATATGTGTAGCTAAGTTCTTAATTTCATGGCTTGGATGGTAATTTAGTCACTATTGCTATGCCATTGATTATTTTATCTCATTAATTTATGTCTTGTTCATCTTTGCTCTTTTAATGAAAGTTTCTTGAATTAAATTGTGGTTGATTCCTAATTTCTTCCTTTTAACTTTTTGGGTGTCAATTTCTTATATTGATTTGAGGATTTTGATTTAGACATTTAATAGATGATGAAATCTATTGGTTTTCTTGATTGATACTACATGGATTTTGGTTCATAAAATCTTTAAAGCTTAAAGCTTTCCTTTTTAATCACTTGGACTTGATTTTCAAAAAGTGATTGAATAGGATTAAATAGATTGAAATTCGGTCGCCTTACCGTCCCAATCTTGAATTTAGTGATTGAACCCAAGATTGAAATTAATATATTTTTTTTCTAAATTAATGGCATAGTATTTTGTGATTAGATGAAATCCAATCCATGGAATCCTTTCCTATCATTGTTTTAATCTCTATTTGAAATTGCTCTCTTAGCTTACTTGTCTTCCTAGCTTTAATTTTAAATTTTAATCCTTGTAGTTGTTTGTTAATTTTCAAAACCACCCCCCCCCCATTTGTCATTTTTGTGTTTAATTGTGCATCTTTATTCTAAAATGAACAACCCGAGTCTCTGTGGTTCGACCCCTACAAAAGTTGTGATATCCCCCATCCCAGATCGGAAATATGTGGGAATTTAGTGTGATATATAAAACGCTCATGCATTACTACTAAGCATCAAATCATCCATTGGACTTTTGGAGGCCTGTGATGGGCTGTGATTGACCCAATTGAGGAGGTACTTAGTGGGTCAGTGTGTGGTGCCTACGTAGCGGTCGGGCTTCGGGCTCGGGTCGTTACAAAAGTATACTGCTACAAGTTGGCACTCGTACTTGCGAGGGTTTTATAACAAGAAGTGGGTATTCAAAAATAAACTCATCAGTGGCTATGCAAGAAAAGCTTAACCAATTCGAAAGATGTAAAGTTTGGACTCTAGTTCCAAGACTGAAGGACCAAGGAGTGATTGGTATAAAATGGATGTTTAGAAACAAGATGGATGAGAATGAAAGCATCACTAGAAACAAAGCAAGGTTGGTTGCTCAAAGATATAGACAAGAAGAAGGAATCGACTACGATAAAACTTTTGCCCCCATTGCAAGACTTGAAGAGCTCACCAACCTATCAGCAGGTGCCTTTCAAAGTATTGAGAATAGGCTGGCTGCGATTGAAACTGAAACAAATGGTGAAGCTGCTGAACTTAGAAGAGTGTTGCAAGCAGTTGGTGCTGAAGCTTCTACATTCCACATGCTTGAACACCTTCCTCCATCCCCAGCTCCACAAGCCGACCCTGCGGTCAGCAACTACATCAACATCATAGATCGTGACAGCTTTGACCTACCTCATCCTTGTCATTGATGAAGCATGAAGACTGTGAAGCATTGAAGTCCTTGAAGAATGAAGATCCTTGGAAGCTTTTGTTTTTGTTGCTTCCTTATTTTAGTTAGTTTGGTTAAAACTTTATGTAAGCTACAATTTCTAACTCTTTATGAATTTGGAATGCATCATTATCTTTTGAAAACTTTATTCATTCAAACTACTTGTTTATAGAATAATGATTGCATTATTTTTAACTCATGCATATAGCTTAAAATGCATTTCTCATAATTATGCATAATGTTCATACATTTAGTCTAAATGCATTCTTACATTTCATGTTAACATCTTTGAATGCACTAAAGTGTTTGTTTCTTACTTCTTCTATGTAAATTTCTTTTATCTTTATAGAAAGTAAACCTATAACTTAGGCTTAATGTGTGTATTGACTTGGGACATGAGTTACCATACTTAAACTTTTGGACATGTTTTTACCAAGTACAATGAATTAGCATTTGTTATATTAGGTAATGGTTTCAATCAAATAGGGGGAGATTGTTGGGTATGCTTCTTATAAACCCCTCCTATTACTTAATTTGATTGATACTGTCATGACCCTAATCCTAGGCACTATTTTAGCACATGTGGAGCACGTGGGGTTGGGGTTGTAGTTTATCATTTATGCATTTGATGCTACTTGTTGGTTTTATGTGCTCATTTGGATATTTGACAACTTATATGATTTTAGGATGTTAATGAATTAAATTTAACTATATAATATCTAAATGAAACAAATATGAAATGTGGTAGTGAAATTATAATATTGGAAATTTTAAATAAAAAGTTTAGAAGTGTTGAGATGCTTTAGTGTAATAGTGGAATCCTAAGAGTGTTAGTTGTATTTTCTAAGACCATGGAGGAGCTTTAGTGTAAAATTTAGTGTTTATCCATGGAATAAATAAGGAAACTTCATTTTATTTCCTCAGTACCAATTCTCCATGGAAACCAAACCTTAGCTCTTTTCTTCCAAACTTCTTATCAAATTCAATTTCTTTCCGTTCTTCGACCAGGTCGCGTATTATTGTTCATGAGGCCGAGGGGATCGCGTCTAGCTGAAGAAAGATTTTCTCGTTTTTTAATTAAATTGGTAAGTTATTATGATTTCCTTCCTTTTCTTGCTCATTTCAAGTTAAATTGAACCTTGTTGTTGTTTAAATTGTTTTTGGTAGTTTTGGAATCATTTTATTTGAGTTAGAATGATAATGAAATGAGTTGAAGTTATTTGGTGGTGGTATTGTGGTATAAGTTTAAAGGATAGTGTTAAATTAAAAATAAATGTTGAAAGAGTTGTTAGATGTAGGTGAATGTGTGGTTTAGGCATTTTCTTGAGTAAAAAGGTGGGAAAATGATCTTGGTACATTTACTTGGGGTTGGCTTGAGTATGTAGATGGTTTGGTAGGAGTAATGGTGAGGCTTGGTACATCTTTTGGGACTTAAGAAACAGAGGATTGAGGTTTATAACATTTGGAAATTGGTTGTTGATGTTTCAGCTCAATTCTGATTTTCTGGGCAAAGGCACGAGTCGTGCCCTGTGGCACGAGTCGTGCCTTGCTGACGTGCCTTGTGGTGCCATGAAGTGCACGACTGTATCTGAGGGTTGGTTAAGGGGCACGAGTCGTGCCCTGCCCTGCTAACTCTGAACCCTTTTCCAAGCCTTAGAAACCTAATCTACCTAGTATATAATTGAACCCTCTTTGACTATAATTAAAGTAAAACACTTTAGCTATCCAATGGTGTCTTACTTGGTCAAAATGGATAAGAGGAAGGGGTTTAAATATTGTTCAGAATATGGTTGAAAGGCGCTTGAATTGTCACTTCACCAAAGTTATTCAAACTTGGTAATTTGATCTTGAACCTTTATAGAGGTTACTCATTATTGTATATTGAACATGTAGGACTTATTGGTTATACATTGTGCCTTACTTGATTGCATATGCATGGTTTGTGATTCCAAGTGTGCATGAAATACCAAGTTGTTGGAGTGGTATTATTCAATAGTGTTTAAAATGTAAGTTTCACTATTATGATGATTTTTACATGAGTAATACTACCATGTTATGTATTGATATCTCAAGTGTGGATTTATTTTCAAGTATCTATTATGTGCTTGATTGTGGTTATATCAGTTGATGTTTAGAGGTATAATGGTATACGGTCAATTATGGATGTGTTCTATAAGTTGATCGTATTACATCATACCTGGGACCTATCCCCTTCTGTGGTCACAGTTGGGGCGATAGCTTTTGTATTAGGCCAAAAGCCTTACAGATAATTGGTTATCTTATAGGGATCCGGTGAATATGCCTAAGCAGTTCATGAATGGGAATATTTATTATTCTCTGTTTGTACGATATGGGGGATCTGGTGAATATGTCTAAGCAGTTCATGAAGAGAGTATTGATTGCTCTCACGATTGTAAGACAATTGGTTTTAGTGAATGTGCATAAGCAGTTCACAAAAAGAGAGGAGTTTTTACTCCCACGTTGTACGACTTATTGTGCAGACGGAATAGGTAAAAAGGAGGTGACGTAAGATGTTTACCGTTGTACCAATGTGTTATGAGCAACCTTGTTATGTGTTGCATTATACTTGACATCTTGTTGCATTCATAATAGCTTATTGAGATTTATTCTCACCCCTTCTCCCTGTATTGTTTTAGATCGTGCTGAGACAGGTGACCTGAACAAGTGAGGCCGGGGAAAAGAGTTTGGACTACTTGCTTTTGAGATTTGTCAGGGTATGTTTATGGTTAAGGGTGGTTGGGAGTATCTTTGGAGTACTACTCTTGTAGAAAGTTTGTATGTAAAACCACTTTTGTATAACTTTACATTCGTAGTATTTTGTAACTAAAACAGGTTATCGTTTAAAAGTTTGTTATAACCTTCCTCCAAGTGGAGATGTTTTGAGTTAGTTTTATAATGGAAATGTTAAAGTTAGTTTTCTTTTCAAGTAAGTCAAAGTTTTAAAAACTTCAGGTGGTTAAGTAGTAGTAAGGGGACCCTCCCGCTCGTAGCACGTGTTAGGTTCCGGGTTGGGGTTCCCACAGATACCATCACCTATTTTATTTTACATGTACTTTAGGTTCTTATGTCTGAAGTTTCTACTTCAAAATTTAAGTTAAGTCCATTTTTATAGAATAGTTACTTAGGCTTTAGAAGAAAAGAATTTCTAAGTATTTTGGCTCAAGAAGTAGCGAAGAGCTGAACCATACAGTCGACCTTGCGGGTGACCGCACAGCTCATAACAAGCCTCAACTTTCATCAACCTATGCGGTCGACCGCAATGACCATGGTTGACCGCATCCTACTCAAAGTCCTTACCCAAGTTGAAGATTTAAGATCGAAGATCAGATCTTGGTATAATTGACTCTGACCACAACTCAGAGTTAACTCAAATAATTATACTGTTGCAGAGTTCACTCAGAAAATTTCAAAAAAGGTGACAGTTGTTGTCATTCGTATAAAGGACACACTACCTTTACACTAACTCTGAAACATGAAAACAAAAAGGAAATGTGCTCCAATTAGACATAAACAACACATTGTCATTAATGCTTATCCAATAAGGATTTACAACCGCTACTTTATTTCCAAGGTATAGGCCTTGTGATCAAGCCATGAAGAATTGATAGAGACGTTAAAATCCTCAAGAAGTGTTGAAGCTCATACTCAGATTTCCAAAATCATTTGAATCTTCAAACACTTCATCTTCAAGCCTTTAAGAAATATAACTTACCTAGAAATCTCTCAAGCTTTGTAACCACAACAAGATTCATCAAGCTCTATTACTTCTATTATAAAGAGCTCTTGAATCTTGGATCAACATTGTGGCGGTGAGGGTATTGTAAGTCACATTATCAAAGGATATTGTTAAAATTTTGTCGGTGATAACATACTCACTCAATACATCCTTAATATGACTTGTACATTGCAAAGCCGTGTGGGGATAGGATATTGTTCTAAAGGAAAGCACCCTCTTTTGCAACATCCACTCCTCATCAATCAATGAGCAGTTATACAAGTAAAAGTTTCAGAACTAGAATTTAGAGTGGCCTTCCAAGCATCGGTGGTCAAGCAAACACTACCTTTAAATTTTTGGAGGTCGCTCGCTAGATGAAGTTGACGAGTTTGTAAGAGCTTCTTTATATGCCTAGTAATAGTTTGGCGGCTCATTGGTTTGTATGACGGGTTGAGGCCTCTAGAATAGCGGGTGAGTCTATCATCATCCGAAAGTGAAAGAGGCAATCGACAACTCACTAGTAACATCGTTATCAAATTGACATCCACTTTTGGGTAAGTGACATATGGTATATTTAGTTGCGTTTGCACGGTAACATCTATCCCTTTAGCGGCTTCCTTATCAAGTTTATCCATGTGCCTCTTTATATGGGAGGTACAATGTACACCCGCCGAGTTTAAAAATTTTGAGCACCTCTTGCATTTGGCCTTTGTTTCACCATCAATAATTACTAAATCATATAAATGGGCATATTTGGACACTCTAGTTTGTGCCTTTGCCATACCCTTACCCCTTCCCCCACTAGGTGCGCTACCGAGGCAACATCGGTAGTAGGTGTATTTGAAATTGTGCGGGTTTTGTGGGTGACTTGTACATCATCATCGCCATCTCCCTCCCCACCCTCATCTATGTCTTCAATGTGATGATAGATTCTAGATGTATAGTTTATGTTGGGCTCATTCATTCAATCCGGGGTGAAATTCGGAGTATAGCCGCGAAATGGAGGGGTATTGATTGGGTTCGAGGATTGATTAATTAGATCAAACATAATTTGATCATTACGGTGCAAAAAGGAATTATCTACTGAGTGGCGGGCCGAAATGGGTACGTTTTGATTTTGAGTTTGAATTTGTGGTTGGGGGGGATATGCAAATATATCATTAACTATATTTTCCATGATAACTAGCAATATAAATTACCTAGCAATTAAAATTAAAAATGCAATACTTAAAAAAAATATTTTTTGAATTTTTATAAATTTATAAGGAGTAAATAATTTTGGCAATAATTTACTAACAATAAAAGTAAACAATTATAATTTTTTTTTGTAATTTTCGGAATAAAATCAATTTTTTTTTTTTTGGAATTTTTGAAATTTATGAAGATTAAAAAAATTAACTACTAAACACAATATTTAACTAGAGAGTAAACAATTAAATAATTAAAACAATAAAATTACCTTCAAGGCTTCAACTCTTACGATGTAATCACAAATATTCGACTTTGAAATAATTTGATGGTTTGGGTTTGAGAGAATTCTATGATGAATTGAATTTTTTTTTGTGAGAAAAATGGTAAGACTTGCTCTTCTATTTATAAATTTTTTAGACCAAATTTACCCCTAAATATGGCTGTTGGGAGGGGTAATTATATCTCAAAAATTAAAAATATGATAAATGAGCCGTTATGTGTAAATTGGACGAAAATATCCCTCAAACGAATTTATTAACGGATATATTTGAGAACATTTTAGACATTTATATAAACATGTCCATGCGGACCTCATTGCAACGGGCCAAATGGGACTCGGACCAAACATATCTTCTGATCCGCGGGCCAAAGACCGGTCCGTGCGAAACTCCTTGGTTCAGGCCCGTCCCGTATACGAAAAAGGCCAAGTGAATAACGGGCCACGGACAGGACGGGCGAGGCACAAACGGACGGCGGGCCACGGACCAGGCGGGCCGCCCACGGGCCACGACCCAAAATGACCATCTTCATTAGAAAGTACTCCCCCATCCCATTAGAAAATGTATAAAGTTAGTCTTTTACGTAAATTAAAGAGAGTATGTAGTGCAATAATCAGAAGAAAATTCAGTTGTTGACGCAGATGTGTTTTTTTTTTTTTTTTTTTATAAAGAATCATAAAAAGATGAGAGAGAAAATGAAAGACAAAAAGAAGCTTCCCTATTCGAACATAGGTACAACAAAGTCAATAGAATCGGGCTTACCAGTTAGGCAAACAAGGACAAACGTCATTCTTCAATAATCAAATTATACTCCCTCCGTCCCGGCCGACTTAGGATTTATTTTCATTTTGGGCATTCTACCCGACTTAGAACGGCCCAAAATAGAAACCTTAAATCACTATTCTCTCCACTCATTCTCTCTCCTACATTATTTTAATACTCACAACACCATTATAATTTACTATTCCCTCCACTCATTCTCTCTCCTATTTTTAAATTACACTCACAACATTTACCTTTTCCTTAATCCCCGTGTCGAGAGCAAATGTCCTAAGTCGGCCGGGACGGAGGGAGTATATTTTAAGACTCCATAAAATTTGGGCCAAGTCTTATTAAAAGTGGTGGAAAATATGAGAACTCATAAAATTTTGTACCTTATGTGAATGTATAATTTGTGTATTTTTGAATTAGACGAATAGAGTATCTATTATACAATACAGGAAGAGAATAATCGCCTCTTAGCCCCCCTATAAGTGGTGACTGAGATTGAAAGTTAGAATTTTGATCCGACGGCCCAAATCCTCCCATCCTCCTTAACCGCCTGTAACTTCCAACTTCCCATAATCGTCCACCTCCCTATAACCGTCCTTACCTTCCCATATTAATAATATTATGACCCAAATTATCAAATCAGAATCAATTCACGTATTTTGATCCAGACACAAACCCTAAGTCAGTAAAAAATAAATATTATAAAAATAAAGTTTAAAAATTAAATATTATAAATTAAATTTTAAAAAGTATTATGTTTTGAAAATAAAAATTTACCAAAATAAAAAAATATAACCACGGACATTTCTAATAGTATGGTCTAGATAGATAAATGCTTAAAAAATTGGCCACCAATGGCCAGTTTAAAAAATAATGGATATTTCTAATAGTATAGTCCAAATAGATAAATGTTTAAAAAATTGGCCACCAATGGCCAGTTTAAAAAAATATTATGCTTTGAAAATACAAATTTATCAAAATAAAATAATATAATCATGGACATTTCTAATAGTATGGTCCAGATAAAAAAATGCTTAAAAAATTGGCCACCAATGGCCAAAATGATCAAATCGGGCCAAAATTTAATAATATTGCCAAAATAAAAAATGCTTAAAAAATTGGTCCACCAGTAGCCCAATTTATCTAATCTGGCCCAAATCTAATATTAAATTTATTCTTACAAAAATAATTTATTTGTTCTCATCAAAATTTAGTTAAATAATACTAATAATTTTTGTATTAGTTATTACTCTCTTGCCCAAACTAATTGTTATTTTTTTTTCTTTTTGACGAGTTAAAAAAAAAGTATATTTTAATTTTCAAGTATCGTAGTTTATTCTAACTTGAAGAAAATACAACTATATTATTATTATTTTTTGCACAAAAACTACAATACTTTCTTATATTCTCTACGATAGTTACACAAACAAATCACCCTCCAGCAAATGTTGATTATGACACAAAGTAATCATCAGGATATTGAGTATATATTTTTATTTTTATTTTTTGATGGGAGAAATGCGATTTCATCATTTTTTTAATTTGTGTACAGTCACCGTGCCAATGTAATCATACTAAGTAATGTAATCATACTAAGTCAAAAAAATAATGGGTTACATGAAGAGGCTGAGGGGAAAGAGGAAAGTGGGTGGGGTTGGGGTTATGTAAGGGACCATTAATAGGTTATGTAAGAGACCATCAATATTGTTGTTCTTGCAATCAAATTAAAATTGGGAATTTGCCCCATAAGTTCCTTTTGGAACAAATCACTTCCCACTAAGTTTCTCATTGTATTAAAATGTTTCATAAGTTCTCATGTTGTATTATGTATAATACAACATTTAGTTATGCAGTAGTTTAAAATCATAATACTGCATCCGCACCACCGCCTCCGCCATAGCCCAGCTCCGCCGCCGCCGTCTGCTATCGCCGCATGCCGAATTCCGGTCAATTTTCACGGGAATCCGGTCAATTTTCACCGGAATCCGGCAATTTTGGCCGAAATCCGGCTGTCGGTCGCCGGAATCCGATCGCCGGAGGTCGGAATCTGGTCGCCGGTCCATGGGCTTCGGACTCCGGTCACCGGCGGCCGCCGGAATGCAGTATTATGGCCTTAATTGATGTTGTATTTTCGAAACATAATACAACATCATAATACAACATCAAAAAGGAACTTATTGAGCATAGATTTAAAAAAAAAAAAAACTTATGGGGCAATGACCAATTAAAATTTAAACATTTTAATAAATTTATTTTTTTTTCTTTTTTATGGTGTTTTGATTATTTACAATGTAATCATAGATACTAAACTAAATGCATTTGGGGGTTATGATCTCAACCATGCATTATTTATGTTGTACTGTCACCGTGCCATTGGCACGGGTAGGGAAGTACTAGTCTATATTACAATAGAGAATGAGGGTAACCGCCGAGACAAAAAGCGGCTGAGATTGATTCTCGCAAATTGATCTGATGGTCCGAGCCATTTCCCCCAAAACTGTTTTTAACTACCCACTCATTAAAAAAAAACTACCCACTCATTGCTTAAAAAAAATCAGAATTAAATTCCCACTCATTGCTAAAAAAATATCTCAAATTTTATTTGTTTCCATCAAAGTAGAGACGCAGGCCTTTAATGCTAGGGTTTCATGTTTTTATTTGATTGCTTTTATTATTCTTTTTCAAGTTTCTGATTTTGATAGCACATTTCACTAAATTCTAAGCTCTCAAGTTTCATTTTTTTCTTGGGATAATATATTATGGGCATATTGAGAAGCACCCATGCAAATGGTATGTATTATTTAGGAAGTAAAAATAAATTTTACAATAATTAGAAAATAAAAATAAATTGGGAAGTGAAAATGGCCCGTGCCTTGCACGAATGGTCAGTACTAGTTTATTACTAATAAACAAGAACAGGTGACCAATCCTTGTCAAAACCCCAAACCCCTCAAACTAAGGGGTCGTTTGGTTCGCTGAAAAAAAGTGAAGGAATGAAATGGAATTCATGAAGGAATTGGAATGGAAAAAAACTGATCAAACCCTCCGTTTGGTTGGCACGGAATGGAATGAAATTGTCATTCAATTCCTTGGCAAATCATGTTTGGTTTGAAAATACAAATTATAGGAATAAAATGAAAATATATAAAATGACCAATTTACCCTTTTTTAAAAAAAAATATTTTTTTGGGGGGGTGGGGTAGGTAGGGGATATGCAAAATGAGTAAAAAATATTTTTTTTCGTGGGGGTGGGGGGTGGGGTGGGGTAGGGCGGGGTGGATAGGGGGTACGCAGGGGTCTTTTTAAAAAAAAATGTGTGGGGGTGGGGGGTAGGGCGAGGGGGTTTGGATGGGGGAAGGTTGGCAGGGGTTTTAAAAAAAAATTCGTGGGGGGGGGGGGTAGGGGGTGGGGGTTTAGGGCAGGGGCTGGATAGGGGGGTTAGGGCAGGGGGTATGCAAAAAAAAAAATTGTGTGTGTGGGGGGGGTGGGGGGTAGGGCAGGGGTTGGATGGGGGGAGGGGTAGGGCAGGGGGTGCAAAAAAAAATCATGTGGGGGTGGGGGTGGGGTGGGTGGGGGTGGCGGTGGGGGGCTGGATGAGGGTGGGGTGGGTAGGGGTGGGGTGGGGGCTGGATTGGGGGGGTAGGCAGGGGGTGGGGAGTAGGTAGGGGTATTTTGGTCATAATTTTTTTTTTCATTTCATTGCCAAGGAAATTGGCCATTCCTTTTATATATGGAGGGAATGACAAATTTCATCAAGCCAAGGAATTGAGCATTTCGGGGAAATGAAAATTTTGAACCAAACACGGCGAAGAAATGAAGTCAACAGAATTGACCATTCCATTCCGCCATGAAATGGCCAATTACCGCAAACCAAACGGCCCCTAAGCATTCACAGTCAATTAAAATAGAACTAGTGTAACACCCGTACATTAAACGTACGATCAAAAAAACTTTGATAAATAACATGAACTAAATCATATAGTTAATATAACTATCTCATTTGATTTGCATGACTATCATTAAATAAAAATAATTATCTAATTTCTATGTAATTGATATTTATAAATTTGGGAAGAAATGAGTTTAGGTATAGTGGCTAAAAGTAAGAGAAAATAAGTAATGTTTCATTTGCATTTAATTAATAGGGGATAGAATAGGATAATAGGTTAATTTAAAGACAATTAATTGTTTTCTTGATTAGTTGATTTAAAGCAAAAAATATTCTAGAACCATCCATATTTTGAAGGAAAATGAGCTTGTTGAAGTGCTCTATGCACTTCAACCTTTATATATATACTCCCTCTGTCCCGCCCGACTTAGGACGTTTAGGTTGGGCACGGGGATTAAGGAAAAAGTGTAAGTGGGTGGATGTTGTGAGTATGAAAAGTGATGTAGGTGAGAGAAAGTGGGGTAGGGAGTAATGAGTGAAAATTTGTTGTGAGTGTAAATGTGGGTCCCATTAATAAAGTACTTTCCATTTTGGGGTTGTCCTAAGTTGGATGGGACGCCCAAAATGAAAAAATGTCCTAAATCGGACGGGACGGAGGGAGTATAGATTAACGACCACAAAATAATCTAATTAACAAACAACTATGGATATAGTTAAATACAGGGAAGTAAAAATACAGGGAATCAACAAAATTACCAAAATACCCATTTATATACTTTTTTAATTTTTTTTCATTTCATATTCATTCATGAATCCAAAGGTTTGATATCTATTTTGGTTTTTCACTATCTCTCAATGAATCAATCGCATCCCATATCTAGGTTATCTGCTGTATGGATAATCTCAAATTTTATCAAAATTATTGTTTAATCTTCGACCTATTCTAGTATTCCAATCATCAATTTTGATAGTACTAGTATTCCGATCATCAATTTTGATAGTACGATACTTTTAGGGTTAGGGTTAGGGTTTTGAATGGAATCGATTATGCATCGTCACTTGATTTAAGGGTCATCAGTGCTCATCGCTCTATTAGGGATCGTATTATGTTACCTGCGGGGAAGAAATGATTCGTGTTCTTCGCCGGTTGTCCAGATCTCGACTTCTGCAAATGAAATGTCTCGTGTGAAATTACACGAGACATCTCGTGTGCATATACACGACAGACATCTCGTGTAGATTCACACGGGATAAGTCATCTCGTGTATACACACACGAGACGGACAAGGACAGAGTTGAAATTTTTCGTTTCCTGTATTTTTCGTTCCCTGTATTTAATATTTACCACTATTTGACGAACAAAAATGTGATACCACACGCGCACACGCACACACAATAAAAAAGAGACCACACAAAATCTTTCTCTTTCTTCCTTATTCATATTCAGCCATTACAAAAATTTGGAAACCCTATTCTTTCTCTCTCTCTCTCTCTATCGATCGCCGCCTTCGTCGGAATCATCATCGGCTCCGGCGAGTTTTGAAACACAACCCTCCACCAACTTCTTCCACATCCCCTTTCCTCTAGCTTCTTCTTCACTCCCTGTTGCTTCCCATTCATTCTCATCACCGCCAACTTCTTCTCCGTCACCAATCTCTCCTTTTCTGCTCTACCCACCGCTGGCGTCCACTCGATTAGTCGTCAACTACGTTGCCCAGGACCGCCGGGAAATCTCAAATTGACCGCCGTGACACTGTAATGGCTTCAGACTTTAAGAGGAAGGACGGAGCCATAAAGGTAATCACAGCTTCTTTTAAATATACCTCATTTCGAAATTGGCCTGCTACTAGTTGAATTGTATTGGAAAATTTTGGAATTTACTAATTACTCCCTCCGTCCGCTTACAAAGTTCACACTTTCTATTTTGGGCGTCCGCTTACAAAGTTCACACTTTGTTTCTTTCCTAAAAAGGAAACCTTAAATCACTATTCTCTCCACTCATTCTCTCTCCTACATTATTTTAATACTCACAACACCATTATAATTTACTATTCCCTCCACTCATTCTCTCTCCTATTTTATTTCACACTCACAACACTTCAATATAATACTCCCTCCTTAATCCCCGCGCAAACAGTAACTGTGAATCTTCTAAGCGGACGGAGGGAGTATATGGTTGCCAATTCATACCTTGTTAGTTTAACGGAAGGAAGGAGATATCATTGGCTTGGGTGGATTTGGGAAACCGGAAATGCAAGGTACTATATACTTCCTCCGTCCCATAGATTTATGGACTTTTGGGTTTTGCACGGGGAATAAGGAGGAAATATAATATTGAAAGTGTTGTGAGTGTGAAAATAAAATAGGAGAGAGAATGAGGGGAGAGAATAGTAAATTATAATGGTGATGTGAGTATTAAAATAATGTAGGAGAGAGAATGAGTGGAGGGAATAGTAAAGATTCCTTTCCATTTAGGGAAAGTTAAATATTATTGTGGGACGCCCAAAATAGAAAGTTTACATATTATTGTGGGACGGAGGGAGTATTTTTTTTATATTTAATTTGTACCCCCTCTGTTCCGATTTAATGTTTTTAGTTTTACTTAATACAAAAATTAAGAAAAAGTAAATGTTATGAGTATAAAAAGTAAAGTTGTTCAAGAGAAAATGGGTAGGAAATTTTTGTTTTAAAAATAACAAATGAATTCTATTGTCCATTTTAGATAATAAATCAACTAAGAACATTACATGATATCAACTAAGAATCTTAAAGTTGTAGGAACGAGTAATTGTTTTCCTCATCTTATTGTATTTTTTTTTTCTCTTCGGCATGGGTATACTAACACTGTGTAGGTTGTATATCCTCTTGGGCTTTATTAGGAATTTTTTCTCAAATAATCATTTTTTACTTTTTTATTTACCAAAATAACTTACTGTTTAAAGTATTGTCCAGAGTGTCCTTTTTTTTGTAACTCGCTACATCGTGTAGCGAGTTTGACTTGGGCTGGTCAAACTCGCTACACCGTGTAGCGATTTTAGTGTAATTAAGACTGACGGTTTGGAATTTAATTAGGGCAATTAATTAACCCAAACTTGCTACATGGTGTAGCAAGTTTGGTCAAACCAAATCAAACTCGCTACAACGTGTAGCGAGTTTAACTTAAAAATTCAAGATTTATAACTGTCAAAATGGATCCATCGCTCTCAAATCTAATTCATCTCTCTCAAATCTAATTCATCCATCTCTCATCTATCTCTCTCAAATCTAATTCATCTCTCTCAATCCAAGATTTATAACTGTCAAAATGGATCCATCGCTCCCCCGCTGGTATCGTGGACGAAAACCTCTTCCTGATCATCTCGGTCAAACCTCCAATCCTCAATCTAATTTTCTCAAATCGAACGAGAGTTAGAATCTCCACCGCCTCATATCTTGGCTGGTCCCGCTGGTGTCGCACAGTCCGCCGTGCGTCGACATCACACCGAAAAAGCTCATGTTTCTCAGGGACCCCCCTCTGTCGACCCAAGAGGCCATACGTAGAAAGCTTGAAGAGCCGGTGGAGGATGAAGATTTTCAGGGCAAAGCTTGGCTTTCTGCAATGGACTATCTCACTGTAGAGGGTACATATTATCTGTTGAGAATGATCAAGGAGAAATGCAAACAATATGACAGGGTGGAACAGGTATAATATTTTACATTAATTATAGTTAAGGTTGAAATTTTCAAATAATTGGTCATTATATTTTTGTTCTATTAGGTTGTTGTTGTTGTCATGGAGTGCACACCAACTGGTCATGGCTCTGTTTCAGTGACTTTGAAGGATCCTACTGACACAATTGAAGCTTACATTGCTGACAAAGTGCTTAAGGTAAGTGAGGGCGGAAGTGACATAGGTGTTGGTGCTGTTCTTATACTTACTCAGGTATGAAATATTTTCCTTAACATTACACTCCCTAAGGATATATTCCTTAACATTTTATTCTAAATGTTTTATTTTGTTAATCTATTAGGTTGATTTTGCCGTCTCACGCTCAAAAAAACTACTTAACATTACACTTTCCAATGTTTCTAAGGTCTTCCCTAAGGATTGTTAAGTTAATTTGTTGAACATGTAATATTTGGATTTTTGTCGAATTTAATGTGTACCGGAATTTATGTAATATTTTTCTATATGATCGGGCTGTGGTCATTGAATTTTTTGGATTTATGTTATATTTTCTATGTGATCGGGATGTGGTCACTGAATTTATTTATGCAATACTCTCTCCGTCCCATAGAAATATAGAATTTTTGGCCTGGCGCGGAAATTAAGGAGGGAGTATTATATTGAAAGTGTTGTGAGTGTGAAAATAAAATAGGAGAGAGAATGAGCGGAGAGAATAGTAAATTATAATGGTGATGTGAGTATTAAAATAATGTAGGAGAGAGAATGAGTGGAGGGAATAGTAAAGATTCCTTTCCATTTTAGAAAAGTTATAGATTATTGTGGGACGCCCAAAAAGGAAATTTTATAGATTATCGTGGGACGGAGGGAGTATTTTCCTATGTCATCGGTGACCGTGCTGTGGTCACTGAATTTATTTATTTATGTAATATTTTTCTATGTGCCCGAGTTGTGGTCACTGGATTTAATAATTTTTATCGAGTAAAAACGAATATTTGTGATGTTATTTTAGTTTTTTTAAAATTATTTTGTACAGTTTGTGTTTGGTTTTGTTGCAATTATTCATGACATATTTTTTTAACACATAAAAAAATATTTGAAACAAAAACTTAATTCAGTAACATGTCATCATTTATTTTAAAGCATGTAAAAAAAATATTTTAAACAAAAACATAATTCAGCAAAATGTCATTATTTTTTTAACACATGTAAAAAAAAATTTTGATGTTAGTACGAAGCTATTTTGAGCAATAATTTGAAGCTGATTTAATTGTCCAAATTAAAATTTAAAAGTTGTTATTGTTACACCATTATATGTACTACAAGTAACAATTTTTAGATATTCATTATGATAGCTAAATTAATCTATATTTACTGCTCAAAATACCTTCGTGAACGAAAAAATAAATGGAAATAAGAAATGTTGAAATGAAGGAAATTATTGGGGGGACAATCTTTGGCTTAAACTCGCTAAACCGTGTAGCGAGTTTCATTAAAGTTGAAATCGCTACACGGTGTAGCGATTTTAATTCAACTTTAATGAAACTCGCTACACGGTCTTCAAAGTTCATTTTTCAGTCAGCATAAATATAATCAAAACCCGTGAGTGAATGTAATCCCTTTCTTTCTCTCAGAAATGCCCGTACGTACTGATCCACAATCTCTGGAGCAGTATCCTCAGCGAGGTCAGCAAAGTGTGGGAAACGGAGGATAATCCACCTGAGCTTCAGACTACTCCCATCTATATCTCCGTCACCAGGGATAGCCCCTAAATACTCCTGACAGGGCGGCCGCTACCAACATGTGCCGAAAACCCAAAGATCGCAATAAAGATCCCCATCAATCGGCAACCCGCAAATCATGCCGATATCATGTAGGGTGATCGTCATCTCACCAATCGGGAGATGAAATGTATAGGTCTCCGGATGCCATCTCTCGATCAGAGCCTCCAGCAACGCAAAATCATATTGTACTCTCCCTATATAGTGAACTCCACTAAATTCGCACTCCGCCTGTCTCAACAATATGACAGGAGCTAATACGCCTGGCAAGGTGACACCATGACGAAACTGGCGGGGACTAGAAACCTGCATCCCGGCCCAAATATACCGAGCCCTATGGTCCTCATGCCGAGTCAGAACAGAGGCATCTATAGGCCCGGGATCAATGAAAGCATCCATCTATTTATTTCAATATCAAAATTGGTTATTGTTCTACGAGGCAAAGAAATAAATAAGAGAATACAAAAGTGTAATTACTAGTACGTGGCATTGTAATCCAAAGTTATCCCACACTTTCTAGAAGTGCCTGTGTGGAAGGTCTTGATTTCCAGCCTATATACTAAGTAATACTTCAAGAGTAATCCTCACAAACCATTATCTCAATTAATTAATCAAGTTTGGGGATATTTTAATCGTAAAATCTTAATTTGTATTATCTTTTTTTATTTAAATAATTAATAATGTAAGGGTCATTTTATCAACTCGTGATAATCCTGATAAAATTTATTAATGGGTTCGAATTGTATTATCTTTGTATCTAATATTATCATAAAAATGATTTACAATCATCTCAACAATAAAACAAGAATTATTCATCTTAGATGAAGTACTTTAATTCATACCTCTCAAAGTTATCAATTGCATTTGCATTTCTCACCATATGTTTTGGTACATGACATTACTAGCAAATATCAATAATAATCATAATAATACTCAATATAGAGAAAAATTATAGTTGCTTCATAATAATACACACCTAATATCAATAATAGGTGTGCTTTCTACAATCTAATTGGTAACAACAAACATAACCTCACACAAATTAAAGAAAATGCAATTAGAACATCATAACAAAGGTGATGATTCAATATCTCAGTAGTCCAGAACAATGTCAAAACAAATTACTAACACTAGAAATCATGCCTCTATCACACACAAAATACAATGATAACAACAGCTGTACAAAGGTAAATAAATAATAAAATCAAAGTTAAAATTCAAATGGACAATTATAATAGAAAATGACCAGATTTTGTAAAAGAAAAAAAATCATAAAGAAATCAAAAAAATAAAAATAAATCCTAAATTGTAAGTAAATAAATAATAAAATAAAAGTTAAAATTCAATACAATGCAGAAATTTAAACTTACAATTAAAAAAAAGATTGAATTCACTTGGCAAATTCCTTGGTTGGTTGGGTGTTCTTCTTCTCCCTTACTCTCCTCCTCAGCGGCTGAACTGATGAATGTAGGTTTTTTTTGTTTCTTTTGAATGAAGACGTAAACTGGGAGAAGAAAAGGGTTTTAAATAACTCGCTACACCGTGTAGCGAGTTTGACTTGGGTGGTGAAACTCGATACACGGTGTAGCGATTAATGTTTAATTAATTGTCCTAATTAATAACCAACTGCCAAATCCTAATACACTAAACTCGCTACACGGTGTAGCGAGTTTCAAAAAAAGGGACATTTTGGGCAAAAGTAACAGTAAGTTATTTTGGTAAATAAAAAAGTAAAAAGTGATTATTTGAGAAAAAATTTGCTTTATTAGAGTTTGAGGATTTTTTATTTATTTTTTAATCCAGAATCCATTTTCCGCTTTATTACCTATTAACAGCACTATTTTTTTTTTAAATTCCTCATTTTTATATGCTTTTGAAATTGAATTTTTTCTCAAATAATACCGTTAAAATTTTTTTTTTCTCAAAATGTCTTACTGTTCAAAATTTGCCCAAACTATCCCATTTTTTGAAACTCGCTACACCGTGTAGTGAGTTTGACTTGGATAGGTCAAACTCGCTACATCATGTAGCGAGTACCATGCAATTAAGATTGACGATTTGGAATTTAATTAGGGCAATTAATTAAGCATAACTCGCTACACCTTGTAGGGATGGCCAAATCGGATCGGAACCGGACCGGAATAGCCCGGAACCGGGGAGAAAACCGGAACCGGAGTCAATGACGGGCCGGTTAAGGGTCACCATTTTGGTGAACCGGACCGGAAAAAGCCCGGAACCGGATGAAAATTCCTTGGTTTTCAAGAGAACCGGACCGAAAAAGCCTGAAACCGGACCGAACCGGGGAGAAAACCGGAACCGGAGTAACCGGAACGGAGCCAACGATGGGCCGGTTAAGGGTCACCATTTTGGCGAACCGAAACCGACGGTTTTCGGCTCGAAACCGGATTGAAAACGGTTTTGGCCATCCCTAACACTGTGTAGCGAGTTTGACCTGCCCAAGTCAAACTCGCTACACCATGTAGCGAGTTATTTAAAACTCTTTTCCCCTTCCAGTTTACGTCTTCTAAAGGTCAAATTCCCTACACCGTGTAGCGAGTTATTTAAAATCCCTTTTCCCCTTCCAGTTTACGTCTTCAATCAAACAAAACAAAAAAAACCCTAACTTCAACTTCAGTAGCCGCCGGCCAAGCAAGGAAAGGAAGAAGAAGAAGAAGAAGAAACAACTAACCTTTGATTTTGCCAAGTGAAAATTCAACCTTTTTCGTAATTGTAAGTTTAAATTTTTGTATTGCGTTGAATTTTAGCTTTGATTTTATTATTTATTTACTTGCAATTTAGGATTTTTTTTTATTTTTTTGATGACGTTGTAAAAATTTATACAAATTAGTCTCAAATATGTGACTAATTTGTGTCCCAATCTGAAATTTTGAGATAATAATTAATGTTTATTAGTTTACTTGCAATTTAAGATTTTTTTTTTATTTTTTTGATGACATCAGTTATTAGTTCCTATAATATATATATATATATATATATATATATATATATATATATATATATATATATATATATATATATATATATATATGATGCACTTTATATTTTGCATATAAATAATTAAATTGTTTTAGCATGATTGGAGAAAAAATAGAAGAAAATTAAACCTTACAAAAATAAATAAATAATAATAATAGTAATTATAATTGTATTGGATGGAGATTTTTTTTTTTTTTTAGATGCATGAATTTATGAAAACTTAAATTAAAATTTTGAAAATATGTTTATACACATAAATTTCTAAAAATATTAATTGATACACAATAAAAATGCTATCATTAACAAATTATAAAATGTAATGACATTAGTTCTTAGAATATTAATTAAAATCCATCATATTATCATTGTTTAATCAAAGTGAATATAATTAATGTTTTATTGATGAGATGATTGTAAATCATTTTTATGATAGTTTAATTAGATACAAAGATAATACAATTCGAACCCATTAATAAATTTTATCTGGATTAATATGAGTTGATAAAATGATCCTTACATTATTAATTATTCAAATAAAAAAAGGATAATACAAATTAAGATCTTATGATTAAAATATCCCCAAACTTGATTAATTAATTGAGATAAAATGGTTTGTGTATATAGGCTGGAAATCAAGATCTTCCCCACAGACACTTCTTGAAAGTGTGGGATTACTTTGGAATACAATGCCACGTACTAGTAATTACAATTTTGTATTCTCTTATTTATTTCCTTGCCTTGTAGAACAATAATCGCGTACCTATAAAGTATTTAGGAAATAATGACTATTCAAAAAAGTCAAATTTTACTGACGTAGCAATACTTATACTATGTAGAAAATAATGAATATAGAAGAAACACAGTTTACAAAAATATGATTATTAATTACCAACCTTGATATTGAAATAACTAGATGGATGCCTTCATTGATCCCGGGCCTCTCGATGCCTCTGATCTGACCCGGCATGAGGACCATAGAGCTCGGTTTATTTGGGCCGGGCTGGAGGTTGCTAGTCCCCTCCAATTTCGTCGTGGTGCCACCTTGATGGCCGTATTAGCTCCTAGCATATTGTTCAGACTGGCGGAGTGCGGCTTTAATGGAGTTCACTATATAGGGAGAGTACAGTATGATTATGGGTTGCTGGAGGCTTTAATCGAGAGATGACGTCCGAAGACCCATACATTCCACCTCCCGGTTGGTGAGATGATGATCACCCTAGAGGATATCAGCATGATTTGCGGGTTGTCGATTGATGGGGATGCTGTTACTGATGCTGGGTTCCTAGCACGTGTAGACTGGTGGAGTGCGTGTCAGGACTATTTAGGGGCTATCCCTGATCCCGGAGATATGGATGGGAGTAGTCTGAAGCTCAGGTGGATTACGACCCATTTCCCACACTTCCATGACCTCGCCGAGGATGTTGATCTAGAGATTGTGGATAGGTACGTACGGGCATATATCATGCTCGCCTTGGGTTCTACAGTCATGCCTGATCGTACGAACAACAAGGTTAAGTTATGTTATCTCCCTCTGCTTGCGGATGTTTCCAGGGTTAGCCAGTACAGTTGGGGGAGTGCGTCGCTCGCTTTCCTATATCGAGAGTTGTGTAGTGCGACTGACCCTCGGACGAGACATTGCGGAGGATTTCTCAACATTCTACAGGTATGTTTATCTCATTTTAATGTTCATTATGGTGTTGTTTTTAAGTTTGATTTCAAATTAGCGGCATTATTTATAGTATTTAATATATATTTAATTGATATAGATTTGGGCTTGGGAGCGGTTGAGATGTGTGCGATCGCATATCCGTAGTCGATTCAGAGATCTGGACTATGTGCTCATGCCCCTCGGATGCATGCATACATATATCATACGTTATTTTCTCAGCGTTATTGTTTTTTTTATATATATATAATTATTTTGTTTATGAAATTTCAGCTGGACCCAGGCATCGCTGAATCTGATGGAGGTTACTGCACATAGCCTGCGAGGCTATTGGGATCAGCTGGCCCAGCTAAACGAGGATCAAGTTGTGTGGCAGCCTTATGCAGGGAGATACGCTCCACCCTACTGCACTCAGGGTGAGGACGTATGTATGCTTTGAGAGGATTAAGTGGCATCTGCCTGATCGTATTATGAGACAGTTTGGCCTATTGCAGTGGGTCCCAGAACCGTGCAACACTAGCTCGGAGTTGCACAGTTGTGATCGGCGGGGAAACAATACCGTGAATTGGAGCGTCCGCCATCAACAACATATTGCACACTGGGAACAGCGGCACCAATATCTGGTTTCCGTGGTCTACGACATTCACGATATGCGTTACACCGATCCATATATGATATGGTATCGGAGCATAACGTGTAAGTTTGTGCAGAACCTCACTCATATAGAGGAGGTTGGATAGCAGTCAGCTGCCCCTGCCTTAAAGTTTATGGTAAGTTTTTACATTTTTCAAGTTATTATTTCTAGTTTTTTTAACAAAACATCAATTATTAACTTATGTCTCTCGTACTTATATATATTTTTGATATAAAAACAAGTGCAGACCCTTCAGCGCTTGCATGTTTTCAATGAGATGGATGAGCATCCCCAACAAGCTTCAATGCAGGCGACTATTACACACGGGTTCACGGGAGTTAGGGAGCTCCAACGCCTTCAGTCTGCTGCACCTCCCCCACCGGTAGATCGCGCACAAGGGGTAGAACAACCTCGACAACGTCGGGTTAGACGTCGTGGACAGGCACAGCCACCACCCCAAATGGACTTGCACGACGAGCCAGATCCCGACCCCGAGCAAGAGCCTCAAGAGCAGACCTAGACCCAAACCTAGGTGTATGGACAATATGAATGGCAGTCACAGTGGGGGGTGGGGGTGGCTGGGGGAGTGGGGTGGTTGGCCGAGTGGAAGTGGGGGTGGCTGGGGGAGTGGCAGTGAGGGTGGCTGGGGGAGTGGGGATGGGAGGGGGAGTGGGTGGAGTGCCCAGGCAGACCCTTCCCCTGTATCATCCACTATGGGCTTCGGACTATATACGAGTGGAAGTGGCTTTAGGTCTCCTTCTTCTACATCACAAGCAGGGCTCCACCCCTTCTCCGATTCGACTGAGACTACCCCTGCTCAATAGGAGGAAGAGATGATTAGAAGAGGGTCTCGGCAGCGGAATCCGACGAGTAAGTATACCCCGTCTTTCTACAATAGGAGGTAGCGAGTTCACTTTTTTTTATTAGGATGTAATGAAACTTTGTACTATTAGTTTAGTTTTATTTTGATGTTTTTTTTTTGTATTAACTGAAACTGTGATTTTTTTAGTTTTTATTTGGATATTCGCATTTTAGTTTTTTTTTACACTTTCTACACATTTATGTAGATGTATATGTTATTTAGTGTTATTTTGATGATTTATGTTTGTTATGTTTGGTTTGGTTGTTTGCAGTAGGGATGGCCAAACCGGACCGGAACCGGAAAATCGGACCGAAAAAGCCCGAAACCGCCATGAACCGCCACGAAAATCGAAACCGGGGTAACCGGAACCGATTTGGATAAGGGCCGTTTAAGGGTCACAAAATGGTGAACTGGACCGAAAAAATCCCGAAACCGAACAAAAATTCCTTGTTTTTCAATAGAACCGGACCGGAACCGGACCGAAAAAGCCCGAAACCGGAGCAAACCGGGGAGAAAACCGGAACCGGAGTAACCGGATCCGGGGTTAGGCCGGGCCGGTTAAGGGTTACCATTTTGCCGAACCGGAACCGGCGGTTTTCGAACCGGAATCGGGCCCGGACCGGTTTTGGCCATCCCTAGTTTGCAACAGGTTTTGGTTTGGTTGTTTGTTGTTTACAGGTGGAATTGCTAAAGACTGCTGCTGCTGTGGGCTTCTGTTCATGTGAACTCGCTACAAGGTGT
Organism: Adenophora triphylla var. japonica; assembly: GCA_022495995.1. Lineage (NCBI taxonomy): Eukaryota > Viridiplantae > Streptophyta > Magnoliopsida > Asterales > Campanulaceae > Adenophora > Adenophora triphylla. The sequence goes on from JAFEMH010002754.1 coordinate 106,579, forward strand.
AGCGAGTTTAGTGAAATCTCTACACCGTGTAGCGAGTTTACTTAAACAACTGCAATTCTTGGATTTCCAGCGTCAGTTTCTGCCAAAAGGGAGCGTCCGCTCCCAAGAAGAGGGAGCCTCCGCTCCCAAGCTGCCTGGAATTGATCGGTTTCTTTCTGGAATCTTGCCAAACATAACTCCCCTGGCCTGGCCTAACAATGTAAAACTTAAAACTAAAACTTAAAACTTAACTAGAAAACTAACTGTTTTTTTCTTAATTGACTTTTCTAACGAATTTCATCAATTATAAATTTTAAATATTCATTAAAATAACTAAATTAATTTTTAAAAATTGATTAAAATTCAATCAAAAATAAAACTACAACAGATAAAACTGAAATAGGAACTAACTTTTATTTTGCCCTTTATAAACTTTTATATTGGAAAATTCAACTCAAATATAGATTACATTCAACTTTTCAAGTTTAATGAAAATTACATAAAATGAAACTGCAACTGAAACTGAATCCAATTCAAACCAAACATAAATTACATGAAAAACGTTCTGCTACTCCCTAATGTTCGGGCTTCTACGACGATTGTGCCCTTCTTGATGGCATGATGAACACATAGTTTTCCGTTTATCTGCTTGAAAGTCCATAGAATTACGGAAGCGTCTTGATCTAGGTCATCCGGACTTCGCAGAACGTCGAAGTAGGGGATTAGGGAAAAAACTAGGTACCAAACCATCCACACCCCAATAGTCCTCATGCTCGATTGGTTCGAATGTCCCCTTCCTTGTCTTGTAGTATTCCCCAATGGTGTAAAATCGAGAAACAAAATCTCGACCATCAAGATGTTGTGCAGAACAACATGCAAGAAGATAGGAATAAGGCATGTGATAGGCAACCCATTTATCACATGTGCAGGTACGCTCATTAAGTTGGACAATCTGTATATTTCCTCCGTGATCACCATGACGTGCGGTTGTCACTTGATACACCCCCATTTCGTGATTGTTGAACCTCCTGACCTGATGTGTTGCCCCTTTCACAGTGTTCTTCAAGTAGTGATAATTGACTTTCTGGCTGAATTGATGTAGGGGGATTGATGTTAGGGTTATTAGGATTACCTCCTAAGACATTAAGTGAAAATCCATGCCTTACTTGAAAGTACTCCACACAACAGTAGAAGGCAGTTTCAACAATTGGTGTGATTGGCATCCCACGAGCTCCCTTCATCACACCAATGAAAACCTCAGACATGTTGATAGTCATGATGCCATACCTGTAACCACCATTGTGTGCCAATGTCCATTTTTTGGCAGCCAAATACTGAAACCATGTAATTGCCTCGGGATTAATCCCACGGATACTCTCTAAGATAGATTTCAATTTTCTATCTTGAGTTGCTCTACTCGCTCTCCAAAACAGATACTTCAACCCTTCCCCTCTATGCTTATCCAAGAAATTTGCTCGCATATGTCTCAAGCAAAATCGATGATGCACGTTTGGCCACCACGTATCTTCAGCTATAGTCTTCAGAATGCCCAGATGACGGTCATATATCAAGCATACTTCACGACTCTTGATAATATGCTTGCAAACCAGATATAAGAACCAATGCCAGTTCGGCCAGTCCTCCTTTTCAACAACGGCAAATGCAAGCAGAAGTATACTGTCCTGGGCGTCAACACCCATGGCAATCAGTATTACCCCTTTATATCTACCATGGAGGAATGTCCCATCAACAGAAATGACAGGCCGACAATGAGAGAAGGCTTCAATGCAAGGCCCAAATGCCCAGAATACCTGTCGAAACATGTGTAACTGACCGACAGGAGGAGGAGGATGAGAGTACTCAACAATTGTCATTGGGTTGTATTTTTGAATGGCTGCTAGGACGCGGGGTAAACTTATATAAGATTCCTCCCAATCTCTAAAAATCTCTGCAATGCCCTTCTGCTTTCCACACCATGCCTTCTTGTATGTAATTACCTTGTTGAACCTACTAGAGATGTGTTCAATAATGGCTCCAACCTTGACATCTGAATCGGCCTTAATAAGACCAACAACTTCCCGACCGATAAACTTGGCATCTAGGTTGGGGTGATCTTGACTTTCTCCAGAATATAAGCAGCAGTGAGGAGCCTTATACTTGGTCAGTTCCCAATAGCCAAACTTCTTCCTACTCACACGAACATAAAAATTGCATGAATAATTTTTCAATAGACACTCAATTACCCATGTGTGAGGTGTGCTCTTTCTTACCCTGAACCTGCGATTGGTGCGAATACGAAACCTTTTCTATCAAATTGTGCCTCGTTCTTGCCAGGAAAGCGTATCCCTTTAGCAATCGCCTGTTTTTCCGAATCCAAAACTGGAAAACTATGTGCATGATCGTAATCAATCAAGCCTTGTTCTTGTCGAGCAGAAGTACCAATATCACTGTAAAAGGGATAATCCGCTCTCTCATATCTTCGATTTTCCGGCACTTCATAATGAACAAGAGGTGCTTCCACGTCATCATCAATCGGCCCATCATCACCGGCTCCCAAATCGACATCAGAATCACTACAACCCTCCTCATACTCATCATCATCATCATCCTCTAGCATTGCATCTACGTCAGTGTGTACTTCCTCTTCTTCATAATCAACAGCATCTTCCGAACTGTCCTCATTAACATGATCATTATGCCCAAATGCCCGATCATCATTAACATGATAATTATGCCCAAATGCCCCATCATCATAATTTGGTGTTTGGGTTGATATAAGAGTTTGGGAACTTGGACCAACCCCTGCATCACGGTTACCAGTTGGTGAATACCCATAAATGGTCTATGTGTGCAGTGTTTCAAACTCTGAATTGGGTCGATTTTCAATCAATTTTACAACCACATACAACTGCAAATTTCCAATCCCCCCAAATTTAGCAAACTGATCGAGCATTATATCCACTCACGCATCAATATGAAAAGGAAAGTACTCACCAATCCCGCTATCAAAAAAATGAGGGCATCTGTAAATGACTTCCAAATCAAATTGAGACCGATCTAAGTTCGTCTTTTTATATAACTCATCAATCAACTCATTGTATCTCCATCGGTAATTACCCCTTATTGCACATTTTGGCCCTTTTTTGAAATGAGCACTATCAAACGGTTGTTCATCATCACTCCTCAATAACACATGAAAATGATTGGACCCCCGTTCATCTTTAACCCTACATTACGAAATCAAAGTGTTAAAACCTACATAACAAAACTCCAACATTTATATCTACAATATACTATAACACAGTTAAATACTTAAATTTATATCTAAACACAAGTGAAAACAATGATTAAGATGATGTTAATTTACCTTGATTCTTGATCTTCAACAATTCTGATGAAATAAAATGAAGTGAAGAAGATTTAGGTTATTTTTACTTTGAAAGAGTTTGAATGAGAGATACGAGTGGAAGAGATTAGTGGGAGGAAGAGAGAGAGAGAGAGAGAGAGAGAGAGAGAGAGAGAGAGAGAGAGGAAGATTATTAGTGTTTGCCTGAGAGAAAGAGAGAAAGGTAACTGAGAGAAAGAGAAAAAGGTAATGAATGAATGACATTCACGGGTTGAAAATTGATACTTTATGCTGGCTGAAAACTGAACTTAGTAGCTGGAAAGTGCTTTCTCTGACTTAAACTCGCTACACGGTGTAGCGAGTTTAAGCCAGATATTGTCCCTCCAATAATTTCCATCGATTCAACAATCAATTCAACATTTCTTATTTCCATTTTTTTTCGTTCGCGAAGGTATTTTGAGCAATAAATATAGGTTAATTTAGTTATCATAATGAATATCTAAAAATTGTTACTTGTAGTACATATAATGGTGTATCAATAACAACTTTTAAATTTTAATTTGGATAATTAAATTAACTTCAAATTATTGCTCAAAATACCTTCGTACGAACATCAATTTTATTTTTTTTACATGTGATAAAAATAATGATAACAGGAAAAATTGCAACGAAACCAAACACAAAATGTACCAAATAATATTTAAAAAATAAAATAACATCAAAATAAATATAATCAAGTTAGTGACCACATCCCGGTCACGTAGAAAATCTTACATTAATTAATTTAAACATTTAGGAAATTTAAGTAAACAAAATGGGCTTAGAATTCAGCCAGATTAACTTCATCATTCTTAGGAAATACCTGCAAAACAAATGAGTTGAACATTATTTACTATATAATTCCAACAATTCAGCAAAAATAAGAAAATATGTACCTTGAACACATTAGGGAGTGTGATGTTAAGATAACGTGCTGAGCGTGATGGGATGGGGTGCTAAACAACAATCTAAATATTTCAAAACAAACAATTAGATGAAAGTATTAATGATGATTCCAAATTCACTAATTAATATATCATACCTTCAGAAGTATCAGAACAGAACCGACAAATATATTTTTTCCAAATTCACTCTCAGCCACTTTATGATGAATGGAAGCTTCTATGGTATCCGTAGGATTCTAATAATTTTATCCCAGTTAGTAACTCAAAACACATTTCACCCATGATAGAAAACATACTAAGCTCATATTCTAACCTTTAAAGTCACCCAGAGATCACCAAGACCATTTGGTGTGCAGGACTTGATAACAGCAACAACCTAATAGAACATACATAAATGTAAAAAATCAATCAAAGTGTACACACATTTAACTATAATTAATCTTGATATTATACCTGATCCACCCTGTCAATAGTATGTCATTTCTTCTTGATAGAGCTCAACGGATAATATGTACCGACTTCAGTGAGAAATTCCATTGCAGAGAGCCAAGGATCGTCTTGGAAAGCTTCATCCTTCACCGGATCTTCAATCGCTCTCTGTATATATTCTTGGGTTGCGATCGGTGTTTGTTGTGAAGATAAGTTCTCACGGTCGAAATTTCTCTGGTGCATGGCGGAATCTACGGCACCGGCGGGACCAGGAATAACACGCGATGAAGAGGAGTCTTCACCGCGAAAAAAAACCGCTGCTCGTTAGGATCCATTTTTTTGGGTTTAATAGAATTTGGATTGAGAAGATTGAGGTTTGCGAGGAGGATACGAGAGAGAATGAATGAACGAGGAAGGAGAGGAAGAGAGTAAGATAAATGAATCTAGAAAACTGAGATGGGGTATTTATTAAAGAGAAACTCGCTACACGGTGTAGCGAGTTTGCCTTTGACAGGTCAAACTCACTACACGGTGTAGCGAGTTTGCCTTTGACAGGTCAAACTCACTACACGGTGTAGCGAGTTTTGTTTAATTAATTGCCCTAATTATTGACAAACTGCCAAACCTTAATTACACAAAACTTGCTACACGGTGTAGCGAGTTTGACATGTCCAAGTCAAACTAGCTACACGGTGTAGTGAGTTTCAAAAAAGGGGACAGTTTGGGCAAAACTTTGAACAGTAAGTCATTTTGGGAAATAAAAAAGTAAAACAGTATTATTTGAGAAAAAAATCTTTGAAATTGGTACTGGGGCTTAGATGTTTCAATGTTTTGATGTTTACTTAATTTAAGTTCATACTTTTGCAGGATGTAATGACTAATGTTGTAATACTATTATCAGTTTTTTCTTATTTAATCTCAATAATAACCATTATGGTTTTATCAGTTTACATTTATGTCTCTATTTACTGCCCCCGTAGAGAGAGAACGTTAGACGAGGAGATGGATGTAACGCTCGGACAATTCTACGAAGCCGACCCTCACAAAAACAGCTCTTCTGAAGACTACCCTCCCGAAGTCCACTCTCTCGAAGGCCACTCTCCCGAAGACTGCTCTTCCGAAGGCTACTCTCTTGAACTCTGCCCTATCAGACTCGACCCCAATCCAAGATTTGTCCAAGTTGTGTTTATTACTATCACTAGTATTAGTTGTTTGTATGCTTATTTTTTGGAGTTTTGGTGGGTAGCTTTTCTAGAATCTACAATCTACTTATTGATGCAGATTCTTGCTCATTGAACTTAGGGGTCGTTTGGCAGCTCTTCTTAGCGTTGGATAAAATTATTAGTCCAATAAGCTTGATGTTTGGTAAATTAAATGCAATCGGTGTAATAATTCTAACAACTTGGATAAGACCTCTTATCACCTCTTATCCCCTTCATATTTATCCCAAAAAAAGGGTGGTATAATTAATCCTTGGAGCAATAATCTCCTGACTATTAATACATGCTAATCCTATCAGCCTATCAAACGAGCCCTTAATGTATTTTGGATCCTTATTATTATCTATGTAATACTCCGTATTAATTATCTGTGTTTGGAATTATGTTATTAGTTCATTTTTCACTATTAAAATTACTATCATTTGTTGACAATTTTTTACTTTCTTATTTTTGAAGTACCATAAAGAAGCAAGGGGCAGGGACATGATGAAGATATGTAATTGTTACTATTGATATGAAAAAATCATCTTAATTTGATTTTGTGAACCTATATAAGAAAGTGTAAAGATTATTACTTACACTTGATGATGAACACCATCGGGTTTGCTTGGTCTGGCCTAGTCCTGCCCAACCTACACCTTATGACACATTTAACAAAGATAGATTAGTATAAATTTGCTCAAATTTATCTCCATCCTCAGAAAAGAAATTATTACTAATCTTCTTTTCCTTGAAACTTTGAATTTGAATGCCTCCGATTGGCTGAACACGACGGATAATGGTGCCGTTTCCTACACAAGATAAATAATAACCTACCGAAGAGGTTATCGACCTAAACCAATCTAGGAAATTAGGGTTTGAAATCAAAGGGAATCCACTCAATAAAAGATGCAAAAGCAATCAATTTTTTATTAATTAAAATTTAAATTCGGATTACAACCGTTGTAGCTAAAATTCACTTACATTAAGTGTTACATTGCTTTTGCAGGAGAAAAAAAGTAACAAAGGAAATAAAAAGTGTTACATTTTCTCATTAACAGTGTAACTTCTATCGAGAAAAAATGGCGGAGAAAAAAATTTTGGCGGGATTTTTTTTTCAAAAACAAAATAATAATAATAATAATAATAATTATTATGATGTTATCACACGCGAATTGGGTGGATTTTGCTTATTTGGGTGGGTTTAACCCATGGGTCGGGGGGGGTCGGCCCGTCTCACAAGGTGAGACGGGTAGGAGTGGTCTTATATAAGTTTTTGTCAGAATGAAAAAAATAAAAGACTAAGCCTAGATTTGGTTGGGAGTCTTGGAACCACAAACATCTTTCAAATACGAGTAGAATTTAGAAATTTCCAACTATAGATTTCACTTGGTTTCTTTAGATCCATTTGATAGTTGTCTCATAGATATTTTGTAGTAGTTCCTCTTGATCTTGATCTGATGAAAAAATCACAATTCTACCGATTCATAAATAATGGGTCTAACTGACAGAATTCTCTACCATTCTTTTTGGCAATCGTCAATCGCTATAATCCAAAGGAAAAAGCATTTAATATTGATGGAAAGAAGATGAACATAACCGTTGATGATGTAGCATACTTTTTTTTTTATAAAGAAAACTATTTGAGATGTTGATTAGTAGTGAATTTTTTTACAAAAAATAATATAATAAAAGTTAAGAATTTTTAAAGAAATTAAAGTGGAGTATGTATATAAAATAAAAAAAGAGGGATAGAAAAGAGCATATAATGTCTTATATATATATATATATATATATATATATATATATATATATATATATATATATATATATATATATATATATATATATATATATATATATATATATATATATATATATATATATATATATATATATATATATTTTATTTTATTTTTTTGATAAAGAAAACTATTTGAGATGTACACCCTGAAAAGTAAGACTAGCTTTATTGGTAACCATTTGAAAGAGTGTAATCAGAAAAGGAAACAAAAAAATTCAAAAAGAAAAGAAAATGGGTGACCTGTTGGCTTAAAGGTTGGCTAGCTCACCCAATGTCACAATTCAAATCTTATACCAAATGGACACTATGATCATTTCTATTGGTTGATGAAATTAAATATGTATATTTTATAGGTGAATTTTTAGGTTGGGTTAGTGTCAATAATAAAGTATAAAAAATAGAAATTGGGTTGAAATTGTAGATTGTGTAGGAGTTATACATATAGTAGGGGTTGTGTATCTTATTAGTAGGGGTTATATTTCAATTAAAGATTAAAATAAAAAACATAATTTAAATAAAACAACTAAGAACTTTAAGTTAGAAATAGTTTAAAAAAGAAAGTATGAACATTAATCCGGAACCAAGATAATATAACCAAACACATTCTCAAATTCAAGATGATTTTTTTTTTTCATTTCCATAGTTAAAGAGACATACTCAATTTTATTTTTAATTTTTGATAAGAGACTCGAATTATTAAAGTCATTACAATCAAAATACATCAAAAAACATGGAAAAAACATCTTGAATCTCGGACCAAAGTTGCTTCATTCTAAATATTGATATTTGACTTACAAATATCAATACTTCATCCGTTTCAAAATGATCTTCCCATTTAACTATTCAAATTATAAAAATTGGAAGATATTTGGGGACAATGACAATTGACAAAGGATAAATAGGAAGATCTTGGGACGGAGGGAGTATTATTAAGTTTGACACTTTTTTCGGTGGTTTGGTCCGAGGAAGTACAGAGTAGTACTTCCTCGATGCTCATCTTTGCCACCATCTTCCTGTCACACTAGCTAACTTCTTTATATAACTTCTTTATATCTATATATATATATATATATATATATATATATATGTGTGTGTGTGTGTGTGTGTGTTTTGTTAGGATACCCACCATAGGAGTATCCTAACAAGTGGCCCATTATTTTTAGGACAAAAATGTCCCTCATTTCTCAAAGCAACCATATGTATGATGGGGGCAAAATTGTAATCATCAAAGAGAGATATACTAACTCTCTCTCTATCTCTCTCTTATTTAATACTAACTCTCTCTCTCTCTCTCTTATTTAATACTAACTCTCTCCCTCTCTTTCTCTCTCTTTGATGATTACAATTTTACCCCCATCATATATATGGTTGCTTTGAAGAATGAGGAACATTTTTGTCCTAAAAATAATGGACCACTTGTTAGGATACTACCATGGTGGGTATCCTAACAAAACCCTATATATATATATATATATATATATATATATATATATATATATATATATACTCCCTCCGTCCCATTACAAATCACACACTTCCTAAAATGGAAAGTTTTTATCACTATTCCCTCCACTCATTCTCTCTCTTACATTATTTTACTACTCACAACACCATTATAATTTACTATTCACTCCACTCATTCTCTTTCCTATTTTACTTTTACACTCACAACATGTATATCATTATTTTTTTTCTTAATCCAAGCGTGTACAGTAACTGTGTGGATTCTAATGGGACGGAGGGAGTATATATATATATATATATATATATATATATATATATATATATATATATAAGGAAACAATAATACAATTGCTGACATGTTATCTAGAAATTTGAACAGATTATTCCATTCAAATGGATAAAGGGAAGAAGAGAGTTATACACCCTATACAGCCAAAGAAAAGTACATAATTCCCTACAATTCTATATAGCCTACAATAAAAAATTGTACAAATTGTTTTCAAAGAAGTAAATTACAAAGGAGTGACAGTGGTGGAAAGAATAAACAGTGAAGGAGAAGAAACAGGGGTCCTTCTTTTACAGATAGATTTGCTAAAAATCGACATGCCTGAGAATTTAATTCTTAAATTTTACCACAATGGAATGATTGATTATATTTGATTCAGGCTAAACCCTAAAACAGAAAAGTTGTTAAACAAATTTGGCGAGAAGTTCACTCTGGTGGCAGGAAACATTGCTACAAATGCTTTCCCACTAGATCTAGGATGTCAAATTTTTGCCTCCTTCCCAGATGCACACAGTCATACATACAGACTAGCCAGAAAACAGATTTTTATTAGCCACAGACCACAAGATCAAGAACTGCTACAATTTGCAGTAAAGGTTGAAGACAATATAGACTTTTCTAGTCTATTCTGGCTACATGAACAGGAAAACAGTCCAGCTTCAATAAATGTTCACAAGTTTTTTATCCACAAGAACTAATGGACGCCTAAACTTCCTAACTCATTTCATTGGAAAGAGTACAAATTAATGGCAGAAGGCCATTACACAGATTTGGGCTCCTAAAAATTGGGGCATGCTTCTCCCATTCATAGGAGAAGGCGACACGATAGAGCTTAAACATATCATGAATCAAGATGATATAGATGATTTTCTAATGACATAATTAAACTCAGACACAGGAACTACACAGACCATAGACAGCACGCACAGAGATTTCTAGAAAGAAGGAACGTAAGCCATGACGACATTCACAACCAAACAAAGTTGATGGCGTCTTCATCCATCTCTTCCGCCTCCTCTAGCTCCTTGAGGATAACATTAAAGTTCCTTTGAGCAATAGGATGTGCAACCCAAGGCTCAAGCCCATCTTCCGCATCGTGTTGAGCGATGAGGGCCAAATCATTGTCGTTATAAGGCACAAGGGAATGACCACCACGGGCTTGCTCGTCATACTGTTCTTCAGAGGCCCATTCAGCTAATTTCCCAACAGCCAGGTCGACTAAAGGATCTACTATTGCCGATGAGCCATGTGTTGGCGCCTAACATCATAGAGAAAGCTTTGGCTCGGGAGACTATGATATTGTAGCACTCATCACTACGCTTGAAGGCCTCCACCGCCGCCTTCTCTCGTACCTGGGCTTCATCCTCCCATCTAAGCCAAGCAGTTTTTTGGTTGTCCGACATTTGGATCATGCGAGCACTGCGATCTTGGACCATCTTGGTCAGCTCCCCATTCTCTCCCTCCAGCTTGATTTTCTTTAGCTTGGTCGCAGCTGCCTCACCCTCTAAAAGGCTCACATATTCTTGAAGAGGAGCAAGACGCTCCCTTGCAGCATTTAGGTCGACCAATGCCTCATCCCTCTCCTTCACACCGTCATCATGAACAGCTTGGAGAGCTTGGTAGCCGGATTCAGTGTCCACTAGCTTTTCTCTCAACTCAGTAGCTTCACTAGCCTTCCTAGCATACTGAGCGGAGGCAATCTTTTCCTTCTCAAGAGCGGCCCTCCAGCTGCTCTTAGCCTGCTCAATAAGAGCAAAAGACTACACAATAAAAGGAAAGGAGTCAGTTCAGAAAGACAGCGACCAAAAAAGTATGACGACTAAACAGAAGGAAAAAGTATTTTAAAAATACAAGAGTTACCTAGGAATGAATTAGGCCCGACCTGTCACTGAACTCTTCAGGAGTCAGACCCTTCTCAGCAAGCTGGGCTAACAGATCCATGTCTGCCGCCCTCTGTTCGGTCAAAACCTAACGGTTTATTTATATCCGCAAGCGCACGGGCTATTGTAATATAGCGGGTGCAAGTACGGGTCGATCCCACAGAGACAGGGTTTACTTTGGGATGATATTTGTCTTTATATAAATATATAGATAAAATGATTGGGGGGAGATAGGAATTTGTAAGATAAAATACTAGGAAGATATATAAACTACTCTAACATACAATGATAGCATTCTCGGGATTGAAAACAAATAAATATGCTTTTAGATAAAGGCTTTTATCAAAATAACAAGGATGGTACATTAGGCTTACACTACTTCTGGTTAGGACAGTAGCGTTGTATCCTTCACTAATTATGTCCTAACTGTTTGAGATTTCCGTTTATGGTGTTCCCGCCCTGTCACAAACGGGCATTCTGGCTTAACTCTAGCTAACCACAATTAGTAAGAATCCATTAAGATCGAAATTCAACATTTTTCCATTCAAAGAACATCCCTAGGCCGTTGTACGACTTCTCGTGACCAATGGACAAGTTTCTTTATAAAAGAAATTGTTTTAAGATAAAAGTGCCAAGTTCAAGGATGATACGCTAAGTTGTGCTCACTACTCATGGGTCAAGGCCTAGCACATATATTTTAAGACCAACGCGGCCTATCTCTTGAGGGCCCGTTATGAGGCATTCTCGTCTGTCACACGAGTAGCCCGGATTCACCTCTCGAGGTACCGTATAAATCAAAATCCGTTAAGTCTATTATTCTCACGTAATTTCCACTAAAGGATTATCCCTAGGTCTTTAAATCACCTTCGTGATTTATTGACATAGTTCAATTCTTAGAGTTTCGCTAATCAATGTTTTTCATTTGATCAACTGAGGTTATACAATTAAAGACATCTCCCTAATTGCAAGCATTTAAGATTTATAAGAAGAGAATTGAAATGACATGTAGGGGAAGCATGAATATAAATAAATGAGTTTCCAACTCCGAGAAATGGAGGATTACTCAAACCATTGAAATAAAAATAGGAAGTAAGTAAAGAAATAAAGATAAGGAAAGAAATACTTATTCATAATAAGAAAGGCAATGGCTGGAAATAATCTTCATTCACAATCTTCAAGAGTATACAAGACTTGTCACTAATCGTTGATACACTTTGAACATCGTGTATAAATTGCTAAAGTATTTTGCCATAAAATCTAAGTATGATATGATCCTTTCTAAATGTGTATTATGAACATTTTCGGATTTTCTGGATGATCTAAACTGAGTACAAAGGCTTCTTTATATAGACATCTATGCTAAAGGTTGGGACTCTTCAAAGTGGTGCCTCCAAAAGGTGCCTTTTTGGAACAGGTACAGCGACTGCACGGCCGAGTCAAGGGAACTGCACGGCCGTGCGAGCTTGGCGCCAAAAAATATTTTGAACTGGGCATTGTTGCACGGCCGCTCCTCCTTTGGCTACACGGCCGCTCCGACTGAATTTTTGGCCTTTATGCTTATTTCGATGTTGTCCCTCCATGGATTTGATACTTGATTATTTCCAAGGCTCCAATTTGATCATAATTTGACTCGAAAACCTGTCTAAGAGTATAAAATCTACCAAAAGCATAAAATCGAAGATATATGATAAAAGAAGCTAAAATAACCTAAATGCAAACTAAATGATACTAAAAACTAAGGAAATGATTGATAAATAATGGGATAAATGACTATATAATAGTCACTTATCACCCTCCTCACAATAACCTGCCCCAATCCCAGGTCGGGATAGTGGCGTCTCAAACTATTAACCCCAGTAAGGGGAGGGACGTCGCTCAGCCTCTCTACCAAGGCTCGCACATCATCAGTACCTCTGGAGTGGGGAGCTTGGGGTGGAGGATAACTTGAGTCAGAGCCCGCTGTTCGGGAGGTTCCAGCTCCGTCATGACCTTGGTCAGCCCGCAACCATTTTCTTAGTCGGGTAAGGGGAAGGGTGTCCTCAATATCATCTTGCTCGACGTTGTCAAGCTCCAAGTCAACTACTTCTAGGGGAGCTGCCCCAGTGGACTCACGTCGAGGATCGGAGTCCGACGCTAACTCGGTCGAAGTGTCGACCTCCCCTCCATCTCCCCTAATCACTTGCACCTCGGTCCATGTTCGCTTCTTGGTCGGGGGTGAGAACTGCACGGTCGAAGAGAAAACAGTTAGCAAAAGAAGTATGCGAGCAAAAAATTTATGAGTAAAAGAAAAAAGCGAGTAAACACTTAACCGCCATAATGAGACATATTTTTGCAGTGGTTGGTCGTCTTCTTATAGTAGTGACACTGGGACTCAAATCTTTCCCGTTCATGGATAACCCAGTCGGGATACCTAAGACTGCAAACTATTGGCACTAGAGGGGCTATCTCTCCATCACCTCCCAGCATCATGCCGGCCTGAATTAAATAATCCTTATCTGATCCTAAGTTGGACCAGCTAACGGTACTCCTCCGAGCTATCAGTAACAACCTGCGAGCGAGCTCCTCACTCCACTCAGGGACCCAATAGTCCTCTTCCTTCATGTGTATCAACTTCGGGCAAAGGGAATTCCCACCCTTTTCTACTCTCGACCAAAATCAAATGGGAGTTTCATCCAGAAACTTTGTCAGGCAAGTTAACGAACAGCTTAGGGGCCTTAGCCTTAGCCGGAGTGCTTATCCCGAGAGTCTTGTCATTTACCACTACCTTGAAAAACCTCCTAAATACGTGCATACAGGGCTCGTACCCGACGAACCTGCACACCATGGCAAAACAAACTAGCACCCTAACGGTGTTGGCTCCTAGTTGCATAGGGATAGCGGCCAAGTACTCCAAAAATTCACAAATGAACGAATCAAGGGGGAGGCGTAGCCCGGCCTTGAACTGGCCATGTAGAAATCTACATTGGATGTATTCAGGGCCCAATGCGTCCAAGATTGGGCCTTCCTTTGCCTCTCAGTATGGTGGGTTAGATGGAAATCCTCTCTGGAGACCTCGAAGAAGTCGTGCAGGATCTTGATCCTTGATTCAGCGTTCTTCTTACCAACTGCTGGCCTGGGGGCCACATATCCTCTCTCATTACAACCTGGAACGACCGTCGAGCAGAAGGCATCCACAATATTGCTCGAGGAAGAGCTTGACGAGGTAGAAGCTGCAGGTCATTGTTGATCTGCCAAATCTACAGAAGACACAGAAACATCGGAATCAGTCCTAGTCGAAGTATGTTCTGAGCTACCTAAGGGCGACCTAGATTCCCTTGGGAATTCTAATCTTTCTCTAGGGAAAGGGGGGAAAGGGGGTTTATTGTACTTGATATAGAAAATAATAAGGTGGTATATCAACTTATTGAAGAGACGGAAGCGAACAATTCCTTGGATCGTCCATCTCTAACTTCTCTATACTCTCGCCAGCTGGGAAATCTACAACGCCACAACATAAACTGTGGGCACCCCAACCCGGAACCTAACACGTGTCCCGAGCCGGAGAGTCCAACCTAAGAAAGACCACCTGAAATTTTTGAAAACATTTGACTTTACTTGAAAAGAACTAAACTTAAACTTTAACATTCAAATACCAACTTGGGGTCATCTCCACTTGGAGGAAAAGGGATAAACCAACTTTACACAACTAACTTACTTAGTTACCTCATTTACAAAGTTCAATTCACAAATAAAACATTTACACAAGTTGTTTTATAAACAAACTCCAACAAAGGAGTAATAACCAAAATACAACCCATCTAAACATAACGTACCCAACAACCCAAAAGACAAGTACAAACTCCGCACCGTCCTCACTGGCCGGGTTCTCCTGTCTCAGTCCGATCTAAAACATTAAAGGAAGAAGGGTGAGAATAAATCTCAATAAGTTATTATGAATGCACAATATGCCAAGTAAGATGCAACACATACAAGGTGCATATAACACATTGGAAAAGCCGTAAACACATTACATTACCTTGGTTTACCTTTTCCCGTCTGACCAATAAGTCGTACAACATCGGGAGATAAAACTCCACTCATTTGTGAACTGCATAGGCATATTCACATCTTATAAGACCCGTTTTTCAGGGAACCATATAAGATACTAGCAACTCTGTAAGGCTTTTGGCTCAATACAAATGCTATAACCCCAACTGTGACCGCGAAGGGACGATCAGCGGTATAACGTAATCCGATCACATTAGGTCACATTTTCCATAATTGATCGTATTCCATTATACCCCTAAACATCAGCTGATTAACACAAATTCAAGCACATAATAGTTACTTGAAATGAAATACACCAAAGGGATGAGAATACAACAACATGGTAAAGCATACTCATGTTCAATCAATACTATAGTGCAACATTCATTTCATACACTATATATATATATATATATGAAAACCAATGCATATGAACTCAAGTAAGGGTACAAGGTATCATAAACCAGTCCTACATGAACAATATGCAATAATATATAACCTCTATAAAGGTTTAAGTTCCATTTACCAAGTTGGAGTCACTTTGGTTAAGCTAAGAATCAAGGCTGTCAAGCCTTTTCCGAACAATATTTAAAGTACTTCCACTATTCTATTTTAACCAAGTAAGACACCATTATGAAGCTAAATTGTTCTACTTTAATCTAAGTTAAAGAGGGGTCAATTATATTCTAAGTTGAATAGGTTTCTACAGCTTGGAAAAAGCTTCAGAGGTGGCAGGGCAGGGCACGACTCGTGCCCAATGGCACGACTCGTGATTTTCCCCTGCACGACTGCCTTAGCCCTCACGACTAGTACCAGGAGTGATCAAAGGGTGGCACGACTCGTGCCCCTTGGCACGACTCGTGCCAAGGCCAAAATCAGACATCAGCTTCAGCACATCAGCAACAACCATAACCAAATGACATGCACCAACTTCCTCTGTTTTCCAAGAGCCAAAACAGACCCTAAGCAGTACCAAAACTAGGACCAACTCATTTTATACTCCATCTAACCCAAATATAATTTATAAGGATCATTTTCCAACCTTTCCAAATCAACAACATGTGCCAAATTACCATGAATACTCATTTAGCTACTAATTCAACCAATACCTTGACTTTTCATTACCATAACAACCTAAGCAATATTATCATTTCCAAGATTCAACTCAAATCTTTCTATAATCATTCTTATTCAAGAAAAGTTGTTCCAATTTACCAAAAACTTATTTATAAACATCAATAACAACAAAAATCAAGGAATGAACAAGTTTTGAAAGGAATCCATAATAACTTACTTAAATAGTGAAAATGGAATAATTAATTGACCGGCTCTAAACGATCCCCTCGCCGCCACGAACGAGAATCCGCAAACCGTTTTGAAAACGAAGAAGAAACGAAGATGGTATAATTTTTGGAAGGTTGGAGCTAGGGTTTGGCTTCCATGGATTTGAAGAAGAAAGGAAATACTGATAAAGGAAAAATGAGGTTTTCTTTTCTAATTCCATGGATAAAGCTAGAAATTTCCACTGAAACTCCTCCATGATTCAAGAAAGTTACAACTAACACCTTTACCTTTATTCTTTACAACTAAGCACCTCACACTTATAATATCATTTTATTAAAAATTCCAATTATTATTATTTCACCATACACTTTATAATTTATTCCCTTTAGACCCTTTAGCATCAAATTTAATTCATTTTCATCCTAACTGCGCATAACTCATCAAAAGCATAAAATGAACACATAAACATAACAAATAGCATAAAAGGCATAATATGAAATACTACCACCCGAACCCCACGTGCTCAACGAATGCTAAAATAGTGCCTAATATTAGGGTCGTGACACTCGCTCCCCCTTAAAGAAAATTCGCCCCGAATTTTAAGTAAACTTACTTGCACTCTCAAACAATGAAGGATACTTTTCCTTCATCTCCGACTCTAACTCCCACGTAGCCTCTTCAATGGAATGATTCCTCCATAGCACTTTCACTACCGGAATACTCTTTGCTCTCAATTCTTTCACTTGAAACTCTAGGATTCGCAAAGGTTCTTCAACATAAGACATATCCGCTTGAATTTCTTCGAGAGGTGAACTCAAAACGTGAGAAGGATCGTGACAATATTTCCTCAACATCGACACATGGAATACATCGTGAAGCAAGGAGAAGGATGGAGGTAGCGCTAAACGGTAGGCTAGTTCTCCAATCTTTTCTATAATCTCAAATGGTCCAACGAACCTTGGAGCTAATTTTCCTTTATTCCCAAATCTTTTGATCCCGGTCCTCGGAGAAATCTTCAAGAAAACCAAATCACCAACTTGGAAAGATAAGTCCCATCTTCTGTTGTCGGCGTAGCTCTTCTGCCTACTCTGAGCCGTCTTCAAACGATCTCGGATAACTTTGATCTTTTCCGTCGAATCTCTAACCGAATCCGGACCTCAAAGCTTTGCTTCACCCACTTCATCCCAACACATAGGATACAACGCTTCATAAGGAGCCATCTCAATGCTAGATTGATAACTGTTGTTGTAGGAGAACTCAACCAACGGTAGATGATCCTCCCACGACAACTGAAAATCCATCACACACGCTCTAAGCATATCCTCAAGTATCTGAATAGTTCGTTCCGTCTGCCCATCTGTCTGAGGATGAAATGCCATGCTGAAACATAACTTGGACCCCAAAGCTTCATGTAACGCCCTCCAAAATCTCGAAGTGAACCTCGGGTCTCTATCTGAAACAATGCTAACTGGAACCCCGTGGAGTCTAACAATTTCCTTCATATAAAACTGAGCCAACCTCTCCATCGAAAACTTAGTTGACACGGGAAGAAAGTGAGCCGATTTCGTCAATCTATCCACGATAACCCATATAGCATCCATCTTCTTTGCGGTAAGAGGCAAACCCGTTACAAAATCCATTGAAATCCCTTCCCATTTCCACTCCGGAATGTCTAATGGTTGAAGTAGCCCCGCCGGTCTTTGATGCTCGGCCTTGACTTGTTGACATGTTAAACATTTAGACACGAAATTCGCTATCTCTCTCTTCATTCCATTCCACCAATATCCTCGTTTCAAATCTTGGTACATCTTCGTGCTACCCGGATGAATGGCAAATTTAGACTTATGACCATCCTCTAAAACACGTCTCTTGATCTCCGATGATGAAGGAACACAAATCCGGCCTTGGAACGTTAGAAGTCCATCTCTATTCAACGCAAAATCCCCGGCTTTACCATCTTGAACTTGTCCTAATATCTTCTTCAACTCCGGGTCAATTGATTGAGCTTCCATCAAGTCTCCATACAAATTTGGAATGGCTCGGACATTCGCAAAAATCAACTCATGTCTTGACTCTCGAGAACTCAAAGTTGACAAGTAGGCTTTCCGACTCATCGCATCCGCAACTACATTGGCTTTCCCTGGATGATATGAAATCACGCAATCAAAGTCTTTCAAGAACTCTAACCATCTTCGTTGTTGGTTATTCAACTCCTTTTGTGTAAATAGATACTTCAAGCTCTTATGATCCATGAATATCTCAAATCTTTCCCCGTAAAGATAGTGTTTCCACTTATGCAACGCAAAAATAATCGCAGCTAACTCCATCTCATGGGTAGGATAGTTCTGTTCAGCCGGTGACAACTTTCGAGAAGCATACGCAACCACTTTTCCACCTTGCATCAACACATATCCTAAACCCTCCTTCGAGGCGTCACTGAAAATGACAAAGTTATCGCAACCGTCTGGAAGGGTAAGAACAGGAGCTGATGTCAACCTCTTCTTCAACTCTTCAAAACTAGCTTCACAATTGGAATCCCATAAAAAATGTACATCCTTCCGAGTCAATCTGGTTAACGGAGTTGCAATGCGAGAAAAACCTTCAATGAATCTTCTGTAGTACCCCGCTAACCCAAGAAAACTACGAACCTCGGTCACCGTTGAAGGTTTCTTCCAACTGACAATGGCTTCAATCTTGGAAGGATCAACTGATATCCCCAAACTAGAAACCACATGCCCTAAGAAAGATATCTGCTCGAGCCAAAACTCGCACTTACTGAACTTGGCAAACAATTGCTTCTCACGAAGAAGAGAAAGAACAATCCTCAAATGAGTCTCATGCTCCTCCCGGGACTTAGAATAAACAAGAATGTCGTCGATGAAAACCACGACAAAGCTATTAAGGTACGGCTTGAAGATACGATTCATCATATCCATAAATACGGCCGGAGCATTAGTCAACCCAAAAGGCATAACCACGAACTCATAGTGACCATATCTCGTCCTGAAAGCTGTTTTGGAAATGTCGTCAGGTCTGATCTTCAACTGATGGTATCCGCTTCTCAAATCAAGCTTTGAGTAAATAACGAAACCTTGGAGCTGATCAAACAAGTCATCAATGTGCGGGAGAGGATATTCGTTCTTGATGGTTGCTTGGTTCAACAGACGGTAGTCAATACACAATCTCAAGGTACCATCTTTCTTTCGGACAAATAAAACTGGAGCTCCCCAAGGTGACACACTGGGACGGATAAACCCCCGGTCTAACAACTCTTGCAACTGAGTCTTTAACTCTTTTAATTCAGCAGGAGCCATTCTATAAGGCGCCTTAGAAATAGGTGTGGTACCGGGCACTAGATCAATGCAAAACTCGACCTCCCTATCAGGAGGCATAGAGTACTCGGTGGAAAACACATCACCAAACTCCCTAACAACAGGGACATCAACTAACTCGGGGGATTTCTTATTTGAATCTACCACATAAGCCAAATACCCCGCACACTCCTTAGAAAGCAATTTTCTAGCCTTTAAAGCAGAGATGACATGAATACCAAACACAGACTTGTCGGCATCAAACACAAAAGTAGGCATATCAGGTATATCAAATGAGACCTTCTTCCTACGACAATCAACCATGGCATGGTAATGACTCAACCAATCCATACCAAGAATAACATCAAAATCCCGAATTTGTAACTCTACTAAATCCGCCGGCAATACATGCCCACAAATAACCACATGACATCCATTATATACCAAAGAAGAAGTGAGGCACTCTCCCATAGGATTCGACACCTCAAGCACATAAGGCATAAAATCAGGTAGTTTATGCAATGCAAAAGCAAAATGAGATGCAACAAACGAATGGGAAGACCCGGGATCTATAAGAATGCGGGCCTTGACTCCTGAGACAAGGACAATACCTCTAATGACAGCATTAGGGTCAACCTCCCCTCTTCCTAACGCAAACACTCACCCTTGAACCTTATCTTTCGGCTTTCCTTCATTATCTCTTTTGATTCCTCCTCTCGGTCCACCTTGTCCACTACCGGATACTTGCCCTCGAAGCTTGGGATAATTCTTCCTGAAATGGCCATCTCCTCCACATTCTAAACACTTTCCAAGCTTGCTCCAACACCTCTCCTCTAAGTGACCCGGCTTCTTGCAAAAACCACAAACATTCCTAAATTGTCTTGGAGGAATACGAGCCGCTGAAGTCATCACATTTCCACTTCTTACTACCCCCGAGGCTAAGAACCTTGGTTGTCCTCTACCTTGACCCGAACCTTGACCTTGAAACCGCTGCTTGTTTCCACCTTCCGACTTGCCCTTATGCTCCTCTATGTCGTTCTCGATTCGGTAAGCTCGGTTTACCGCTGCTTGAAAATCCGTGAAGTCATGTGTCAATAATTTCTTTCTGAACTCCAGCCTTAATCCCTTCACAAACCGGTATACTCGCCTTTCTTCTTCCGGCACCAAGTGGGGACAGTAACGAGCTAGCTCCGTAAACTTGGCCGAGTATTGTGCCACTGTCATTGTTCCTTGCTCCAGTCTAAGAAACTCCACCTCCTTTCTGTCTCTTGTCACCATTGGAATGAAATGGTCTCGGAACTTACGGGTGAAGTGATCCCATGTCTGTGGTGTATGATCTCAGTCCCAATTGTCTTTGACTATCTGCCACCAATGCTCCGCCGCTCCCTCCAACTTGAAAACGGCGCACCTTACCTTTTCATCATCCGGGCTCTCCATTGCCGCGAAGATCTTGTTCATTGCCTCGAGCCACCTCTCCGCCTTCACCGGATTCGGATCACCATTGAAACTCGGGGGTGCCATCTTTACAAACTTTTCAAGTCCATGCCCTTGCCTCCCTTCCGGTTGTTGTTGAGCTCTACCTTGATTGGCAATATTCTGTAAGAAGACCCTAAACATGTCCATCATCTCAGCATTCGGATTACCATTTCCCCCTTCATTACCAACATTACCCTGTGCCCGATGCTGATCATCCTCATTCCCAGCCATTAGAACAAACACATGCATCAAACACTCGACGTTAGTTATCACACACTCCCCCTTAAATTAGACATCTACCCTTGACCTCTAGACGAGGCTCTGATACCAACTGTGGGCACCCCAATCCGGAACCTAACACGTGTCCCGATCCGGAGAGTCCAACCTAAGAAAGACCACCTGAAATTTTTGAAAACATTTGACTTTACTTGAAAAGAACTAAACTTAAACTTTAACATTCAAATACCAACTTGGGGTCATCTCTACTTGGAGGAAAAGGGATAAACCAACTTTACACAACCAACTTACTTAGTTACCTCATTTACAAATTTCAAGTAACAAATAAAACATTTACACAAGTTGTTTTATAAACAAACTCCAACAAAGGAGTAATAACCAAAATACAACCCATCTAAACATAACGTACCCAACAACCCAAAAGACAAGTACAAACTCCGCACCGTCCTCACTGGCCGGGTTCTCCTGTCTCAGTCCGATCTAAAACATTAAAGGAAGAAGGGTGAGAATAAATCTCAATAAGTTATTATGAATGCACAATATGCCAAGTAAGATGCAACACATACAAGGTGCATATAACACATTGGAAAAGCCGTAAACACATTACATTATCTTGGTTTACCTTTTCCCGTCTGACCAATAAGTCGTAATAAAATATTTATATTTTAAAAAATGTTTATTTTGTACGTAATGTGACGCCTTAAACGGAAAGTGTGTAGTTTGTAATGAGACAGAAAGAATATTTTGTTTCAAAATAAATGTTCAAAAACATTTCTAGAATAAATATTTATAAAATTTTAAAATTTGGTCAAGAAGACTTTTAAAGAAAATAAAATTAGATATTCAATTTTGGACAAAATAAATAAGGAAGAAATAAATGTCATAGTCAAATCACATAACACTTATTCTCTCTCTCTCTCTCTCTCTCTCTCTCTCTCTCTCTCTCTCTCTCACTTTAAATCAATCTTAGACCTCCTTTATCAACAACCCAATCCAATCCAATTCAACAATATAATATTATTTCTCTCTCTTCCACATATATCATCTACAATCCAAACCAATCTTCTTCATTTTTTGACTTTATTCACAATCCAACCCAACCAACCAACCCAACTCAAATATTATTTATTATTTATTTTTTATTACATATATTATTAACCTCATTTTTCTTATTTTTTGTTTTGTAATAAATTTATAAAATATTTTATATTACTAAATTTATATAATTATTATACAAAAATACGATATATAAAAAAATATAAAAATGAAGTTACATGTGAAATTCAAATTCAATAAACTTGATCTCTATTTATATAGAGGATAAAAAAATAAAAATTTTGATATATTTTATTTTTTATTTTAATAAATTTTTAATATAATTAAAAATAATTTAAGTTAAAAATAAAAAAGTATTTTTTAAAAAATCCACCAACCAATGGTTGGTGGACATGTGTCCAAATTGGATCACAATCTTGGATTGGCTCTCCAATCCGGATCACCAAACTTGGCCAATCTTGCATTTTTTTTTTTGTTTTTCAAAAGTTTTGTCTCTTCCTACTACGATCTACCAAGGAGATCACTGATAAAGGAGGTCTTATACTCAAACGGATATAACTTTGACTACTACTCCCTCCGTCCCTAAATGTTTGTCTCATTTTTTCTTTTTCTTTGTCTCAAAAAGTTAGTCTCATTTTCAAAATTAAAGCTTAAAATCACTAAATTTTCAAAACTTGTAATGTAACCTTAAAATGTTTAAAAAGTCAAATTGGACAAACATTTAGGGACGGAGGGAAGACTATTTTAATTTGAGGTGGAACGAAAGTTAGTAATCAGAAATTAAATTTCTAATTCAAATTCTAATAACCCAATTATCATAATTGCCTTACATTGAATTATTGATTGTAGCAATCCGGAAGATTACAAAAATCTGATTACATACTTGTAGATACATTGACAAAATTCAAAAATAAAAAATAAAAAAAGGAACGTTATGAAAGACTATTTGATCCACAAATTCAAACGGAACAAGTGGGACCCATATAAACCAAAGCTGGAAGAAAAAAAAGCTTGCAAGCCCACTCATGGCCACCACCACCAACACCAACACTTTTTCCCAATCTGCAACGTACACCTTTTCTTTTCCCTTTTTCAGTTTTTGAATTTCAAATTTCCTAACTCCACAAAAGAAATACAGAAACAACAACTTAAGCCTTGCAGTTCAAACTTTACAGATTCTTGGAACTGGGTTTTGTTTGTAATCGATCGGAGATGGGGGAATCAACTTGTTTTATGCAACCTTTCTCTTATGCTTTGCCTAATCCAGACGCCAACCAGGTCAGTAGTAATTTGTTGTATTTTCTCTGTTTTTGATGATTGGGTACCAAGTGTTTGCTCAAATGCTTCAATGACAATGGCTTTATCTAACTCTTTTTCTTCGGAAGCTATTAGTCTTTTCACTTGACATTAGAAATTTTTTATGATTCTCTTCTATTTCCATGAATTGCTGACCGCGAGCAGTTCCAACCAGAAATGGTAGAATCGATAGATAGACGGAATGACTTCACGAAGGTTAAGCAATTTACTTTTGTTGATTTAGATCGTTAAGGAACCAACTCCTCTAAAAGCTTAAATTAAACTGTTAGAGAGAGCATCCACAATGTGTATCGTGCTCTTTTTTTTTATCATTAACATAGACATTGAAATTTTGAATTAGGAAATGTTTTGAATTATTTTGATAAATTGAGATATCTGATTTTTGGAGAATGAACTTGTAGTTCTTGGTTAAAATGGAGATAGAATTGTTCAAATCGATGTTACTTTCACTCAGAGTTTCTTGCAAGGCTAGGATTCCATGTTTTGACATAACTGGAAGCTCAAATAATTTAATTTTACTTTAATTTTGCTCTACCGCTAGGGGTCCGTAGTAGCACGATTAAAAAATAAAGTTGAGGGTTTGAAAGTCATGGTACAAGTTAAATTTATTGCAGGGGAACCCTAACCCTATACATAATCTCGGAGAGTCGGTTTCTTTCGGGAGGTTCATGTCAGAGTCATTAGCTTGGGAGAAATGGTCTTCTTTCTCTCAGAAGCGATATGTTGAAGAGGCTGAGAGGTATGCCCAGCCTGGGTCAGTTGCACAGAAGAAAGCTTTCTTTGAGGCTCATTACAAGAGAATTGCTGCTCAAAAAGCTGCAGCCTTGCTCGAGCAAGAAAATGCCTCCACTGAAAATAACATTAACATACCTGAGACTGAAGTTGAAGATCGAGTTTGTGATGAAAATGGTACCACCCGTGATGCAGACAGTACATCTCTGAATCCAAACCACTGTGTTCCACAAGCGACCTTGTTGAACTCCCATGTGGCTGTCATTGAGGAACTTAAGATCAAGAACCAGGAAACTAGCAACATGGTCAATTCAGGTTTGAATGATTCAGATGTTAAAGAAGTTGATTTGGATACTGACAAGGTTGTCAGAGCTGATATAGTTATAAAGAATGAGCTGCTAGCAAGAAGCTCTATGAATAATGAATCGCCAAGTCATTCTGAGAATATTGAAGACAGTAATATGGTATCTGGATTGGAGGATTGTGGAACATCTCAAATGGAGAAACCTTTGTTGAAGGTGAGATAATTTTCTTAATTTCCTATGCATATTTTTTTTATTCATGTGAATATATCAACTGAAATTTTCTATCGCCACACAGCAACATCTGAAATTTACTCAGGACGTTCCGCCATCGGCAAGAAAGAAAAACCATGTGCTTTCGTCCATAAGGTCATCAGTTTTTCGTAAATCATCTAAAGTTCCACCTTCACCAACAAAATCCATGGCTTCTGTCCACCCCAGAAAAGAGAACTTTGTCACTCCACATGCTAAAATGCCTTCAATGGACTCCATAGATAAAAGAAAATCAACGCCAAAATCTCTGCACAGATTCATGAATTCCACACCTGTTAAAGAACCAAACAGATCAATTATCCCAGCTCCTCCGAAGATTGTGGATGCAAGAATTGCTCCTAGTGCTTGGAAGCCTACCAAAGATTATGCAACTCCTCTAAAAACTCCCACCAAGGTACATCTTAGTTCTTTGTCAACTATGTGCATTTGTGTGTGTGTGTGTGTGCATAAGTGAAGTTTCATTTCCTATGCAGGAATTCGTTAATGTGGTGAAAAAGCATCCTCTCGCAACCCCTTCTTCAGAAAATAGAAGGTACCCGACTCGAATTATTCAAAATATCAAAGAATTTTCGTATTAAATGGAATTTATATTTTCCAAACCTTCGCTAATTTTGTTGGTTATTGAACTTGCAGGCTTGAAACACCCATTCATCCAGCAGCCTTTGGGAGTAAAACAGGAGGCCCCAAATGGCATATCCTATCTGCAGTGTAAGATCTTTTAAGTCACTGAAAAGTCTTTCCTTCTTACTCCCTCCGTCCCAAAATGAATGTCCGATTTAATTTTATTTTTCTAATTTGCTATTGATCAAGAGCAAATTTGACATTTTTTTGGACATTCATTTTGAGACGGAGGTAGTATCATTTGTTATGCCCATGCAGTGAGATGTTGTCTTCTGATTACTCTAATATACTGCTCTTGTATGGCCAGTAGTTCCAAGTCCTTCACTGCCTGTAGAAACAAATTGCGGTCTCCAACTGTATCTACTCCTTTCATTTTGAGGATAGAGGAACGAGCTGCAAGAAGAAAACAGGTTAGTTAAATTACTAAAGTCTTTCGTTGCTTTTCTTTATGCTTGACGAGACACCTTTGTTTTCTTACACTGCAACTCTTCCTCAACAATTTCAGAAGCTCGAAGAGAAATTTAATGACAAGGATGTCCAAAAAGTGCAGCTGCAAACAAAACTAAAGGTTAATAAAACTTTTTCTTAGTTTCAATAATAATTAAACATTGATTGTTGTTTAATTTATCTTTCACTTTGCAGAATATCATCTTTTAAAAACATTTTTGAGAAACCTCTCTTAGTAATTAGCTTTTTGGAGTAGTGCCCAGTAACATAATAAATACGTTTACACTTGTTACAATTTTCCAGGAGAAAGCGGAAGCAGAATTCAGAAAACTGCGACAGAGCCTTTGCTTCAAAGCACGCCCACTGCCTGATTTCTACAAGGAAACAGAAACACCAAACCATCAGATTAAAAAGGTAATATCATCTTTGATGAAGTTAGCCTTAGCCCATATTAGGAGAAAGAAAAAAGAAAGGCCAAAAATCAACTTTCCCAATATCAACCCCAAAAAACCAGTTGCTTGTAATTTCTGATTTTTTAGGACCAGGCACTAATACAATTCATTTTGCAGTCCAAAAGTAGTATTTCATCATGTTTCATAGATAAACTAATTTTCTTTTGGGGGCGTTAACATCTCTAATTCCTTGTATATCATTTCCTCGATGCTCAAGTAGACTCTTATTCATTCTTGCAGACTCCACGGGTAAATCTTACATCTAGAACATTAGAGAAAAAGGCTCCCGGTACAGTGCAAGGAGCAATTTCACCAGCTGGTCTAATGTCATCCGAGAGCGACTCATCCAACAATGTTAGGAAGAAGAATGCCCAGACCCCACCTCGTTAGCAGAGATTTTTATCAGTGAGAATACATCCCCAAATATTCTGCTCTGATCAGCGGAAGCCAGCAGTGTTTCCCTTATATGGTGACAGAAAAATGTCGCCCTATGCTGAGGCTGGTCAACTCCAAAAAAAGGGACACATCATCAGAAAACCAATAGTCAACGATCACTTAAACTTTCTTTGTAGACCATATTGGGAGTTTGCCTAACTTTTCTGTGTACTCCCTCCGGCCCCGGAAGTTTGTCAATCAAATTTTGGCCATGAAAATCCACATATCTCTATGTAATTCTAAAAATTGTAATTGAACGTATTCCTAATAGTAAGAAAATTTAAAATTGCATAGGGGTATTTAAATTTTTATAGTATAGTTATGATCAAAAGGAGTGAGCATTGATATTTATCCAAAGCTTAGGGCACTGAATTTGTATAAATAAATCATAATCCATTTGAATTTTCAAGTAAAATTAAGAATGTCTATTACGTTACACAGCTATGGAAAACAAGGTTACATTTCTTTCACCCTTGATTGGCAGCATTTTAAATTTCGCTCACCAATCACCACCTTTTGCAATTTTTGAATTTACTATATTTATAGATCCCACATTCGAAAACCCAAAACAACTAAACCAGGATTCAGAACCTAAACCCGCCAAGAAAAGAAACAACCTATGATTCCCCAAAACATCATTCGACCTCACCTTATGTCTCTTATTGTTGGGGACGGATTTTTCACTATATGTATATGGTTGGCATCTTAAGCAGGTCAACATGTCAAGACGCCTCAGCATCCTGATCTCCACAACTTGACCTCTACAACTTGATCTCCACAACTTGGTCCACAACTTGGTCCACAAGTTGACTTTTTACAAGTTGACTTTTTACAAGTTGACTTTACATGTTGAGTTCACATCTTGGACCGACATCTTGGCTCAACGTCTTCATCAACATCTTGAAGCCGGACCAACTTGGGAGCAGTTTTGCGGTTCCTATTTTTTAGGAGATACTCGTGCACTCATAGAAGACCAATTCAACCACGACTCTTCACCAACCACCATCAACAGTCATGCCCGAAACCTTCTCCTCAGTAACTCCATCATGCCTAGTTTTTAGGGATTTGATTATTATCTTTTTATTTTACCCTTATTATAAATAGGGGTATGGAGATTATGAAAAACACATGTATTTTCACACACTCACACTCTTGTAATCTCTCTCCATACTTCCGAGCTTGTAACCCACTGATCATAGTAAAACTTTGGTCAAGGTAGGTCTTCCAAAACCTCCCGAGGTTTTATGCCGGCGAACAATTTGTTCAAGGGCTTTCCTCGTTAAAATTCCTTTGTTCTTTGATTATCACACACACAAATCTATATTCCATTGCACCCAATTCTTTCCTTGAAATATTTGATTATTTACAATCACTTGTCGAAATTTAACCAAAACACTTATGTCTCCCATTAACCTTATCCTTTGTCCCATTAACCTTATCCTTTGACTTACAAATCGGCCGCAGGCCACACTTGTCGGTGAACCTTGAATGGTTGGTTGGCTTTCGTGACACTTTAATGAACACACCGGCGGTTGGTGGAAAATCTAATTCGGTACGTATCTTCGGTAGCCAGATTTTGGTATCAACGGGAAGGTAGGATTTGGATGCTGCGGGCCATGTCGTTCCCTCTTCGTTTTTAATGTTTGTTCTTGAGCTGTGTGTGTAGATATGGTGTTTGGTGGTGTGTGTGGTGATGCAGAATGATGGGATAAATATGAGTTTTATTTTAATTAATTGTTATTTTATTAGTATTTTCGGAATTAAATGTAATAGGTGTTGAGTTTGGAATAGAAAATGGCAAGGAAAGAGTAACACTAATATAAAATGTATTAGTATTACTAAACAACTTTAAGTACAAGAGTTAACACAAGAGTACAACTATTAAAGCTCACACTCACACCAAAGTAGTGTATACTAGACCACACCCTATCAATACTCTTAAGACTTATTTGCTCTCAATCTCAATTTCTCACACTCACCGATTTCAACCAAGAGACCCAAACACGTATTTATACTCAGCTCTAGGTCGGTGAAGGAAATTGATCGTCTTCTCCAGAAGTTTCTTCCAAGGTGAAGAATTTCTCCTTCTTGTGCGTTCTAGGTCATTCCTCCAGCATCCTTAAATCTTCTTGTTGTGTTCTTGTGTTCAATCAAGAAGATTCCAGATTTTCTTCTTTAGTTAATCACCTAGGGCTTTCAAGAAAACCCTAGAAAATTGGGGGAAATCATGAAGCTTCTAGAGTAGAGGAGAGAAGAGAGGAAGACATGGAGAAGAGCAGGGTTGCCTGCTTCAACACTCCCCCTCAACGCTGACTCTTCTCGACCTTATAGTCATACCTAGTTTTCCTCTGAACTCCTCGAACTTCTTTGCACTAAGACTCTTAGTGAACACATCTGCAATTTGGTCCCCTGTTTTGATCGGGCACATTTGTATCTTCCCTTGTAGCACTTTCTCCCTTATGAAATGGTGGTGTACTTCCACATGTTTCGTCCGAGCATGAAATACTGGATTTTCTGCCAGACGAATAGCTGATTGGTTATCACAGTGTAGCTCGACTGCATAATCGATTGGTTGATGTAGATCCTCCAGTAACTTCATCAACCATGTACTTTCTTGAGCTGCCATTGCTGCAGATCTGTACTCCGCTTCAGTGGTTGACAATGACACAGTTGATTGTCTCTTGCTACACCATGTGACTGCTCCTGAGCCAAGACTAAACATATACCCTGTCGTTGAGCGTCGGGTATCATGATCTCCTGCGTAATCTGCATCACAGTAGCCGATTACTTTGTGATATCCGCCTTTCTGATATAGAAGCCCATAGTCGATTGTTCCCTTTACATATCTCAATATTCTTCTTACGACTTCTAAGTGTGGCTTCTTTGGTTTTTGCATGAATCGACTTACTACTCCAACTGCAAATGCGATGTCTGGCCTCGTCAGGGTTAAGTAGATTAGGCTACCTACCAATTGCCGGTACATCGTCCCATCTTCAAGATCTTTGCCTTCTTCCGCACATAACTTTGCATTCACTTCCATTGGGGTGGAGATTGGTTTACACTCAAGCATCCCATATCTACGTAGGAGATCTTTTGCATAGTTTTGTTGGCATAGGAACAGGCCTCCTTCATCACGATCAACTTCAAGTCCGAGAAAGTGCTTTAGCTCTCCAAGCTCTTTCATTTGAAATCGGACAGACAAGTTCTCCCTTGTCCTTTGAATTTCGTCCATATCATCCCCCGTGATGATTAAATCGTCCACATAAACCAGCACAATAGCTAGTTTTCTTTGTTCGTACTTGACAAATAAGCTTGAATCTGACGGTGCCAACACATATCCACTTTGAACTAGAAACTCTGCAATCTTGCCATACCAGGCTCTAGGCGCCTGCTTTAGTCCGTATAATGCTTTTCTTAATTTGCACACGTACTCCGGCCGATCCTCCCGTTCATATCCTTGTGGTTGCTCCATGTAGATGTCTCGATCAACTTCCCCATGTAAGAAGGCATTCTTGACATCCATTTGCCAAAGTTTCCATGACTTGCTAGCGGCCAATGCTAATAGCACACGAACAGTGGTGATCTTCGCCACGGGACTAAATGTTTCATCATAGTCTAGTCCATATTGTTGAGAGAACCCACGAGCCACTAACCGTGCTTTATATCGCTCGATTGAACCATCGGGACGTGTCTTTACTTTGTAAACCCACTTACATGTTATGGGTTTTACGTCTTTGGGCTTCGGGACCAAATCCCATGTCTCATTTTGCTTGAGTGCTGCCATCTCCTCATCCATTGCTTTTCTCCATTTAGGATCTCGAGATGCTTCTTCAAATGTTGAAGGTTCTGTCATGCCGGTATCTTCAGTAAGTGCAGCATTTGCATACTTTGGATTTGGTCTTCGTTGACGGTTCGACCTCCTTACTGAATGTTGTTGTGTTTCTGCATCTTCACCACCTTCTCTAGATTCTTCTTGTGAACTTAGCGGTTCTTCTTGACTTCTGTGAACACCGGTGCTCCATGGACTTGTCGGCTGGTTAAATTCTATGGGAGAGGTCGGCTCTTGTTCCTCTTCAATAACTAGTGGCGGCACTTTCACAGCTTCCGGGTTGCTCGACTTTCCTTCCTTTGTTTGCTCCACGAACTTTTCTTGCAACTTTTCTTCTATCTCCTTTGAGTCTGGAAGCGTTGCTTGTTGAGGTGACCACCAAGATGATGCTTCATCAAACACCACATTTCTGGATACATGGTAACGACCTGATGTGGGGTCACAACATTTCCATCCTTTTCTTTCATTGTCGTATCCAATGAATATGCACCTTATAGCCTTCTTGTCAAATTTTGATCGAAGGTGATCCGGTACGAAGACATAGCACACGCAACCAAAGACTCGAAAATGACTTACCATAGGCTTGGTATGCCATAGTTTCTGGAAAGGAGAGACAAACCCCAACCTTGCTTGTGGCAGCCTATTTATTACATGTGCCGCAGTTTTCATGCATTCAGCCCAAAATCGTGCGGGAACATTCTTGGCGTGCAACATACTTCGACAAGTCTCTGCAAGATGTCGGTTCTTTCTTTCCGCTACTCCGTTCTGTTGTGGAGTGCCTGGACACGTCAATTGTCGCCTAATCTTGCACTCACGAAGATATTGAGAAAATTCTTCCGACATATATTCTCCACCGTTATCTGTTCGCAGGCACCGTATGCTCCTTCCAAACTTATTTTCCACTTTTTCCTTGAATTCTTTAAACTTGGCCAGAGTTTCAGATTTTTCTTTCATAAAATAGACCCAAACGTACCGTGAATAGTCGTCGATGAATGTCACCATGTATCTCATGCCGCTACAAGATGGTTGCTTGACTCGGCCAAACACATCTGAATGCACCAGGTCCAACGGTTCTTTGGCTCTGAACTTTGACTCATCATAAGGCAGTTGATGTGCCTTACCGTATTGGCAACCGGCACAAATTGTATCAGTACGAATATCTAAGGATGGCAGTCCTTTCACCATTGACCCTATCATCATCTTTCTTAGAGTGTGATAGCTGACATGCCCCAACCGTGCGTGCCACAAGTCTGCAGTCTCGTTCTTCCTTGTCTTATCTACGTATGCCGACTCCGCTGACATCACGTAAATAGACTCCACTCTTTTTCCTTCCATGAACGGCTTGCTATCAATCCTTAAGTCTCTATAAACCTTCACGTCCGTTGGTCCAAACACGACGTAATTTCCTGGAGACGTCAACTGAGACACAGACAATAAATTCTTCTTCATGCCTGGTACGTGAAACACGTTCTGCAACTGGACTTGATGAGAACTAAATCGTGGCACGATCTTTGTCTTGCCAATATGGGCTATTGGCATTCTCGAATTGTTAGCTGTCACGACAACTCGACCTCCCTTGTACTCAGACATGCAACTGAGCTTCTCCTGGTCTCCCGTCATGTGGTTAGAGCATCCAGAGTCGACAATCCAATCCTTGTTGTAGTCGACTAGCTTCTGAGTAGTTGCAGCAAGTGCTCGGTCTTCAATCTCCATGATGGCACTTGCAGTTGTCACCTTCCCTACATTAAAGTCGTTCTCGTCGTCTGAGAAGCTTCTAGAAGAATCTGCTATTGCGTAGGACACTTCTAGGTCCCACTCTTCCTCGCTGTTATCTCCTTGATGACCTCCTGACGTCACCGCATTGCCTTCAAACGACCTTCTCCTCGATCGACAATCCCGAGCAAAGTGACCCTTCTTGCCACAATTGTAGCACTCGTCACCATCACGTCTATTCCCTTGTGGTCGGGATCTATAGCCTTGGCGTTGTTGAGCTCCCCCTTTCTGAGGGCGTCCTTGAGCTTCCCCTGGTTGGTGACTACGTTGACGCTGCCCATTTGACTTTTCTTTGTCGTCTTCACGTTTTTTCCACGTACCACTATTTTTCCGTGGTTGGCCTCTTCGGTTGCTGAAAAGTGCCTCTTCTGTATTCTTTAATGATACTCCCGCCATTTTCTTGGCGAGGGCTTCTTGGTTGGCTAATAGATTTTCTAAATCTATTAATGACGGTTGTACAGGCCAACCTTGGATTGCCGTGATAAACGTAGAATATTCGGGGTTTAAACCGTTGATTATTATTCTACGCATCCGATCTTCTCCGATTTTTGAAGTAGGATCCAATTGCTCTATTTCACGGCACAAGTTTCTGATTTTAAAGAAATAGTCACTGACCGAATACGATCCTTGTGACGTATTCATAAGCTCTCTTTCCAGGAGCTGTAGTCGGGCAGCATTTTTCTTTGAGAAGAGAGCAGCCAAAGCATCCCACGCTTCTTTTGGCACCTCGATATCTTCAATGCGTGCGAGCATACTTTTGTCGATGGTCGTCTTGATTGCATATAATGCCTTCCCTGCTTTAATTTCCCATTTGCGGAGCTGCTCCGTGTTATTCTCGGGCGGTGAGGTCTCCGTGCCGTCTACAATGTTCCATAAGTCCTGTCCTTTAAGGTAGGACTTCATGCATGTTCGCCAATCACGATAGTTGTACTCATTCGCCCTCCATGCCGGAAGTTGTGCCAATAATATCTGTCATGGTGACTTGATACACTTCTCCCACGTGCTATCAAGTAAGCGAGGTCCCAGACCAACTTGCTTCACTATCCCGGATAGCGCACCGAACTCGTAACGTCCGTGCAGCAGTGGTTCCCACGATCCCGGATCGCATGTACTCGATACCAAATTGTTGAATTTGGAATAGAAAATGGCAAGGAAAGAGTAACACTAATATAAAATGTATTAGTATTACTAAACAACTTTAAGTACAAGAGCTAACACAAGAGTACAACTATTAAGGCTCACACTCACACCAAAGTAATGTATACTAGACCACACCCTATCAATACTCTTAATACTTATTTGCTCTCAATTTTTCTCACTCAGCTGATGACTTCAACCAAGAGACCCAAACACGTATTTATACTCAGCTCTAGGTCGGTGAAGGAGATTGATCGTCTTCTCCAGAAGTTTCTTCCAAGGTGAAGAATTTCTCCTTCTTGTGCTTTCTAGGTCATTCCTCAAGCATCCTTAAATCTTCTTGTTGTGTTCTTGTGTTCAATCAAGAAGATTCCAGATTTTCTTCAAACATCTAGGGCTTTCAAGAAAACCCTAGAAAATTGGGGGAAATCATGAAGCTTCTAGAGTAGAGGAGAGAAGAGAGGAAGACATGGAGAAGAGCAAGGTTGCCTGCTTCAACAATAGGATGATTATAAGAGGTTTTAGAGTAGATTTAGCATTGATTTAGTAGTTTTAGACTTCTATTAGGTTACCTTATATGTTAGGCTTTATTTTAGGATGATATTTCTTGTTTTCTAAGTTTTATGAATGCTATAAAATAGCCTCAAAGTTGTAATCCGAATTCAGACTTTGATTTTGATTAATGAAAATATTTGCCGTTGCGCATTTATCTAGGGTTTCAATCCCGTCTTGTTTCAATTCCGTTCGGTCTTAATTCTCATAACCTTTGTTTCGCTATCATTGGCCGAACGAGGACGAGGAAGTGGTGGTCGTGGTAATCGTGGTAGGGGCTGCATCGATTCCCATGGAGACGAAATCCATCGACATCATTACCTACGTGACATCGAGAAAGACGAATTGCGAAGAAAGATTCAGGATCTCAAACTTCGTTTGTTGCGTTCCGAGATTCGAGAACTCCAACGATACTTTGATCGTGTGGAGGGTCCACGTGTAACGACCCTAACCCTAGGCACTAATTTTAGTATTATATTACATGCTTTTAATATTAATGTTAACTTTATGTGCTTATTCTATGCCTTTAATTTTTATGTTAAGTTGAGATGGTTAGGAAATAATTCTAAAGCTTAGGATAAAATGGAAATAAGTTAAAGTATTTTGTTGTGGTATATTAATTGAAAATAAATAAAATTTGAGTAGTTAGATTTTCCTTGTATAGGGGAAAGAAGTAGAAGGTTTAATGTCATTCCTTTGAAATTTAGGGGCTTGAGTGTAGGATTGGGAAAGATTTTATTTAACTAGCATGGGGGGCCATGCTCCTTAATTTCCTCTCCTTCACCTCCTTAGTCAAAGCCCACCATACTCCTCCCATACTCCTCCATCCTCCTCATTTTTTCCTCATCATTTTCTTCTTTCTTCTTTAACAATTTTCATGGAAACTCCATTTTGAAAACCATCTCTTCCAAGTTTCTAGCAAGCTCAATTCTTCTCCATTTGGCAATCAAATTGTACTTCCGTGTTCGGGGTGAAGAGAGGAGCACATCAAGCCAAGAAATTCCTTATTCCATCCTATATTTGCTAAAGTAAGTTATTATGATTTCCCTTCAATGTTGAGCATATGAATTTAAATGATATGTAAATGTGCTATGAACTAGTTTTGGGACTTGATTGTGTTGTTTCTTGGCTTTGGGAATGATTAGGAAAGCATAATGTTGATGAACATGAAAAGAGTAATGAAATAGTTGATCAACTTTGGGATTGTAGGTGATAGAGGGTTTTAAAGCATGGATTGAGTATTTATATGTATTCAATATGGTATATAAACTGATTTTGGTTAGTTTGGTGCATTTAGATGAAGCAAAAATGGGGTTTTGTGGTTTTGGGTTGCAGCTGATGGAAAATCAGCAACAATTCTGGGCATTGGCACGACTAGTATACGGGAGCACTAGTGGTGCAAATGAGCACTAGTGGTGCAAATGAGCACTAGTGATGCAAATGAGCACGAGTGGTGCACTGGAGCACGAGTCGTGACCTTCAATTTTCAGTCGTGATCCCTAGTCGTGAGAAACCAAGTAGTCGTGCAGGGGTTGGGAACGACTCGTGCACTATAGCACGAGTCGTGCCCATGACAATTTCAGAGTATGAATTTCAAGTTAATTGAAACCTAAACAATTTAAGTGGGAATTGATCCTTCTTTAACTATAACTATAATCCTAGAGCAACATTAGAACTTTGAAAGGGCGTTTTAAATAGACCAAAAAGGTAATGGGAAGGTCCTTAAATATTGTTTTGAAAAGGGTTGAATACCATTGAAAAATGTTAACCAAAGTCATAAAAACTTGGTATTTGATTGTGGAACTTGAAAGAAGGTTATATAATGTTAAATTGTGAATACGTAGAGCTATTTAATTGTGATTGTACCTCTATATGGTTGCCCCCGAATGGTTATATGATAATATGATGCGTGAAATAGTTGTTGCACGACATCATGGAATTGATTATGAGCATCTATGCCATACATGGATTATGATTGAATCAATAGTGTATATATATATGTGACACTATTTGAAAGATTGAACATGAGTATATTTTACCATGTGGCTATATTGCTTATCCCTTTTGTGGATTTTATTTCAAGTATCTATTATGTGCTTGAGCGTGTGTATATCACCGCTTGGGGGTATAATGGAATACGATCACTTATGAGAAATTGTTCCATAAGGTGCTCGGATTACATTATATCTGTGATCTCTCCCCTCTCGCGGCCACAGACTGGGGTTATAGCATCTGTATTGAGCCAAAAGCCTTACAGAGTTGCTACTATCTTATATGGTTCCCTGGAACACGGGTCTTATAAGATGTGAATATGCCTAAGCAGTTTACAGGAGATAAGTTATAATCATAACTATCTCAGTTATATGATATTGATTCTGGTGGATATGCATTCACAGAATAAGTGGAGTATTTACTTCCACAATGGTACGACTTATGATTCAGAAGGGAAAGGTAAACAAAGGTAACGGAAGGTGTTTACTGTTTTACCAATATGTGAGATGTACCTTGTTATGTGTTGCATCTTATTTGACATATTGTTGCATTCATAATAGCTTGCTGAGATTTATTCTCACCCCTCTCCCTTTAATGTTTTTAGATCCTGAGACAGGCGGACCGGCCAAGTGAGGACGGAAAGGAGTTTGGACGTGGTATTTTGGGATTGTCGGGGTTCGTATAGGTTGGCGTAGAAGATGTATTTTGGTATAATTCATTTATGGAGTTTGTGTGTATAAAACTTAGTTTCTACGTTATAACCAAAGTCTTTTGTAATTAAAATAGGTTGTTACTTCTAAAGTTATTTAACTCTTCCTCCCATGTAGAGAGGAATGAAGTTCTTTTGAAATTGTTATGTTCAGTATGTTTAAGTTGTAAGTTAAATCAAAGTTTTAAAAAGTTTAGGTGGTTTGAGTTCTATTGGGGACGCTCTAGCTAGGGACACGGGTTAGGTTCCGGGTTGGGGTCCTCACAGTTGGTATCAAAGCTCGGTTAGAGTTCTCGGGTAGAGTCTAGCTGAGTGAGAGTGTGTGATAATTTACGCCGGGTGTTTAATGCAGGAGTTTATTCAATGGCTGGAAATGAGGATGATCAGCATCAGGTTCCGGGCAATGTTGGTAACGCCGGGGGTGATGGAAATCCGAATGTTGAGACGATGAACATGTTTCGAGTATTTTTGCAAAATATGGCAACACAAGGGCAAGTATAGCAGCATCAAGAAGGCAGGCATGGGCATGGTTTGGAAAAGTTCGTCAAGATGACACCTCCAAGATTTAGTGGAGACCCAGATCCGGTGAAGGCGGAGAGATGGCTTGAAGCTATGAATAAGATTTTCGAAGCGATGGAGAGCACAGATGCAGAAAAGGTGAGATGTGCAGTCTTCAAGTTAGAAGGACCTGCAGAGCATTGGTGGCAAGTAGTGAAGGACGGCTGGGATCGGGACCTTACACCGCAGACTTTGGAGAACATCACACGCAAGTTCCGAGATCATTTTATTCCAATGGTTACAAGAGATAAGAAGGAAGTTGAGTTTTTGAGATTAGAGCAAGGAGCAATGACCGTGGCGCAGTACTCAGCAAGGTTTACGGAGCTAGCTCGCTATTGTTCACATTTGGTGTCGGAAGAAGAGAGACGGGTATATCGATTTGTGAAGGGATTAAGGCTAGAGTTTAGGAAACAGTTATTGACTCACGACTTCACAGATTTCCAGACAGCAGTGAATAAAGTCTATCGGATAGAGAATGATATTGACGAGCACCGGGGTAGATCTGAGGGTGGAAGTGGAAGTAAACAGAGATTTCAAGGCCAAGGTTCTGGATATAGTAGAGGGCAACAGAGAGGATCAGCACCGGAGTTAGCGAGAGAGGAAGAAGTGGCGACTCCGACAACTCGTCCAACTTCAAGTCAGGTAAGGATTGTATGTGGTTATTGCAAGAAGATGGGTCATTCTGAAGACAAGTGTTGGAGTAAGCAAGGGAAATGCATGAATTGTGGGGAAATGGGGCACTACAAGAAAAATTGCCTTGTATTTCATCAGAGGTTAGCTTCGGGTGCCGG
Organism: Adenophora triphylla var. japonica; assembly: GCA_022495995.1. Lineage (NCBI taxonomy): Eukaryota > Viridiplantae > Streptophyta > Magnoliopsida > Asterales > Campanulaceae > Adenophora > Adenophora triphylla. The sequence goes on from JAFEMH010002754.1 coordinate 145,220, forward strand.
TCAAAGGGGGCATAGAGGTGGAATGAAAAGGGACAATGAAGAGAATCCAAAAGGGAATGTGTAAAGTTGAATCCTTGTTTTGAGTCTTGGAGGGATAGAACCCTCAGCGGTCTTTAGAGGTATAATACCTGTCTCAGAAGTAGGGGTCATACTTTTATAGATCCCGGTTCATTTCATGCATGTTTGGCATTGCATTTTGCTTTAACGTGGCATATATTGCATAAGATTTGTTTATGTGTTAGAGGTTTCTGCTCTTATGAGAGAGTACCTCAAAATTTCTTGATTTACCACAAGTGTGATGTGGTTTTAGATGGGCAGGTATTGCCAATTGATTTGGTATGATTACCAATGTGTGATTTTGATGTATACTTGGCCTAGATTGGTTAAGTAGTGGCCGTGCATTGATAGACTGTCGTATGAAGCGAGTCTTCTTTTCTATGCCTAATTGGTCTATATAGTATTAGATATAGATAAGCCTTTATGTGGTATCCTTGTTATATATGCATTAAAGATTGAAAAATTTTGGTTAAAAAGTGTGAAGATTAATTGGTATGTGGTAGACTTAGGTAAGAAGTCTTCGAAAAAAATGTTATGTGCTAATTAGGAAAATGGTAAATGTGCTTTCAGCAAAGTATTATATGACTCCAGGTTGAGAAGTGGAATTACGTATTGATTTAGTGTCAGGTTTAATGCCTATATCAAAAGCACCGTATAGAATGGTCTCGATTTTGTTGTGGTTATAAGGAGCAGAGTTTTATCCTTATCTTGATGGCTTGTGGAAATTATTATTGGTGACATCCTTGCTTATTTGAAATTGAGAATATCATGAAAATCAATTGTGAATTGTGTTATCTATTTTTCAAGAGAAGAATTTGTGTGTGAAGTTTAACAATTGTGAGTTGGCTTGGGAATATTGCCATAATGAGTCCGTAGTTTCAGGGTTGAAAGGGGTGCTACCAAGGGAGTATCAATAGATTCTTGAGAATTGTATTATCGTTGATTTAGTTAACCTGGAAAGAGGTATCCATGATGTAAGATGTCTATAAGGATGAATCATATAGGTAGAGATGAAGAATAGGTTGACTGCAGATCTGATCCTTATCTGACTAATGGATGTGAGAACTTGGAGATTTTTATTGCGTATCAAGGGAAGGTTAATTTGTGATATTATGTAAAATGGGAAAGTGATAACTTATGTTTAGAGGAAGTGAAACAGGCGGAGCAGAATTTCTTATTTTCAACTTGGAAGTGACTAAGATTATTTTGCGTTTTACAAGTGGAAATTTTAATTATGTGCAACTAAATCTGAGATGTGTTACCGATCATAAAAGTTTAAAGTATTTGTTGGCTCGGAAGGAATTTAACAATAAGCAGAGTCGAGGGTCAAAATTATTAAAAAGACTTAAATTGTGTTATATCTTGCTACCAGGGAAAGTTATTGTGATTGCAAATGCGATTAGCCGAAAGGCTTATGTGTCAACAAGTATATCCTTTGAGTTGCAAGGTGAGATATTATTGCGAATATTCAAGTTATACTTATAGTGTGGAGACCTTAGAGGAAGTTCAACCATGATTCAGAAGTTAAGAGGATTATCGGCTAGTTTCAAGATGGGAAGACCAAGGATTTTGTATCGAATTGGGATGGAAATTTAACCCTCAACTCGGAATGTGCGTACCGTTGCTGCAAGAGATTAGAAGACCAGTTTTAGAGGAAGACCATAGATCTAGAATTGCGATTCATCAGGAAAGTTCGGAGAGGTATCAAGATTTGAAGAAGGGTTAGAAGATTCGAATGGGAAAGCATTGCGATGGAATTTTGTAACTGGACTACCTTCAACGTCGATGAAGATGGGTGTGTTGGGGTAATAGTGGATAGATAGATCAAGTCGGTTTACTTTCTACATATATCAACGAAGTATTCGAGGGAGAAATTAAAACATTGTGCATGCAGGAGATTGATTGACTTCGTGGAGTACCAATCAACATTTTACCAGATCGGGATCGAGGATTCATTGTGCTTTTCGGAAGCTGGGTGCAAGGTTTTGAGTTCCAAGTCGAGTTTCAGTGATACGTTTCATTCTCAGGCAAATGGGCAGACAGAGAAGACTATCCAGATTCTTGAGAATAAGTTGTGTGTTGTGTGATAGATTTCCTTTCAACTTAAGAAGTTTACTTAACCTTAGTGAGTTTGCGTATATTAGTAGTTTTCAGTTCAGTATTGAATTGGTAACGTATGGAGCATTGTAAGGGAGAAATTATCTTTATGATTCCTCATGTGTATGGAGTTCTTCAACTAATGATGATTAAGCGGATTTGAATTATATGGGGGAGCGTTGAGAGTTATTAGAATCGCAAGTCCGAAATTAAACTTTTAGAGTATTCGGGTTGTGAAAAATGGGTATAATAATAATACTATTGAGGAAACTATTTGAAAGTGTAATTTGATTGTGGGGAAGGTCACCTCCTTTAATTGATCAGTAAGGTAAGTCTTTTTAAAATTCGGGACAGGTTTTCTTTAAGGGGGAGTGAGTGTAACGACCCTAACCCTAGGCACTAATTTTAGTATTATATTACATGCTTTTAATATTAATGTTAACTTTATGTGCTTATTCTATGCCTTTAATTTTTATGTTAAGTTGAGATGGTTAGGAAATAATTCTAAAGCTTAGGATAAAATGGAAATAAGTTAAAGTATTTTGTTGTGGTATATTAATTGAAAATAAATAAAATGTGAGTAGTTAGGTTTTCCTTGTGTAGGGGAAAGAAGTAGAAGGTTTAATGTCATTCCTTTGAAATTTAGGGGCTTGAGTGTAGGATTGGGAAAGATTTTATTTAACTAGCATGGGGGGCCATGCTCCTTAATTTCCTCTCCTTCACCTCCTTAGTCAAAGCCCACCATACTCCTCCCATACTCCTCCATCCTCCTCATTTTTCCCTCATCATTTTCTTCTTTCTTCTTTAACAATTTCCATGGAAACTCCATTTTGAAAACCATCTCTTCCAAGTTTCTAGCAAGCTCAATTCTTCTCCATTTGGCAATCCAATTGTACTTTCGTGTTCGGGGTGAAGAGAGGAGCACATCAAGCCAAGAAATTCCTTATTCCATCCTATATTTGCTAAAGTAAGTTATTATGATTTCCCTTCAATGTTGAGCATACGAATTTAAATGATATGTAAATGTGCTATGAACTAGTTTTGGGACTTGATTGTGTTGTTTCTTGGCTTTGGGAATGATTAGGAAAGCATAATGTTGATGAACATGAAAAGAGTAATGAAATAGTTGATCAACTTTGGGATTGTAGGTGATAGAGGGTTTTAAAGCATGGATTGAGTATTGATATGTGTTCAATATGGTATATAAACTGATTTTGGTTAGTTTGGTGCATCTAGATGAAGCAAAACTGGGGTTTTGTGGTTTTGGGTTGCGGTGATGAAAACATCAAGAACAATTATGGGCATTGGCACGACTAGTGCACGGGAGCACTAATGGTGCAAATGAGCACTAGTGGTGCAAATGAGCACGAGTGGTGCACTGGAGCACGAGTCGTGACCTTCAATTTTCAGTCGTGATCCCTAGTCGTGAGAAACCAAGTAGTCGTGCAGGGGTTGGGAACGACTCGTGCACTATAGCACGAGTCGTGCCCAGGACAATTTCAGAGTATGAATTTCAAGTTAATTGAAACCTAAAAAATTTAAGTGGGAATTGATCCTTCTTTAACTATAACTATAATCCTAGAGCAACATTAGAACTTTGAAAGGGCGTTTTAAATAGACCAAAAAGGTAATGGGAAGGTCCTTAAATATTGTTTTGAAAAGGGTTGAATACCATTGAAAAATGTTAACCAAAGTCATAAAAACTTGGTATTTGATTGTGAAACTTGAAAGAAGGTTATATAATGTTAAATTGTGAATGCGTAGAGCTATTTAATTGTGATTGTACCTCTATATGGTTGCCCCCGAATGGTTATATGATAATATGGTGCGTGAAATAGTTGTTGCACGGCATCATGGAATTGATTATGAGCATCTATGCCATACATGGATTATGATTGAATCAATAGTTTATATATATATATGTGACACTATTTGAAAGATTGAACATGAGTATATTTTACCATGTGGCTATATTGCTTATCCCTTTTGTGGATTTTATTTCAAGTATCTATTATGTGCTTGAGCGTGTGTATATCAGCTAATCTTTGGGGGTATAATGGAATACGATCACTTATGAGAAATTGTTTCATAAGGTGCTCGGATTACATTATACCTGTGACCTCTCCCCCTCTGTGGTCACAGACTGGTGTTATAGCATCTGTATTGAGCCAAAAGCCTTACAGAGTTGCTACTATCTTATATGGTTCCCTGGAACACGGGTCTTATAAGATGTGAATATGCCTAAGAAGTTCACAGGAGATGAGTTATAATCATAACTATCTCAGTTATATGATATTGATTCTGGTGGATATCCATTCACAGAATAAGTGGAGTATTTACTTCCACAATGGTACGACTTATGATTCAGACAGGAAAGGTAAACAAAGGTAACGGAAGGTGTTTACTGTTTTACCAATATGTGAGATGTACCTTGTTATGTGTTGCATCTTATTTGGCATATTGCTGCATTCATAATAGCTTACTGAGATTTATTCTTACCCCTCTCCCTTTAATGTTTTTAGATCCTGAGACAGGCGGACCGGCCAAGTGAGGACGGAAAGGAGTTTGGACGTGGTATTTTGGGATTGTCGGGGTACGTATAGGTTGGCGTAGAAGATGTATTTTGGTATAATTCCTTTATGGAGTTTGTGTGTATAAAACTTAGTTTCTACGTTATAACCAAAGTCTTTTGTAATTAAAATAGGTTGTTACTTCTAAAGTTATTCAACTCTTCCTCCCATGTAGAGAGGAATGAAGTTCTTTTGAAATTGTTATGTTCAGTATGTTTAAGTTGTAAGTTAAATCAAAGTTTTAAAAAGTTTAGGTGGTTTGAGTTCTATTGGGGACGCTCTAGCTAGGGACACGGGTTAGGTTCCGGATTGGGGTCCTCACACCACGAGTCCAACGACATCTAGCGTGGTTGGAGGTTCCCACCGATGTGGGCTCGGAGTCAGATCTGTGGTCTGATGATGATGAGGATATCTATCCTTTCGATCGTGATCAAGAACTTGAGTGCAAGAGAGAGGCCGATCCTCTGACTCTTGACGAGTTTTGTGACCGATTGAATCCTGTTCCCGTGGATTGCTTTGTTGATTCGACGGGTTCCGACGTTGTCATTGATTGGTCAAAGCCACCAATCTTTGATGACGATAATTATGAAGAAGATTTTGCGGGTTTTGACCCAGCAGAAACCATTGTGTTGCAGAGCACCAGTCCCAGCAGCAGCTCGGTGCAGCAAGCACGACCGTGCCAGTTTCCCATACACGACCGTGCGAATAACGACGGATGTGGGAGTCCTTTGCGCAGCATTGCTCGCACGACCGTGCCGTTTTCAGACACGCCCGTGCTCGCGACTCCTCGAACCTGGGAGCAGGTTGTGATTTTATGGGTTCATCTATTTTGCTGAAAGGAGGTATTTTTGGTTCTTATTGTTATGAGGATCCCTTTTATGTTGAAGTTCCGTTTATTTCGCAATCTGGGTTCTTCAAAGGTTTATTCATTGAGAGTTTTTTAGTAAACGGATAGACAAATTGGATGGATGTGATGAGAAGTGCTACTGAGTATACAGTTCGAAGACGTTTGAAGCTTAAGTTTTCAGAGGTATTTCCGAAGTGCAACGACTCAAATTCGAGGTCGAATTTTTCTAAGAAGAGGAGAATGATGCAGTATGATGGGATAAATATGAGTTTTATTTTAATTAATTGTTATTTTATTAGTATTTTCGGAATTAAATGTAATAGGATGATTATAAGAGGTTTTAGAGTAGATTTAGCATTGATTTAGTAGTTTTAGACTTCTATTAGGTTACCTTATATGTTATGCTTTATTTTAGGATGATATTTCTTGTTTTCTAAGTTTTATGAATGCTATAAAATAGCCTCAAAGTTGTAATCCGAATTCAGACTTTGATTTTGATTAATGAAAATATTTGCCGTTGAGCATTTATCTAGGGTTTCAATCCCGTCTTGTTTCAATTCCGTTCGGTCTTAATTCTCATAACCTTTGTTTCGCTATCATGTGGTAGAGGAAAAAAAGACTTGGGTAGCAAGTTGTGTTCTTGTTGATCAAGTCTACTACTAGCTCATCTATACAGATATACATGTTCATATACTTCCTCTATCATTTCCAAAATTTGAAGAAAAATAAATCATTTTATGTTTTTTATCCTCATAATTCTTTAAATTATTATTGATAGTATTTTTTTTTAGTGCATCAACAATAATTTTCAAAATTTTAAGAAGACAATCAATTCTTTATAAAATATTTATATCAAAATTTAACTTGTCTTTTTCAGGACGTAGGGAATACTATGATTTGAGCAATTCTACAACCTTGTCCAATTCGAGAAAAAATCCATAACCGTTGAATCAGTTATGATACACCATATTGTTCACAAAAGTAGTACAGAAAATTCCGTGTTATCCAATTCTATACGAATTACATCTCCCTCATATACATATACATATTTAAGACTGACATTAATTTTATTTTAGATGAATTTTTGGGCCACCAAATATAAATGTAACCGTCTTTTAATACTCCTCCCTTTTCTTTGATTGACTCTATCTAGTTCATCATCTCCCTCCCTAGCATAATCTAGGGTCGTTTCTAGTGTGTTATGCACAATGGAGGTCAAAACTCATGTCAGAGATCACTAGTTTGTCAGACATAAACATCTGACGGATTGGATCGTCGACAAGTCAATGCTGAAAACTAAAGGGAAATAGAAAGATGACAAGATCAACTGAACGATTGTTCAGTTTTTATCTTTATTTCTACTTCGTGAGTTACATTGAACCTAAAACTCGGGTAAAAGTAAATATAGGTTTCTTAATTTCTTCAAACATCTCCGGTCTCCTTAGGTTGCTCCTCAGGTTCCTACAGTCAAATGTGATCAACCATGGTTAAGGTAACGCAGATCCATAACTCAAACTACAAGACATGTAGCAACCACCATCTTATCTTCACCATAATAACCATTGGAATTGTGCCCATTCATTCTGACTTCACATAATTGGATTGGTCAACGGCCCAGATCTCATATGTAACAAATGCACGGACCCTGTTGGTGGGTGTCAAAACACAGTTCTATCCTTAATAAATGTTCTAACGGTCTGGATTCCAACTTATGTGATATCAAACCTCACAAACCCGGGATCCAACAACCATAAGAAGAGGTTGAAAATCAGTGCTTTACCAATGATTCAGTGTCAAATATTTTGTATGTGCAGGCAGTAGATAATACAATAATTTGGAAAGGGTAGCAGTTTCTATTTATATATTTAAGGAAATAAAGATTTATTCACATTAATTCATTATAGTTAGGGTATGCTATACATCATCTGAATGTGGGTTAAGAAACCACTCCTTGCTTACCCCATCAATGCTGGGAGAAATCACCATTTTCTTGGGAGGATAAAGCATGTAATGTTGTAAGATGAACAAAAGGTCAAAGAAGATCGACACCTGAAAATATGCATCAATTTAGCCCAAAAACAAGAAATAGATAATGCATGAAACATTCGTAACAAGAAAAAATAAAAAAATATGATCCTTACCAAAGATAGCATAGTCTTCCCGATATTGCCATAGAAGTTCACCCATGAATCTGAGATATTAAAAACACTAAATCTTTATACCATGATTGAGTTTTGAAACGGGTCCAAATATTTTTGTTTGTAAAAGAAAATTGAATGCAGAAAAAAATATTACTGACTTTGATCTATTGATTGAACTGCCATCTGGCCATAATTTGTCACTCCGCCAAGTAGATCAAGCAATATGTTGCCTATGCTGAATCCAAGTGTGCTCTTTCTTCGGAAGTTAAAAACCGCCTGAAATTCAAAGAGATGAACTGACCAGGCCAAAAAATAGCTAATACGTGTTCTCTTCTAACTGATATGTGTAGGATTTTTTTCATACATTAAAATTAGTAGAACGAATCACTAATTGCTCTCTACAAGTTACGCAAAGAAATGTTTCCTTGACATATTTACTGCATACTCTTCCTTCCCAAAAAAGATGGTTCCAATTTTCTTCTTGGTTTGTTCCAAAAGATAGTGTCATTTACAAGAGATGATAATAATAGAGAAATTTTAAGAAGGTATAAGCAAGTAAAGTGCCAACCATAAAAAGAAAGATTGACATGTCAAATGAGACTATCTTTTTGGGATAGGTACATTTGATTGCCTTGATAGCAAATCTTATGGCCATCTTCTTGAGACGGCATTAATTATAAGTGAATATCTTCATTTCATGAATGCATAAAATTGCAAAAACTCCATTGTAAGATATAAACACGAGAAAAGGAGGCAAATCTCACCTGGGGTATATACTTAATGACTGTCATAACCACCTGCACTGTGCTGTAATAAAATAAAAAGCAGAAAATTTTAGAAACCTACGAACTCTCTGACAAACAAAAAAGAACCCATAAATACAAAATCACAGTCATTTTGTACTAGAGTAACGGAATATGAATCTTACTTAAAGCAGGAAACGAGCCAAAGCCAAGAGTGATTCGGTATAGCTATAAAAACACAAACAATAACTGATAACCATGCAACAGAAACTATGGCAATACTAGTCTTCGAGACCTTCTGAATTCCACGCTGTTGAAAACCATTAACAAAAAGAAAAAAAAACAGTTGTTTTGTCAAATTTGGCCATGCTAACTAGTTAGTAATTTAGGTAAAAATAATTATAACTCAAGTTACTTGAAATGGAAACTTTATGATTTGTATATTTATGAGGTGATCCAGTATATGTTAATTAGTAAGATCCAATAATTATTAAATACGTATCAGTACTTACATCGTAAATTGAAATTTGAAACAAGGTAAATGCCGTAAGCAAAACTGCGTGAACCGAGAAAGCTACATCATTTGCAGCAACAGGTATCATCTGCACCAAAACCAGATGGGAAAATGTTATTCTTGATAAGAAGATGGGAAAATGTTAAGTTTAAAGAATATGATATTCACTACTAAAACTATAATATAACTGATACAACTCTAAAAGGGACTTATACTACTCCCTCCGTCTCAAAATGAATGTCCAAAAAATTCAAATTCGCTCTTGATCAAGAGCAAATTTGAAATTTTGAACTTTCATTTTGAAACGGAGGGAGTACAATTTTAAAGAAGGAAGGGGTATGCGTGAGAGAGAGATTGAGTGAGAGAATAAAAGCCTCTATGTGTTGATTTCTTTGCATGCTACAATGACAATCATCAAAAATCAATGACAATTACGATTACTTGAATTCAGTGAAAATTACAGATTGACGCTCCACTCTTGTGTTTTGGTAGAGTGTCCATGTAGGCCCTACCACTTTCAAACACCTTTAGGGAGTGTGTCCGAATCTCTCCACACACACTCACACACTCACCCTCCCCTAGTACCATGCCCAGGTTTTGGTCTTGGGTTCGAGTCCCTTTGCTAACATTTTTTATAGTGTAATTTGTGCACCCAGTCTAAGTAATTCCTAGATCAGCTTGCCCCTGCCCCAAGCCTAATTCCTCTGCTCGGCATTTTAATGAACGGTCATAGTAAAATATTTTCCCTCGTAGTTATATTTTTACTTTCCATAGTATAATGTATACGTGTTTGTTCCTGTTATTGTGCGTCCTTATACGAATCTCATTAAGGATTGCCGTGGCAAAAGTGAGCTAGGAAGACTTGAAGAACCAATCTTATAAAGAACCAGAGAGCAGTGGTGAAGTCACATAGAGGTTATGGGGTCATTCAACCCCCTTGATTTTGGAGCATCATTTGAACCCTTTCGTTTAGGAAAAAATACCACTATGTCATAATTTTGACCCAATTCCATTGAAATTCTGGCTTCGCCACCACCAGAGAAGTTCCATGACTTACTTTATCGAGCTCAACAAAACTACCTCAACTTTTTTCTTTCTTGTAAAGTCCTACCCCCATCATCAAGATTTGGTATTGATAAGAAACCCTTCGGGACAAATAAGCGTCCAAAACAGATGAGTTGCAAAACACATAAATTCAACAAAATTTCATTCAATAACCGAATTTTCGGATAAATAGTGACAGTGTGAGTTGATCACACCCACTAGAATTATTAATGCAGCAGTAGCGCTATCCTTTTTGTCCGTCCTAAAATAACTTTCATGTTTATAATTATATGTAAAGTAATATTATTGGCACAATTTCATCATGGTACAAACAATGTACAAATAAGTAAAGCACCTTCTTAACCTCCTCCCCTGAAAAAAAAGGCAGCATTTCTACACATAAAAATCTAAATAAAATTACCTCATTTTGACCATACTTCCGGCGGTACTGAGCCTGAACGGCGGAGCTAAAGAAGACGGAGGCGTTGTAGATGAGATATGAAGAATGCTTTGTCAAATTCAACACCACGAAATCGAAATTCAACCCTACAACACTTCAAGAGGAAAAATATAAACAAAACTAAGCAATTCAATTAAGTAAATTTAAACGAAAATCACAAAATTAGGTTTGGGAATGAAATGAATACCTTTTCCGGCGGAAATTCAAGATGACTTGGGGGTAGAAACTGATTGACCAAGATGTAAAAGCAACCCAACCCAATACATTATACAAGAACTCCATCCCACCTGAATTCCACGACGCCATTTTCACACACTGATTTTGAAATATTCTTCCGAGTTCTTGTGAAGAGGATATAGTTGGGGGAGTTTATATAGATTTTGGGTTGGGGGTGGAATTGGAATTGGGCTAATGACATGCCGCCAGACATGATGAAATCTTGTTTTCGATCAAGTGATGATAAAGTTTGCGTAATTGAAATCTAAATATAGGAAGTCGTTATATGGTTAGCTCATTTTGCGTAGGCATGGAAACACAAGTTATAACAAATTCTTAACAGGGAGGGGTTTGCTGCAGTGACGTGAACAGTTTCAAGCGGCGAAATTTCCATTTTGCTATCATACATTTGTCTCTTTTCCATTTTGTCCTTAAAAAAAAAAATATTAAAAATTAAAAAAAAAAATTCACGTGACCTTGGACACGAGCATGTACTAGTCATTTATATATAGGGCAGGGGAAGTTATTCAATGAAATAGGTACGTAGTACAATGTCACCAAAAATATAAATATGTGCATAATGCTATAAGATGAAAAAGTTACGTCCCAAATTGATAGTCTTATTATTGAACTTTTCAAACATTTTAAAATTATATTATAAGTTTTGAATATTCAATAATTTTAAAGTTTTAATTTGAGAAATGAGACTAATATTTTAGAACTAATAAAATGAAGAAATTGAGTTATCATTATGAGAGAGAGAGAATAGTTATACTCGACGTAAATAATTTTTCATAAATAATTTTCTATTGATATGTGATATATGATATATGATAGATCCTTCTTGAAATAACAACTGCTATTATCAGATCATGCCTTCGCACGATCGTGCATGTTGATCTGCACACGACCGTGTTATTTATAGCACGCGGTCGTGCAAGCCCCTTTTGTCGTTTTCTTCTCTTTCTTCGATACAACCCAATCTTCGTCCCCAATTAAGGTTTGTATCCACTCTCAATGCATTTACAGTTTTTCACATACAAAGTAAAAAAATACTACATTAATCCATTTATATTTTTTGTCTCATCTCTTTCTTGATGTTTCTAATTTTAGTTTATAAGTTTTAGTGGATCAGACTTTTATGGGCATTTAAGAAACTCTGAAAAAATAAAATTGAAGAAGGCCCCTTACAAAGTTACAAGAATTACCATTAGAAAATTTATTTTGGAAAATTTGTATGAGTTTAGAGCTTCATAGAATATGGAATGAAGGGTAGTTAGTAGGGATGGCCAAACCGGACTGGAACCGGACCGGAATTGGAAAATCGGACCGGAATCGGCCCGGAAAAGCCCGAAACCGCCATGAACCGGGGAGAAAATCGGAACCGGGGTAACCGGAACCGGTTTGGAGGCGGGCCGGTTAAGGTTCACCAAATTGGTGAACCGGACCGGAAAAAGCCCGGAACCGGACGAAAATTTGTTGTTTTTCAATAGAACCGGCCCGGAACCGGACCGGAAAAGCCCGGAACCGGACAAAAACCGTGAGAAAACCGGAACCGGATAACCGGAACCGTGAGAAAAGCGGGCCGGTTAAGGTTCACCTCCTCGCCGAACCGGAACCGGCGGTTCAAGGCCCGGAACCGGACCGAATTTGGTCATCCCTAGTAGTTAGCCATTGTAGTAGCTCTTGAATTTGAATGAGCTTGGCAATATGCGACGAACACGAAGAAATTGAGAATGTCTTTTCTTGCTTTTATTTTCCTTGTAACTGTACAATCTTATTCATATTACAAGGGTCTCTCTCCCTGTTAGTTCCCTACTCTTAGGGGTCGTTTGGTAGGTCGATAAATGGCTGGATAGAACTATTAGTCCAATAAAAGTATGTTTGGTAGATTAAATCCAATCGTAGTAATTATTCAAAGTACAACTCAGATAAGCATCTGAACACCTCTTATCCCCTTCTTATTTATCCTAAAAAAATGGTGGTATTATTAATTCCTGGATTAATAATCTGAGATAATGCTAATCAAATCACACATAATTTTTGAACGGAATATTCTGTGATGGGCCAAGCCCAATACTTTACCACGAACTAGGGGCCCAACAGGCCCACCAAAGGACCAATTATGGTCAGATCAAGATCTGGGTTATGGCCCGTCCTACAATGGATGGCGGTCGTCGCCACTGAGCGACCAAGCCCATCCAAGCGACGAGCCAACTCACCCTTGAGCAAAGGTTTAGGTCGTAGCTCTTCAATACGTCAGGTAGAAGTCGTCGCCAATGAGCGATCGAGCCCACTTAAACGACGAGTCTTCCCACCGCGCCAAACTGATCACATTCAACAGAGATCGTCGTCATTAAGCGACCAACTCTCACTGCCGCTTGCTCGTCGAGTCACCCCTCAAGGAGACGACCCAATTGGACGTACAACTCCAGGTCGTCCCTTCAATTAGCTTCCTCAACAAGCTTGGTTAATTAGCTAATTTGGGATAATGTCAGACCTACCACAGTGCCTTGTTACACGTGCAATCATATAACCGGAATAATGCCAAAAGGCGTGTGCTGACTTTCCCTTATAAGGCAAGCTGCTTATCAATGTCAGGCGCTGCAGTGTCCTTGTTTAGGCGGACCAATCCCAGCGCGACACGTGTACGCCTAGGAGACAGAGTTGATCCAACGGTTGGCATCCATCCAATCCAACGGTTCATATGGAAACCCTAGTTTCCCTTGCCTATTATAAATATGAGAATAATATCATGGACTAAGGTAATGCTTGTTTTGCATGTTCACATAAACACACACATACCATCTCCATATTATCATTTCCCAGTCCACTTGCTGATTCTCACGCCGGAGGGGCTTGCCGGAAGACCCCCGGCGCAGTTTCACGGTTGTTTCTTGTGTTGTGCAGATCCAAGTCAGCTCAATCACCTGCTGGACGCGATAACTGAGCCCAATACACATTCCTGCGCGATCAGATTGGTTCCATTGCCGGGAACGTTGTCAGTGATCTTCAACAAGAGAAATACAGCCGGAAAAATCTGGAAACATGGTGTCAGACGGACATACAGCAAGTAAATCCACCGGAGATGAAGGCATACCTCCTCCCCCTCAGCAAGACCAACAAGGGATCCCTAGACTGCCCTCTCCACCTAGGAACCCTAATTTAAGGGTTACCAGGTCACAAGGGGTGGTTGATGACACAGGCCTGCAAACGGCTAGAAGAAGGGAGAAGAGACCCACTCAAGAGAGACAGCGATGACCTCCGCTGGAAAGGAGACCAGAGGCGGCTACGGCACGTCATATGGGAGGCCCATCCAACCCACAACTCGACAGAGCCGCTTTCCTAGTCGAGAGAGCAAATGCCCTCCAAGAATTCCTGCAAATCCAGAACGAACTCATCCAGATGGCAGCGCCCCAAGCCCCACAGGCGTCCCACCATACCGTCTCGTCGGGGAGGAGAAGGAACCGGAGGAGAGAAGGTCGTCAAGATGACGTAGTCACTGGAGAAGAACGAGTGGTACCCCAGATTGACCTCAGAGACCACATCAATCAACGTCGTAGTGAAGGAGCACCATCCCAGCAACGACGAGATGGGGAGATAGAACCTCGTAGAGTAATGGCAGTCGAAAATCCAAAAGCAAATCAAAACCAAATTGTTCAAGGTCGTCTAAGGACACCCTCGTTGAGAAATGAAAGAGCACCAAGCTATAGGGAAAGGACCCGTACTCCCCCTCATCATGAACGAGAGATATCCAGATCGTACAGGCCGTCTCCACCGCTAAGCTACAGGGAGAGATCCATCTCCCGACGACCCGCTCCCACCGAGAGGCAACGGTCTAACACTGTTTCCCGGGGGCCTCGTCGAGATAGGATCCCCCCAGCCGGCCCAACAGGAGAGGTTGATATGAGGGAGTTCTTAAGACTCAAGCGTTAGGTGGAAGAATTGACGAACAAAAGAAACAAGGTGGATAGCGACGACTCAGAAGATGATTGTGGTACCATGAATCCCTTAGCACCGTGGATGCTAGAGACGGGACCTCCTGAACCAGGCTTTAAACTTCCTGACTTGAAACAATATAACGGCTCTACAAGTGCCATTGATCACATACAACATCTCGAAGCCCAGATGTATGTAGTGGCAAGAGCTTCAGGCCACGACGATGTCATGTGTAAGGCCCTTACAAGCACTCTGACTGACGCTGCTTTACGATGGTTTAGAAGCCTACCTAAGGGGAGCATTGAGTCGTGGAAGCAAATGAGAAAAAAAATTGGGAAGGTTTGCAATGGCGGGAGATCGTCGTAAGACTGTCAACGATCTCAGTAATATATCTCAAGGAGCCAGTGAAAGCTCTATGAGCTATTTCAAAAGATTTAAGAAGTTAGTGGACCAGATTGATGAAGACCTGACTGACAGGGAGATTATCAATTGTTTCAGACACGGTGTTGTTTCCTCAACTCTCGACTACGAGTTGCAAGTCCACCCAGCCAAGTCCCGAAAAGACCTCTACGCTAAAGCATACGCTGTCGCCGAGGCTGAGGAGAGAAAGTTACAAAGAGAAGGAAAGGCTGTTGACGAGGTTGAAGCGGCAAAACCTAAAAAGGACAAGGCTGGAGAAAAAGGAAAGAACAAGCAGGTGAAGGCTGAAAAGGTCCCAGAGTCGTATACTCCTCTAACCGTGTCACGAGCTGAAATTCTGAGCAATGTTGATTTTGGCCCGGCGCCGAAGATGAACCCCAATGGAAAGGGGAAGAAAAATATGTACAAGTATTGTGAGTACCATAGGGATAAAGGACATGATACCGAAGAATGCTTCAGTTTGAAGAAAATCATTCAGAGATGGATTGATGATGGTCGTCTCCAGGAGTATGTGAGGAAGGATCGCTGCGCCCAACACTCGAGTTGCTAACGACGGCCCTCCTGAGAGTGCATAAGGATGGTCTTGGTAATTTCTGAAGAGACGAGCAAAAATCAAATAAAGAGCGCCATCTACCATCTCAAGAAAGCCCCTCATGTTCCCCAGAAGTCGGAGATTCCAAACGACGTAATAAGCTTTTTTCCCTACGAGCTACCGACCAATCCATTAGCACGTCAACAGACGCTGGTCATCCCCGGCTACATCGACAACTGTGAGTCCAGACGGATTCTAATCGATACTGGGGCGGCCAAAGACATTTTGTTTTACAACGTCTACCAATGGATGGGTCTACCCGATAGCCGCCTAAGTCCTTACATAGGTCGTCTAGAGGGATTCACCAACCACCGAGTAGATGCAAAGGGCCAAATTGACCTTCCGGTTGACATTGGAGAACACCCATTGAGAACCATCAAAACTCTGACTTTTATTGTGATTGATGTCGTCAGCGACTACCACGCAATTCTTGGCCAACCGGGCCAAGCCGCTTTGGGGATCGTCGCCTCGGTCCCTCATCAACGAGTCAAATTTCCTATACGTGCTGGAATTGGATGTGTGTTGGGGACGGCCCCAGAATTCCTAGAGCATGTACTAAAGGCAAAGCGCACCATTGAAATAGACGACCCAGATCACATTGTGAAGCTCTCCATGTCTGTTAAGCAAACGATGACATCATATGCCACTGTCTCGACCATCAAATGTGTCGACGTCCCAAAAAACTTTGTTGAAACATTCATAGATGATCAAGCTGCAGAACTGCAAATTTTGACCGCCCATGAATCGGGGGGCGAGCTAGACAAGCTCATTGATGACGAGGTCCAAACCTGACCCCTGAGGCAAGAAGAAAAATCAAAGAAATTGTCATTGAATCCATGGACTTTAGAGACGACGCTCCTGAGATGAAACCTGCCGACGAGCTAACAGAACTGATCATCAACCCAAACTATCCAGAGCAAAAAATCAAACTGGGGTCTCAGTTATCTACTGAGGAGAGGGAAGAGATAATCTCCCTACTCAAACAGAACCTCGATGTTTTTGCCTGGAGAGTGGAGGATATGAAAGGCATCAAAGAAGAGGTAGCCGTCCATAGACTGGGAGTAAATCTCACAATAAAGTTCAAGGAGCAAAGGTGCAGAATTTTTTCGACTGAGAAAGAGATCGCCATCAAGCAGGAGATTGAAAAGTTACTAAGTGCTGGGATTATTGTGGACGCTGGATTCACAACATGGCTGGCAAATGTGGTTCTTGTCAAAAAACCCAACGGAAAGTGGAGGCTCTGCGTAGATTTCACCTACCTAAACTTGGCGTGCCCCAAAGATAGTTACCCCTTGCCCAGAATCGACAACCTCGTCGACTCTGTGGCCGGCCATACGACTTTGAGCTTTCTCGACGCGTACTCTGGCTATCACCAAATAAAGATGGCCGAAGAGGATATACCGAAGACGGCCTTTCAGGCCGCAGGGGGAACTTACTGTTATACGAAGATGCCCTTTGGGCTCAAAAACGCCGGGGCCACATACCAAAGAATGATCAACAAAGTGTTCAAGGACCAGCTCGGAGACAACCTGGAAGCATATATCGACGACATGGTTGTCAAGTCCAAGAAAAGAAAACATGTCGACGACCTATAACAGACTTTCACCAACCTTCGAGCGAATGACATGGTCCTCAATCCAGCCAAGTGCGTTTTTGGAGTTGCAGCTGGAAATTTTTTGGGATTTATGCTTTCACAGCGGGGAATTGAAGCCAACCCTGAAAAAATCAAGGCTTTGATTGATATGGCAGAACCAAAGAGCATTAAGGAGGTTCAACGTTTGAATGGACGAGTGGCGGCCTTGGGTTGCTTCATTGCCAAGTCCGCCGAACGATCACTCCCATTTTTCAAAGCTCTCCGAGGTGCCAAGGATTTTGAATGGACAGAAGAATGCTCCGAGTCGTTCAAGCAGCTCAAAGAATATCTGGGCTCCCCACCACTCCTCAGCAGCCCCGTTGCAGGGGAAGATTTGTTTGTATACCTCTCGGCGAGTGACAAGGCCGTCGCCGCCGTGTTGGTACGAGAAGAGGATGGGATACAGAGGCCCGTTTATTACATGAGCAAAGCTTTATCCGATGTAGAAACCCGCTACTTCAATGCAGAAAAGATAGCTTATGCTCTCGTCATCACAGCATGAAAGCTACGAGCTTACTTCTCTGCTCAACCCATTATTGTTTACACAAATGCCCCACTACGAAAGATTTTGCATCGCCCTGAAAGTTCCGTCCGTCTTCTCAACTGGAGCATTGAATTAATTGAGTTTGATATTCAGTACAGGGCAAGGAAAACCTTACAAGCACAGTCACTGGCAGATTTCCTGGTTGAAACATCATTTAGTGTTGACGACGACCAAAGGCCGCCTCAAAAAAGCTGCAAAGGCAAGGAGGTCGACGACAAACCAGAAGAATTAATCTTGCCCGTAGGCTGTTGGAAATTTTTTTCATACGGATCAGCAACCAGAGATCTCAGTGGGGCGGGGATCGTGCTCGTTGAGCCAAAAAATGGCACAGTTTTTGAAGAAGTATTGAGATTCAAATTCCAAGCGTTGAACAACCAAGCAGAATATGAAGCGCTCGTAGCCGCAATCGAGTATGCAAAGTGTTTTGGAGCCACTAGGATTGCGGCTTTTTATGATTCTCAGTTGATCGTGAATCAAGTCCGGGCGACTATCAGGTCGTCGACTCAACCCTCCAGAAATATCATGCTTTGGTCGGCGAGTTAATTCAGGGGCTGGAGTTTTAGGCCATCCAAAGAATAGCCAGAGAGGACAATGAACACGCCGACCTACTATCGAAGCTTGCAACAGATCAACTCCCTGAAGACGAGCATGGCCACCACTTGGCCTACCTCGACCAGCCGGCCTATGAACGAGTGAAGGTCATGTGCATGGGAGACGGTCCGAGGTGTTGGATCGACGAGCTAAAAGTATTTATTGAGAAGGATGAGTTACCAAATGATGAAGTTTTGGCACGACAAGTCAAGAGAAAGGCAGTCAGATTCTCGGTCGTAGAAGGTGAACTGTATAGACGATCTATCACCAGACTGTTGCTAAAGTGCGTCCACCCTGATAAGGTAGTTCAATTGCTTTTCGAAGTACATCAAGGAGAATGTGGGGGCCATCCTGGGGCCCGTACATTGGCTGATAACTTAATTACCATGGGGTATTACTGGCCCCATCTCCGAGAAGATGCCAAGCAGTTCGTAAGGAAATGTGATACTTGCCTGCGTTTCGCCGATCTCCCCAAACTCCCGACGACTGAACAGACCCCGGTCATGGCAGCATGGCCGTTCGACATGTGGGGTGTTGATTTGATCGGGCCATTTCCACAAGCCAAAGGGGGAGTGAAGTACGTGATCGTGGCAGTTGATTATTTTTCTAAGTGGGTGGAGGCCAAAGCCTTGAATAAAATCACAGAAAACAATGCCCTAAGTTTTATCCATGATTCAATATGGTGTCGCTTTGGGATTCCAAGGGTAATTGTTTCTGATAATGGCCTTCAATTTTCAAGGAAGTTTGAACAAGAATTGAACAGAATGGGCGTCAAACATTCTAAGTCGTCTGTTGCCTATCCCCAAGGCAATGGACAAGCGAAAGCACCGAACAAGCTCGTCTTGTCAGCCCTGTGCAAAAATCTTGAAGGACGGAGTACGAGATGGTTGGACGAACTCCCTTCGGCTCTCTGGGCAGTCCGCACAACCACCCGGGGGCCTACGGAGGAAACCCCATTCGCTTTGGCTTATGGCTCTGAGGCCATGGCTCCCGCCGAGCTTCAGCTTCCTACAGACCGAGTGGCTCTCTGTGACGTTGAAAAGAATATACACAACAGACAGGTCGACCTAGACCTTGTGGACGAGCGAAGATTGGATGCCCAATTGAGAATGGAAAACTACAAGAAGAAAACCAAGGCATACCACGACAAAAAAGTGAAGAGAAGGTTTTTTAAGGTCGGCGATCACGTTCTCAGAAAAATCGAAGCAACAGGACTTAAGACCCGACAAAACAAGCTTTCTCCCAACTGGGAAGGACCATACATCGTCACCAGTGTGGTCAGAGAAGGAACCTACCGTCTAGCCAGACCAAACGGTGAGCAATTAAAGCATCCATGGCACGCTAATCATCTCACGAAGTATTACTTCTGAGATCGTCGTCAACACTCAGCGCCCTCAGGGCATCATGCTTGTGGTTCTTATGTAACTTTTTCATTATCATTTTTCAAAGATTTTGGAAGTTTGTAAGGGATAATCTATAAATCCCAGAAGTCTTAAATAGTAATCGAGTTGTTAATGTACGATTCTTGATCGGAAATTATCAATGGAAACTCGTCGCTTCGCTGAACTTCGTCCATCGCAAACTCAAAAGGCTTAGAACGATTGAAGCCTGACTTCGACCCTTACAATTACTTTGATCAAAGTATAAAGATCAGTCGAAGCCAAGACTTCGACACTCACATTCACTTCAGCCAAGTATAAAGGCTAGACGAGGCCAGACCTCGTCGACTGTTAGAACGGAGTAAGAAGACTCGTCTATAGAATCTTGCCTACGAGCAAAGACCTACAGACCTTCGTACTATTCCTACGAGCCATTGAGAAGTTGAGAAAATACAAGGCTGAACAAAGGTCGCCCATATTAGGACGACCCAAGTTCTGGTCATCACTTACGACGACCACTCACACTTGTCCTCAAACTTACTCATTCAACAAGTTATCACATGCTATCTACGTTGACACAGATTAACAAACAGAAAACAAAAGGCATTGGATAACTTAAAACACCAATAAATCAAGCAAACATTGTACGACCCCCTCTAGACTACGAGGAAACAGGTCCATTACGCTACAAAATTTAGAAATTATTTGAGACATTGTTTGAAAACACCAAAACAAGTTAAAGTGAAACATTGTTTGAGACATCACAAGACATTTCAGAAGAATAAAATCATTGGGGGTCACTGGTACTGGGTGGAGCAGTGTTAGGATCGGGGCCGTCGTCGAGGAAGTAGGCGTAATAGGCATCAAAGTTCTTTGGATCAACAGCAGGGACTGGCCACTCGTTCTTTCCAGCCTTCCCGTCATCTTCTCTGATAATATCCAAGTCGTTGTCGTTGAAGGGAACGAAGGGATGGATTAGACGAGCCTCTTGATCATGCGACGGTTCAGTGCAGAGGTCTGCCAGCTTCCTCGTGGAGATTAAGTCCTTAGTCTCTGGATCTGCAAGGATCCGCCTTGCCAAGTGCTTAGCCCCATCCTGAAAAAAGCTACTGGCCTTCTTAGTGAGGACCTGCAGGAACTCTTCACCTCTTTTGAACTGCTCCACAACATCTAATTTTGCATCGGCCAAAGCAATCTGATGGTCAGCCCTCATCTCCTCGATCTGAGTCCGAGCAGACTCGTAGTCAGCTTTCATTTTGTCAAATTTGCTCTCCGCAGCTTTGAAGCTCGTCGTCAGGATCCCTACTTCCTTCACCAATTTGGCCTTATCAGCTTTCAAGACTTCTGCCTCCTTCAAAATTTCATTTTTCTGGGCCATCAATGACTCGTAGGCCGCGGTCAATTGGACGACATTATCTTTCGCCTCCTTCAACTTCTTCTCAGCCTCTTCCTTGGCTGCAACGGACTGGATCAGCTGTTCATTCTCCTTCTGCTCGGAGTCTAGGCATGCCTTAAAATCTGCCGTCATGGCATCCATCATCGACATCATCTGCAACAGCAAAGTCATTTAATACTACAAGTATGAAACGACGAGATGCGTATGAAAAACGGAAGACTGAACCACCTCAGTTTGGATCAGCCCGAAGCGAGCATGGTAAGTCTCCGGCTTGGTCTTAGCCTCCCTCATCTGACGGGTAAGATCAACATCCCTGCCTCTTTTCATCAAGGCCGCACCCAGGATGAGAGCAGGACCACTCCTTGACAGGAAAGGGACCCCTGAGACCTTTGGAACTTGGGCTAGCTTGGTTTCCATCTCCATGGCCTGCTTCCTATCAAGTACCCCCGACGACGAGCCAGGAGTTTCAGCTCGAGGAGTAGAGGGGTCGGAGGAGCTGATTGGGTCGTTGCCAGTTTTCTTTCTCTTTTCTTTCTCTTTCCCAGAACCAACGAGGGGATCTTTCCTCTTCTTGGAGACGTGGCTCCCTTCACCGACGACCCCCGGGTTGGAGTCAGAGCTCCCAACTATCTCCGGGCCCACTTGCACCCCTTCCACAACGATCAACTGACGATCCCCTCCAGCACTTGTCCCAGCAGTTTGGGCCCCATCACCCGTTATTTTCTCAAGCTCGTCAACCACAGCTTGGCGACCCCCAGCGTTGAACCCCCCGACGACGGGCTCCCTTTCGATCATGGGGATGGCGCCAACTGGGGTGTCCTTGGGCAGCTGATCGTTCCTCTTCGCCATGTTTTCCTGACGACTATAGATGGCATTGGACGACGCTCGGTCCTTCTTGGCCTTGGTTCTCTCGTTGGGTCTGATCGCTCCGCTCATGATGTCCCGCTCGATATGATTGATATCCTTCTCAAAAAGAACTGCCAAGAAAAAATGGAAAAAGGTTAAGTCATTCACGACGAGACAAAAAGACAAATTATCAAAGTAAATGGGCAAGTATTAAGAGCCCAACCCCCATCCATCTCTAGATTCTTGCAACGATCTTCAGGATGGTCAAGGCGGGCACCGGCACAATTTATGCAGTTATCTTCCCAAGTCAAGTCGTCATGAACGACCCAGACAGGGTAGCGAGCATCTAGTTCAATCTTTACCAAGGGATCGGGGCCTCTCAACGGCCTAGACATAATGCCGACCCTGATATATCTCCAATGAGATGCCTCAATATCCGACCATGACACCCAACCGAGCTTCAGCAAATTATCAATCTTTTCCTTCAACTAGTCGGCCCAAGGCGCCGCCCATGCATACTTGTCCGCAACCATGTCTTGACTTTCTGGAAAAGGAAATTGCCATCCTACCTTGCTCTCCACCAAAATCATGTGATTATCCCAACCATACACTTTGTTTTGGGTATCTAAAAACAGACCTTGAACATTCTGTGATGATGTGCCATTCGCGGGAAAATTCGATTTTTCGTTTCTTTGAAAACCAAATAAAATCGGAAAAACGGAGTCGCTACGCCATTTTTGTTTTAAGGGCCAAAAATTTGAAAAATGCCCGAGATTAGAGATTTGGGTTCGGAGGTCATGTTACACGCCGGGAAGGACGTTAGTGTGCACCTGGAATGCCTCGTAAAACGAGTCTTCCAAGCTGAAAATCATTTGTGTGTGTGTGTGTGTGTGTTTTGGCCAAAATAAGTTGAAACTCAGAAAAGTAAAAATTGGGAATTCTTTATTAGACTTTGGTCAGATCCCATGATTTTTGGTGTGATTTTTGGGTAGATTTTTGGTGCTCAAAATATTTTTGGAAGTTGAAGAGCACTTCTGCCAGAATGAAAAAGGCAGTGGACACTTGATTTTGAAATGGATTTAAGGGCTTCAAAACTTCATAATCTGAGAAAACTCAGAGAATGAAAGTTGTTACAGACACCTCAAATAAGATTTATATGAAATAATTTTTCATTTTGGAGAAGATTTGAGGACTGAAAACCTTCTGGAAATCTCAGATATGAGATCTGGACTCCCAGAGACTGGTGATCTGACCTTCAAAAGAAAATTGGAAAAAGGGAGTTTTACTCACGCAAAAAATAAAATAAAAATATGTCTGGAAATCTATGGATGTTGGCTACAAAAAGTATTTTGTAGTCAACACCAAATTCCAAGTTTATCTGTGTCCAAAAATTTAGACCATGGACTGGGGCCTTAGAAAATTGCTACTGGACAGCAACTTCTCAAGAAAGAAAATGTGGTTTTAAAGGGGGTTTGGCATCCATGCTTGTCCCCATTTCCCTAGGTTTTGATTAGTGATCACTTGACATTTTAGTGGTGAATCAACTATATCAAACCATCCTTGGGGTACATTAGGACTAAGCATTTCATTTGCTTGGGAAGGGGAATTTTATCCTTTGAAAATGAGATTTGATGTATGAAAATGATTTTTAGGGTTTTGAAAATGTGTTTTCTTTGGAAAAAAGTAAGAACACTTTGAAAATAATGTTGATCCTTGTAGAAGATCATCCATGGAGATGAACTTCCATGGTGATCTTCTTGGATCTAAGACAAGAAGATGAATGAACTATATTTTGTAGCTTGAAAATGCATGCATGGATGAGAGATTTAGAGTAAGAAGAGGGATGTTATACCTATCTTCTTTGTGTTTTGGAGCTTTGGCTTTGAATGTAAGAGTGTTTGAGGCTTTGAATATGATAGTGAGTGAGTGAGATTTGGGAAGATAATCAAGAGAAAAGAGTGACAATTCAAGGGAATTCTCACTATTTTCTCAAGTATTTTCGCCAAGGTGCAACTGTGGATTGTGTTCTTCTCTTTTTTCTTTTTTTTTTTTGAGACTGGAGGGCTCAATTTTTAGTCCTCTGAAAAATGCAAAGTCATCCGCGCGGATAGGGTCTTCAGCGTGCACTGTTCATTAAATGCTGCTTCAGGCTTTGGACACAAGGAATAATCTTTTGAAAATTCAAATTAAATAGCCAGTTTTTGTTCCAGCCATTTCTATTTTTGGTTTTTCTTATTTCTTTTGCTTTTTTGATTCCTTTCCTTGGTTTATCCTTAAATAACAATGCCCACTTTGCCCTTGCTTTGTTAGAAATGTTAGGAATGTTAGGAATTGTTAGGAATGTTATAACTTTCGTTAATTTTCTAACGAAATACTAACAAGCTCAAATTGGAGCACTTACAGTAGCCCCTCGGCGACGGCGCTCGAAGGAAGCGGGTCGTCGATAAGAGTAAGGCTCCATATTTGGCAGATGATCAAGTGATCGAGTGGCTGAACCTATTTAATAGGCTACCTACGTATCCCAAGAGGAATCAAGCCGCCGTAGTTCGGATCTTTAACCCTAGAGATGATGGCGTTTTAGGTGCCTTGAACCTTGATGATGGCGTTTTAGGTGCCTCGAGCCTGATGAGCGAGTTCTGCAGTCGGTTGCTGGAATGAAACTCTGCTGGGGACAAGAGATGACCATTTTGGTCGGATGGCCGAAATTGTATATCCGCTCCGCCGGGGATAGGAAAGACCATTTTAGGTTTGATGGCTATCCGCTCTGCTGGGGATAGGAATGACCATTTTCGGTCGGATGGCTGAACCTAATGATAGGCTACCTACGTATCCTTAAGAGGAATCAAGCCAGTCGTAGTTCGGCCTTTGACCCTGGAGATGATGGCGTTTTAGGTGCCTCGAACCTTGAAGATAGCGTTTTAGGTGCCTCGAACCTTGATGATGGCGTTTTAGGTGCCTCGGACCTTGATGATGGCGTTTTAGGTGCCTCGAACCTTGAAGATGGCGTTTTAGGTGCCTCGAACCTTGATGATGGCGTTTTAGGTGCCTCGAACCTTGATTTGAAATGGCCTTTCGGTGGACTTTGTCTGCTGCCGAAGGAGAGGGTGACCGTTTTGGTCGAGGGGCTGGACCTGATGATAGGCTACCTACGTATCCCTAGTGGGAATCAAGCCCTTTCGTAGTTCGAATTCTACTCGAGATTTCGTTGGCTTTTGGGATTCCATTAACTTTGCTGGGGATTCTGCTAGCCTTTGCTGGGGAAAAATCAGACGTATTCGTCGGGGAAATCGGTCTTACGTTTTACTGCCGGGGAATGATTTTGATGAAAGATACGGGATTCCGTTATCTTTCTCGGGGAAATCGGTCTTACGTTTGACTGCCGGGGGATAATTTTGATGAAAGATACGGAATTCCGTTATCTTTCTCGGGGAAATCGGTCTTACGTTTGACTGCCGGGGAATAATTTTGATGAAAGATACGGGATTCCGTTATCTTTCTCGGGGAAATCGGTCTTACGTTTGACTGCCGGGGGATAATTTTGATGAAAGATACGGGATTCCGTTATCTTTCTCGGGGAAATCGGTCTTACGTTTGACTGCCGTTGATGATTTTGATGAAAGATACGGGATCCCGTTATCTTTCTCGGGGAGATCGGACTTACGTTTGACTGACGTTTGATGATTCCTTTGAAAGGGGGTTGACTTTGGTTAACTTTGGTTAACTCTGTTAAGTTGAGGACTGAACTGCAGATTCCTAAAATTTTAAAGGGCAAAAGGGTCATTTTGACCCTTACAAACCCATCCGCGCGGATAGGGTTGAATTCCCAGGCTGTTTTAAATGAGGGCCGCCCCCTCCCTTCTTCTTTCTCACTTTTCCAGATTTTCGAGAGAGAGACGAGGGGGAGAGACCAAAACCGCCATTTTTGGCTTAAAATCCTTAAAATTCTTCCAATTTCTTCGACTTTTGAAGCAATGGAACACGCGGGAGGTGCTTTTCAAGGCCAAGGACGTGGCCCGGTCGCGGAGAGACGATTAGAGCTTGTCCAAATGAGGAGACACTATTCTCTTTCGCAATCGATTGCGGAGGAGCATTATCCCGATGCTTGGCAACATTGGGCTTCTGATCCGAGTCTCCGAACGGTATACTTCGAATCTTTTCATTCCCTTTGTCGATTTTTGCTTGAAATTGAATTTTGGGTGATTTTTGATTTTTTTTTTTTTTTGAAAATTCGAATGATTGATGTTCTTGGCTTTGAATCTTGATTTTGATGCTTTGCATGTTGTAATGAGTATATGGGTAACTCAAAATGTGCATTTTGCTTGGAAAAAGAATTGGCATTTTTGCCATTTTTTTTTTTTTTGAAATATGAGACTATGATGAATGATTTCCCGAATTTGGGACGGACTTCTTTGGTTGCAATGTAGAATTCTTGCACTGTTGATATGAATGTGTGCATGCTCCTCTTTTTTTTTTTTTTTTGAAAAAGTGGGACGGATTTATTGACTCCGTGTATGAATGTATGATGACGGATCTCATGTATGCATTTTTTGAAAATGGGACGGAGTTTTACTTCCGTTGAATGAATGTGATGATGATGGATGATATGCATGTATGCTTTTTTTTTTTTTTTTGAAAATGGGACGGAGTTTTTACTTCCGTTGACTCCTTGTATGATTTTTTTTGTATGAGTGTTGATTGGGATTTGTTGAAAACTGCTTTCTTTTGTGGGAGAAAAAAAAATGGGGCTAGGTTTATTGCATGCCGTTATGCTGCCGAATTTTCTTCAAAACTTTTGTGATGAATGATGCACGTATATGCTTCTTTTTTTTTTTTGTGCAAATGCAAATGCAAAATTTTTTTTTTGACATTTTCTTTTTTTTTTGTTTTATTGCAGGGTGGAAACAATTACGTGACGGAGCAGTTGAATAAGATGAAGACTCGAGGATCAGTGGAGTCTGTAGTTGACCTGTGGGACCGGCTTCCGAATGCGGGCCGAGGAGCTTTGATCAGTCCGAGACAGATTGTCGTTGAGACCGGGCTTTGGGAGTTCATTGAGTGCTTGAGGGGGTTGGTTAAGTTCCCTAAGAGCAAGGGCTTAATGTTTGCTTTGGCGCAGCATTGGTGGGATGCGACCCACACATTTCACTTCTTCTGGGGCGAGGCTACGGTTACGCCTTCCGACTACGCTGCGATCACGGGTCCGTCCTTCAATGGACGCAAAGATTGAGTGGCGGGACGGCTACGCGATGTGGACCTTCAGCTCTTCTTGGCTTTACCCCCATTCCCAAAAAGGGGATGGGGATGGAGTACGCCGTGGTTTATGGGAAGATTGTGGAGATCATCGGAGCTACGAGGCCGGGATGAGAGGATAGGCGCCGAGCGCATTGCTAGGGCCTTTTTATGGTTTGCTTTTTCGAGCACTCTTTGGACACGCCGAGGGACGGCGGTGTTTGCTTTCTCCGAGGAGTTTGGAGGATGTGGAGATGGCTGGAGATGTCTCTTGGGGAGAGGCCTGGGCCGGGCAGAGCTTTACTTTGCTCTTGATAGATACAAACCAAGGCCGTGAGCTCCTTATACCGCTTCGAGTTTGCTCGAGGTATGCTTTCTTTTGCTTTTCCCTTTTTTCTTGAGCACACACTTTTCTTTTGCACCGGATTGATTTGATTTTTACCTTCGCAGGTATGGGCGTTGGAGTTCTTCCATGTCACGATGTGGCGACAGACGGCGGAGTACGTCGGGCGTATCCACCCATGCGTCTCGGTCCAAGTTTGCCCGAGAGAAGAAGGGCTCCAGAGGGCGCACGACCCTCGTGTACTTGGATTGCCTTCCTTCGACGAGGGCCGAGACGGATGAGGAGATGATATTCTATCCCCGGGATCGTTTCGAGGTGGCGCACCGAAGGGCGCCGAGATATGGACTGTGCAAATGGAGGATTCTGAGAGGTCCGACTTGCGACGTCTATTATCCGGGAGAGAGGGTGACGCGCCGCATGGCGTGAATTCGCCTTGATGACACCGGTGGAGCCTCCCGCCGATATGATGCACCCGAGTGATAGATCTGCGACTGGGATGATTACCGAGCCGGCCAAGACTTCTCGGCATTTGTGGCGATTGAGCCATATCCAAGATTTGTCTTGAGGAGGCCGAGGACGCCCCTGTTCTCCGGATAGAGAGGGGTTAGGGGTCCCGCGGTACCCTCGGACGGACTTTTCATATGTCCAGGATGGGGTCCGATTGAGGGTGCAGATCCTCACCCGAGCGGCTTCCACGAGCTTTCCGGCCTCGTCCGGTATGAAGGTACGGCTTCTCTTTCCACCTTTCTTTCTTTTCTTTTCTTTCCCGTCATCATTTTTCGCTTCAACCGTTTCGACGCTTTTGCTTTCGTGCAGCTTTCGGAGGTGGTCGTTGAGAAGCCGACGAAACAAGTGATCGGGGCTAAGAGATTTATCAGAGGATGGTTGCTTGTGGGGCTCCTCAGCTAGAGCGAGGCGACCACGGCCGGCGCCCGTCAGCGGGAGGCTTCCCCTATTCCTTCGTAGACTTCTTCCGAGACTCCTCGTCTCCTCTCCTTGATCCTCGCGCGGTACTACCTTCGGACCACGCCATTCTCGGAGATCCTTACGGGGTAGGGGCACGTCCGGCAAGATGGCGGATCTTCTTCGTACGTCCAGGAGTCCGACGCCTTCACCTTCGGATATGATTTCTTCGCAGATCTTGGCTTGCCCTATCAGAGCGTGCCGGTTGGTCCTGATGAGCCTTCTTCCGGGGACGAGGACGATGATTCTGAGCCTGAGATCTTCATGGCTCCTGAGGAGGCGGGCCCGAGCCGCAAGAGGGACCGGGGGCAGACGTCGACCGCTGGGGACTCCGATTGATTACTTGAGATTGAGTTGATTTCTGAGATTTGAGATTTGTACAGATACAGCTTATTTTTTATTTTTATTTATTTATTTTTTTTTTATGCACATTTTTTTTTTTGCTTTTTTTTTTGGGATGTAATAATTTAGGATTATTGTTACCCACCTTTTTTTTCTGATTTGATTTTTTTTTTTGCACACTCCCTTTATTTTTGGAATGTAATAGTTTAGGATTTTATTTTTATGAATGCAATGCAAGATTTAATGCAATGTTGCATGAGCCTTGGTTTTTTTTTTTTGGCAAGGGTGTAGATGTTTGGTGCATGGACTGGTTTGGACATGCTTTGGCTGGGACAAAATATTCCTTTGGTACAGCCAGCTTTGACCGTTGCAAAGATTTTTTTTTGTAACAAACTCATCCGCGGATGAGACAAAGCTTCGACACTTGTCCTTTAATTTTGCTTCAGATCCGGTTTTCCTCATTTCAAATTCAAATACCTTTTTCAACAACCAGTTTAAACAGCCATTTTCGGGGAGAAGGAGAGAAAAATCATGGAGAGAATTGTGAGTATGAGAAATCCACCCAAATTGTCCCAAAATTCTCAAATGCAATTCTTCACCAAGTTTAAAGAGTGGTCTCTGAGATTATGCATGAAAGGAGGTTATTCTTTCAAGAAAGGTACAAGGTGAAGTGTTTATGGTCCCTCAAGGAATTGGTTCCGGATTATGAGCTTTTGAGAGCTTCTTCCTTGTTCTGGGACACTAGAAGGCATGTCTTTTGCCTTTCTTACAATGAGGTTGTTCCGACCGTGGAAGAATTTCGAGCTTTGCTTGGTGGCCCGGAGGTGGAGGAGATAGCGGTTCCTTTGCCTCGGAGGGGCCTCTTCCGTTGACAGATTGTGCAACCTCCTTCATCTTTCCCTGAGGAAGCGCAAGGTATGATCTCGTGGTCCCGATCATTTTGATATTTCCGGTCTCCCGATAGGTTTAGGGCTTAGGCTTGCTTGACGATGCCTATTGGGATGCCTTTGCACTTTGCATGTTTGGGACCTTGTTCATGGTCTATTCTTTGGGATCCGTCATCGGTCCTCGCCGGATGTAGTCGTTCATTGTCGCTTGGGCAGAGATGTTGTACCTTTGATCTTGGGGGAGACTTTCCATGCTCTCGATAGGTCAAGCTACGGAGACGGTATATGCACGGGGCAGCCCGTTCCTCTTGACTCGTGGCCGATGGAGCGCTTGGGGATTCTTCGGGAGACTCCCGATATGATCAAGCCTCGACATTCGCCAGAGAGGGGTTGTCAGAGATTTTGATGATCGTGGCTCATGGGAGCGTTGGATGGCTGGTCGCCGCACGTAAGATATCGATGGTCGCGCCTTGTTGGCGGGTGGAGACTCGCAGAGTGCTTCAGACGGGTCTCATGTGGTCATGCTTCCGGGCTTTCTCACCCAGCCTTCTATATTCCGTCCTTGGTTCCGAGACAGCCGGCTTGGAGCAGTTCCTTTGGAGGACTTTGATGATATAGCCACCTGTGGTGGTGGCTCCTGCTTCTATGGATGATCCTTCGGTGTTTTCCTTTCTTTCCCGAGCATGGAGGTATGACGTCTTTCCTCCTCGAGTTATCCTCAAATGCGTCCGAGACCCGCTGTTCTTGACCACTTGTACCTGGATTGGTACGAGAGGCATTTGGGAGAGACTCGTATGGCTATTTTGAGACGGCGTGAGGCCATTGTGGGTGCGGAGGACCCGACAGCTTCCGAGAGGAGGAGGGCCGAGGCGAGGGCCAACCCTCATGACAGAGCGGAGACGCCGTGACCGACTATGAGGCTTATGTCAAGAGACAAGAGAGGAGGACTCCTATGCTACCACTAGGCTACAGGAGATGAGAGATGACGCTAGGGCTACTAAGGCCCCGACAGAGGCCGGTTTGATAGATCCCGTTCCTATACCGTAGCTTGGCAGGAGGAAGACCGACATTTTTCCCGTTCGTAAGAAGAAGACTCGAAGGGGGAAGAAGAGGGGAGAGGCCGCTCGAGTGGCTGGAGTGACTCCGAGGTTTCCGAGTATCCCTTTCTTGTCATGGCGTACACATTAGTTTGATTATGTATCTTAATTTCTTTTAGCAGTTGCCGCTGTAGGAATGAATCGGGCTTAGACTCATCAAAAAGTTTTTAACTTGTAATGAATATTTGAATTGCTTCGGAGTTTTTTTTTTTTTTTTGAGACGCTTTCATGGTCTGATCAATTGTATTGATGTCAGATTTTGACTTTTATTTGTGCTTTAGACCGAACCGTTTCCGCCGCCTACGTTACCCTCATTTTGAGGAGCCTGTGTCTTCGTAGTTCAACCCGGTCGATTTTTTTTTTTGTTTTTTGTTTGTTTTTTTTTTTTTTTTTTTTTGTTTTTTTTTTTTTTGTTTTTTTTTGTTTTTGTTTTTTTTTTGTTTTTTTTTTTTTTTTTGGTGCAACCCCGTTTTTTACCTAGGCCGCCCTCTTCGGGTTTTCAACCTAGTTGGGTATTACTCTTTTAGCACTCTTTTTTTGTTTCTTTTTTTTTTTGACTTAGTGTTTTTTTACGCATAGTATCTCGCAAGCCTTGTCACCATTCACCGGGTGTACAAAGGGATTTCCGTCGAGGTCCGCAAGTTGCATGGCTCCTCCGAGAAGATCTTTCGGACGACGTATGGCCCGACCTGCACAGCTCCCATTTGCCGAGGGGGTTGATACGGACCGGGGCTTTTCTTTCAAAACGAGATCACCCTTCTGATCTCCCGATGCTTTACTTTCTTGTCAAAGGCTCCGCCATTCTTCCTTGGTAGGCTCGGATGTGTTCCATTGCTTTCAATCGGCGTTCATCTAGCAGGGCCAATTCATCATGGCGACTGGAGCCATTCGACCTCGTTGATCCGGCTTTCCAACAAAGACACGGAGCGAGGGGATTTCCAATTCGATTGGGAGCACGACTTCCATTCCGTATGCGAGGGCAAACGGTGTTTCCCCTGCCTGCCGTTCGACCGATGTCTCCGTAGCCCCGCAGTGCCGTGTGTAGCTTCTCGGGCCAATCTCTCGCCTGACAGCCATTTTCCGGATGATGTTTTCCAAAGTCTTGTTTGCCGCCTCGACGGCTCCGTTGGTTTGGGGCCCGTAGGAGATGACTTGTGACGGGTTATTCGAATTCTCGCCAGCCCGTCACATTCCCCTTCGAAGTGGGATCCATTATCTCGAGATGATTTCGCCGGCAACCCGTATCGGCATATGATGTTCTCTTTGATGAAGAGGGCTACTTTCCTTGAGTTGAGGATTTTGTAGGACTTCGCTTCAACCCACTTGGGTGAAATAGTCCACGCCTACTGTGACGAATTCGTGGCCGTTGCCGCCCGGTGGCGTGATTTTGCCTATGACATCAATTCCCAAGTGACGAAAGGCCAAGGGGTTGTCATACAAGATAACTCATGAGGAGGCAAATGATTAAGATTTGAGTATCGCCGACATTTGTCGCAGCTCTTGACGAACCGGATGCAGCCGGTTTCCATGGAGATCCAAAAGTACCCCATTCTCGCATGATTTGCATCGTGGCTCGAGCATTCATGTGGGGCCGCAGTACCACCATGTATTTCTCTCATGAGTTCCGTAGCCTCTTGTTTGCCGATGCATCGCAGAGGGGGCCTTGATAACGCTTCTTGTATAGCATATTTCCCAAAAGAACATAATGGGAGGCGAGTCGCTTGTGGCCGAGAGGCTCTTTGCTTTGATTCCTTCTTTATATTCCCCATCTTCATTTTTGAAAGAGGCCTCGCCATCCTTCGTGTATCGGGTAGATCCGAGTGTACCAGTGGATCATTGGCCGGTTCGGCTTCCGCTTCGATTTCAAAGCAATAAGCGGGATTTTCTCTTCTCCCGACTCGAATGGTTTGACGGACTTCCCTTCGGGTATTTCAACGAGGGAGGCTAGCGTTGCCGCAGCATCCGCAAACTGCTGCGATCTCTCGGGCAAGTAATGAAAGCCGATCTCCTTGAATTGAGTTACTAGCTCTTCCATGTAAGTGTGATATTTCTCAGAGACCCGGTCCACGGTCTTCCATTTGTTAGAGACCCGATTGATGATGAGGGCAGAGTCACCATACACCTCCAATTCCTTGATATTTCTTTCAAGGGCGGCTTCCAACCCGGCTATGCAAGCTTCATATTCAGCCAGTTGTTGGTGACCTCGAAGTTCAACCTTATCGCTATGGGGGTGTGTTCGTCGCAGGATCGACCGTAAGCATTCCTATTCCGTTCCCCTTTTGTTTGACGCCCGTCGAAGAAGAGTTGCCAGCCGGTTTTCTCCTTCTAGAGCAAAGATTCCATCATCGGGAAATTGAGGTTCAGTCCCTGACTCATCACTTGGGAAATCGGCCAAATGTTCTCGCCATTATGCTGTCCTTTTACGGATTTCCTCGAAACATAAGTGATGTCGTATTCACCAAAAAGAATGACCATTTTGCCAACCTCATAGAGATGGAAGGCTTGTCGAACGTATATTTGATGGGGTCTATCCTTGAGACGAGATGTATCGGATGAGACCGCATGTAGTGTTTCAACTTTCCCACTACCTGCACCAAACCCGCGCAAGTCTTTTCACAAGCAGAGTAATTGAGTTCGCTTCCCGAAGCTTTCGCTACGAAATAGATGGCGTTTTCGACCTTGGAATCTTTCTTCTCTTGAGCTAGCATAGCCCCAATTGATGTATCCGTGATGCTTAGATATAGCAATAGTGGCTTTTGCTGATGTGGTGGGCAAAGAATCGGAGGATTCACGAGGTATGCCTTGATCTGTTCAAAAGCGAGCCGACATTCGGGAGTCCATTCTGTGTAGGCATTTTTCTTCATCAACTTGAAGATCGGCTCGCAGATCGAGGTCACCGGATTTACAAAGCGGCTTATGTATTGCGCCTTCCCATGAAGGATTTCACTTCGTCGTTGTCCTGGTGGCTTCATTTCAACTATCGCCTTGATTTTCTCGAGGTCTACTTCGATTCCCGTTCGTCACCATATATCCTAGCACCTTGCCTCGTCTTACACCGAAGGTGCATTTGGCCGGATTCGGGCCTCATGCCGTGGTCTCTGAGGCGGCCGAAGAATTTTCTCAAATCAACAAAGTGTTGGCCATCTCGATCCTCCTGGAGTGTATTATCATGTCGTCCACATAGACCTCAATTTCTTTATGGATCATATCATGGAACAGAGCCGTAGCCGCCCTCCGGTACGTAGCCCCAAAGATTCTTTAGTCCGAACGGCATAACCGTGTAGCAAGATGTGCCCCAAGGGGTCGTGAAGGCCGTCTTGGCTTGATCCTCTTCTCGCCATTTTGATTTGGTTGTAACCGCAAAACCGTCGACGAAGGATTTAACTTCATGGTTGGCCGTGGAATCTACCAAAATGTCGATGTTTAGCAGGGGGAAATCGTCTTTTGACCGGCTTTGTTCAAGTCTCTCGAAGTCTACGCAAGACCGGATCTTTCCGTTGGCCTTGGTCACCGTTACTATGTTGGAAAGCCATGTAGGATATTCAATGACCCCGATGAACCCCGCCCCGAGCATCTTTTCTATCTCCTCTTTCACTTGTAGGGACCATTCGGGCTTAATTCTTCTTAGCTTCGCTTTACCGGTTTGACTTCCGGGTCGAGCGGTATTCGGTGCTCAACTATGGAAGGATCGAGGCCTGGCATATCTTTATAGGACCATGCGAACACATCCACGAATTCTTTTAGCAAATTTCAATTAGTGGCATTCCTTTCACCCCTTCGAAGAAACTACCAATCCAAGGCCTCTTTAGGCTCTTCCGCTAGCTCCCAAATTCACACTTGTCAAAATCTCTTCGGCAATTGGGCTCGATTTTCCTCTTTCCTGACAACCCGCTTAAAGATTTCTTTGATATATTGTTCATTTAATGTGTCCGCTTCTTCATCTAGTGAATCGTTATTAACCTGCTTTTAGATTATTAGTTAATTCATCATTAGTTAAAGTGGCAATTAAGGGATACTCAAAGGTTCGTCATTTCATTGAGAATAAAAGGGAATACAGATTGGCTACAATTTCGTGGTCTTCAGCGTGAGGCCATCTGACGACTCGGAAGACTCAAACTCAACAATGAGAGACTCAGAGGATTTTACAAAGGTTGACACAAAGGGATCTGGGACCAATCCAAGCTTGGTGATCATTTCTTCTTTGGTCGCGGACGGGCCCGAGAGAGTTTCCCTAATTCCTTAGCGCATCAAAGTTGCCGGGCCGAGGCCTCATGACTCGGGGCCGTCTCGCTTTCTGTGTCCTCCTTCTCGCCGTTGCTATCATCTCTTTGTCTCAACCAGATTAATTGTGTCCGGCACCTGAAAACTGAGCATGTGGATGTAGGGATCTTCCTCAATTCTGGGGGATTCTATCTCGTCACAATCTGACCGCTCAATCCAGATGTAAGGGCGTATCGCGTCTCGGTGTGCTGCTGGAAAAATCTCATGCCCCATACTTGAGCGGAAAGGCTTAACAGGCAGTTCAGCAAGGAGGACGTCCCACACGACGTTCATAGATTCGAGTTGAGTATGACGATGCTTGTCCATCTTTATCATGAAAATTTCCTGGCTTGGCAAGGTCAGAGAGTGGGTTTGAAGAATGGTGACAAAGCTGTGATTAGGGACCGGGGGTTTGTGTGCCTGTATCATGGCGGTGTTCAATGTTTCCTTCCAGTATGCCTCCAAATGTTGGAAATGACAATTGAATTTGATGAATCGAACTTCTTCGGAGTCTGCTCGCTTAAGTGCGTTGACATAATTGGCATCACCTGATTCTGGGGGATTCTGATGAGACTTGCCCCGATAGTCCCTTGGTCGATTCGAAGGAGGTAGCCCCGGTGTCTGGCTAAGAGCATGCTTGGTAACGGTCTCGGCTTCGTTCCCTATGAGGAAACTGTCGCCCCTAATGACTTCAAGGTCCCCTTGCCGGTTGATGAACTTGACACATTGATGAAGGGTGGAGGCTATGGCTTTCATGTGGTGTAACCAAGGGCGCCCTAATAGGGCTGTGAACTCGGATGGGATGTCCATTACATGGAACTTTGCTGGCACCATTTGGGTTTCGCACTGCAGTTCCAGAGTCACTGCCCTGTGATGGGACGAGACGAACCGTCATAGGCCTTGATAATCCGGGTAGATGGGATCATATGCCTTTCATTGATGCGCAGGGCCCGCATCATGCTAAGGGGAAGGACATTAATGGCTGATCCATTATCCACCAATACTCCAGGGAGCGATACGGTGTTGAGCTTAATGGTGATGTACAAGGCTTCGTTGTGCTGGGAAACATCTCTTGGAAAATCTTCGTCGCAGAAGGTGACCATGCTACCATATAGGCGGGGATCATAGATTTGGTGCTTGTCTGGAGAAAGAGATTCATCAAGCCAGTCACTTCGTGCCTTTTTCTTGCGAGGTAGAACCTTTGCTGAAGCCCCTGGGTTATACTGAGGCCTTTTGTGGCGGTTGCCATCTCCAGTCAACATGTTGATTGAGTGGGAGCGCCAAACTGGCGTTGGTCTTTTTTTTTCGGCATGCACTTGGGAGCTGGACAAACTGAATCTTGGCTGATCCCTTGGGGGGATGGATTTCTGATTGGCAGTAAAATTACCCAGATCTCACAAGATTCCTCGGTGTCCGAAAGTCTCACTCACGCTGGCAAGGCTTTTCTCGCTTTTCTGTCCCCGTTTGCTTTGGGGAAGACTCGGCCGGAGTAGAGTACATAGTAATCAAATCCCCTGCATGGCTCCCCGAGCGTACCCACACCGGTGTCGCCGGCCTCAAACCTCTCTTTCAATTTCTCGCCGGGAGGAAATTTTCTTCTTCTTAGGAGGACGGTCCTCGTGTATCCACCCTGATAGTCCCTTTCAAGGCGTCGGGACGATCCACAGATATCCCACCAAATGTGTTCTACTACTGGTGGTGGATTTGGGACCTCAGTTGAGCATTGTTGGAGTGACTTTGAGTTGAACCGGTCCGGGAGATCCGCTGTTCGGGCTCATCTCGGGAAGCGAATGGTTGGACTCCGCCGGATAATGAGAGGTATTAAGATCCCGGGAGCAGTACATGCTTGTCCTTCGTGGTAG
This sequence comes from Adenophora triphylla var. japonica, assembly GCA_022495995.1. NCBI lineage: Eukaryota > Viridiplantae > Streptophyta > Magnoliopsida > Asterales > Campanulaceae > Adenophora > Adenophora triphylla. The sequence continues at coordinate 182,232 of JAFEMH010002754.1, forward strand.
CCCTGGCCGCTTGGGAGATTGTTAAGGTCCCGAAGTGGCGTGTGGCCTCTTCAATCCGTGCCTTGTTATGCCTCTGCTTTCGGCGTTCCTCCAGGGCTTTGATGGCTGACCATATTTCTTCAACCTGCTTTCCCGATCTTCACCACCCAGCCGATATCTTGCGGGATCATCACTTTGAGAGGGACAACCGACGGTATGCCGAACTCTTTCATCCCTCGATCGCTGTTTGGGGGCCAGCTGTTCTATAAGTCGACTCGGGCAGAGTCCCGGTGGAGACATAGGAATCTTGGGGTGGCATCTTGATGTATCAGGGATGATTAAGAAGAGGAGGAGAACTTTCTCCCTTCTTTGCGGTAAAAGTGCCATCGGAATTGAGACTGATAGTCAAACCATGACTTGCGACAACCCCCATAAGGTCGTCAATTTGAGCCTCATGTCGAAGTCTCATCTGTTCTACTAACTGGATCCAATGCCGGTCTCTGTCTCGAGGGATTTTGGAGGACGGAGCAACGTTATCCCCATCATTACCGGCCGATGCGTACATTCTCAAACCCTGAGTCGGAATAAACGGCGAAGCCGATGACGCGCTGACTCTTCCCAACTGATCAAACGGTGACCCTGTCCGGAACCAACCTTTGTGAGGAGTCGGGGAAAAGACACGAGGGTTCGATGTCCGGGAATTGAAGGAGGGTAAGTGTTTGGGCTTGGGCTCATGCAACATGCGCTTATTTGTTCATGTTTACTTAAAACATGTTTTATTAACCTAATCGGTTGGAAAAGATTTCTTCTTTTTCGCAAACTACTCGGATCCCGGGATCGCCGGGCCCCGTCACTACGTCTATAAGCCCCTCGTATTCCACCTGTATTTTGGCCTCCCAGGGTGGACAACCCCGGGCGAGGGTCCTATAGGGCAAGAGGGTCCCACCGACCGAAAGAAAAACGATCCTAAAAGTCTGGCGGGTAATCGAGTCTTAACGAGCATTCGATGCAAATTATGGACAAAGCTGACGTCAAAGTCAGGATCATGTCCGAGGGCTCGACAAAAAGTCGGCATGATTTGGACTGATAAATGTCCACGATTGATCTTGACTTGTCGTCAGTTAAGCCGTAATTAGGCATGGAATAATCATTAATCCTTGATGACTCAGCTGTCAATGCTGGGAGTCGGTGTATAATTTGTGCCGCCGTAGCCGAAGTCAAGGCGCCGGTCCAATATCTTGGTCAAAGTCTCGCGGCGAAAAATCGGCGTAACTTCGACCGATTAGGGTCCCCGAAAGATATTGAGTCGGTATGCCGACAAAGGCTTGAAAGGAAAGGTCTATACACGTACATGTGGCATGACACTACCAAACTAAAAACCAACCGGGTCTCGGACAAAGTGTGTCACGGACAAGTGCATGGTCGACACAAGGCTCCATGGGATGTTTGGGTAGTCCTATGCTTGCACCGAGAGGCGTAATAAGACCAAACGGGCCGCGACAAGGATTTCCCCGGGTTAGGGACGTAGTGTGCAGTGTTAGGTCACGTGGGCGTAGTGTGCAAGCAGTCTATTTTCTTTTTCTGAGTAAAATAGAATATTTTCATGTGTTTTTAAAAAAATATGATGCATGATTTTTTTTTTTTTGAAAAATTTTCTTTTTTTTTTTGAAAATCTTTTTTTTTTGAATTTTTTTTTTTGAAATGAGCACATAAGCACATAAGCACAAAATTTCCGACAGTTAGGGACATGATTCCGACAGTCAAAATTTTGACTTTTTCCGAGGCGGCCAAAACAACACGAAAATGTGCAAAAATCAACACACACAACAAATAATTTTTTAAATGCCGGGACGGAAGCTTGACCCTCAAAAGCTTTTCTTTTTTTTTTGAAAACGATGATACCGGTACGTGGGATTGTTAAACCACAATTTATCCCCGACTCGTGTTAGGAGGCGATAACGGGAAGTTTAATGGTTTCCACCAATATACCAAATATCATATTTATTTTTTTTTAGAAAAAGCTTGATACTCCCCAGCGGAGTCGCCACTGTGATGATGTGCCAATTTTTTCGAAAGGGCTTTGAAATTTTTCGTTTCTTTGAAAAACCTATCGAAAAAGACCGGAGTCGCCACGCCATTTTTGTTTTAAGGGCCAAAACTTTTGGAAGTTGAAGAACACTTCTGCCAGAATGAAAAAGACAGTAGACACCTGATTTTGAAATGGATGTAAGGGCCTTAAAACTTCATAATCTGGAGAAACTCAGAGAATGAAAGTTGTTCCAGACACCTCAAATAAGATTTCTACGAAAGAATTTTCCATTTTGGAGAATATTTGAGGACCCAAAACCTTCTGGAAATCTCAGATATGAGATCTGGACTCCCAGAGACTGGTGATCTGACCTTCAAAAGAAAATTTGAAAAAGGGAGTTTTACTCACGAAAAAAATAAAGTAAAAATATTTATAGAAAGCTATGGATGTTGGCTACAAAAAGTGTTTTGTAGTCAACACCAAATTCCAAGTTTATCTGTGTCCAAAAATTTAGACCATGGACTGGGGTCTCAGAAAATTGCTACTGGACAGCAACTTCTCAAGAAGGAAAATATGATTTTAAAGGGGGGTTTGGCATCCATGCTTGTCCCCATTTCCCTAGGTTTTGATTAGTGATCACTTGAAATTTTAGTGGTGAATCAACTATATCAAACCATCCTTGGGGTACATTAGGACTAAGCACTTCATTTGCTTGGGAAGGGGAATTTTATCCTTTGAAAATGAGATTTGATGTATGAAAATGAGTTTTAGGGTTTTGAAAATGTGTTTTCTTTGCAAGAAAGTAAGAACACTTTGAAAATAATGTTGATCCTTGTAGAAGATCATCCATGGAGATGAACTTCCATGGTGATCTTCTTGGATCTAAGACAAGAAGATGAATGAACTACATTTTGTAGCTTGAAAATGCATGCATGGATGAGAGATTTAGGGTAGGAAGAGGGAGGTTATACCTATCTTTTTTGTGTTTTGTGTTTGAAGGCTTGAATGTAAGAGTGTTTAAGGCTTGAATATGAGAGTGTTTGAGTGAGTGTGATTTTGGTTGAATAGTTGAGAAAAAGGTGACAATTTTATGGAATTCTCACTGTTTTCTCACTATTTTCGCCAAAGTGCAGTTGAAAATGTGTTCTTCTCCTTTATTTTTGAGACTGGAGGGCTCAATTTATAGCCCTCTGAAAAATGCAAACTCATCCGCGCGGATAGGGTTGTTAGCGTGCACTGTTCATTAAATGCTGCTTCAGGCTTTGGACACAAGGAATATTTTTCAAAAAAAATCAAATTAACAGCTAGTTTTTGTTCCAGCAGTTTCTATTTTTGGTTTTCTTTAATTTCTTTTGCTTTTTTGATTCCTTTCCTTGGTTTATCCTTAAATAACAATGCCCACTTTGCCCTTGCTTTGTTAGAAATGTTAGGAATGTTAGGAATTGTTAGGAATGTTATAACTTTCGTTAATTTTCTAACAAAAATTCTAACAAGCTCAAATTGGAGCACTTACACCCGGCATCAGTCCCACCTGGACATAATTGCGGTCATCGGATTCTAAAGTCGACCAGTCAAGGAGCCTGACCTCGGTAAATCCTCGAGGCGCTTGATCAGGTCCTTAGTCCACCCATACTTCTGAACTGGACCCGACGAAGTTGGCACGTCATAAGGGGAGGGGAATTCCCAGCCTTGCCGGCTCTCAACCCTTATCACATGGTTCTCCCAACCTCCCACCTTGCTAGACATAGGGAGGATAATCTTCGGATTCTTGGGTTCACTCCGGATGATGAGGAGGCAACTACTCTTCACATAGCTGATCTGGAAGAAGTGATGGAAGGCTCCTAGGGTAGGCTCGTAACCTAAGCTACGGTAAAGCATAATGAAACTGACAAGGACCCTGGTCCCGTTAGCCCCCAACATGGCCGGGACAGCCCTCACATCACCCAGGAATTCATTGATAAATGGGTCCAATGGGAGACGAAGTCCCTATTGAAATTCTTTGAAGTAAAATTGGACGTGGTTATCGTTGTAATAAAAACTCTTCTCTTACTTGTCGTCCTCAAAAACGGGTTTGCCGATATAAGTTAGTCGGAACTCAGCCTTATACACCCCGTACATGTTATATAGTTTCTCCAACATGGGGTCCCCGGCCTTTGGTGGCCTTTCTCAGCCTCATCCACCTCCTCGACCTCCCCTTCCTCGGCCTCTCCTTCCGTCAACTTGTTCGCCCTCCACGAAGGCATTGGCAATTTTTGTAGATGAGGAGGCTTCACCCCCTCTTCCCGTCATATCTGCAAAAATTCCAAGGATCCAAAGTTAGTCATTATCCAAGGCCAGGCTTACGATGGGGAAGAGGGATGCCCCTCCTCGTCATTAGAGTTAGGCCGAGGAGGGAGCCTTACCACTTAGACGCTCACGAGCTATGTGATCTGAGGATGGGTAGAACAACTCTATCTGCTCCATTATCTCGGTCCTATCCTCAAGAAAGACTATGCTACGAGATGAGGAATCAACTCGGTCTATCCTTGTATTGTATGGGTATTGGAGGAACATTCGAGTACGGCCATAGTTTCTCAACATCTCTCCTATGTCAGCCAAAATCAGCATCAACCATGGTCCTCTCTTTCTCCGGTAAACTCTCAGGTTGCCCTTGTGGTATCCATAAATGAATCGGGGGAATGGTCCCAAGAACGATCTATTACTAAGGGGGAATCAAAGATCAATGGGGGAATTCAAACAAGTATCCAAGAAAATCAAAAGATTCAAAGAAAATCAAGAACTTCAAAGCTCTAAACTCAGCAATGGCGATTTTTACATCAAAGTCCCTTCTAAAACCCTAGAAATGGCGAATCATAAACGAAAAGCATAAAAAGGAAGAAACGTATACATGTTGGTTGAAGAGTGATCGAAATCAAGTGGAGAAATTGAACACGCCGGAGAAACAGAGCTTCGTCGAAAACTGGGTTCGAACAGTTCAAAAAATTTGCCGGAGGGTTTAACGCTTAAACCTTGCAATACGCTCGCCAATACTTCAGATGCTAAAAAGTTATAATGAAGAAGGGAATTTGATTTTATAGTCACCAAAATCGGGTCAAACCCAACATCAAGATGGGTTAACGGGTATGGCGCCCCAAGCATTAAATATCTGCAACAACTTCCCATGCGTGTCAGGTATGGGGGCCCACTTATCATCATCTTGGCAATAACCGGCGAATAATGAAACGACGCCCAAATTGAAGCGTCTCTGACGCGTGGCAAACTTGTTCGTATTCCGTAAGCCGAGGACAAGATGACTTTCTCCTCGTCCTAGGCCGAGCTAGAAAGTCGGGGGCCACTGAACAGTATATACCGAGATACGAACATGGGCTTATTCGGGTCAGGCCCAAATGGATTGGGCTATAAACATAATCCATGTATAAGTTACGATAAGCAACCATGGGCTTCCTCGGTCTCGTATTTCGTCATCAACATGGCCAATCTAGGCCCAACATTCAAGTGTCCACAACTGTGAGCGCCGAGGATACCTTCCTCGTATGCCGAGAGGTATCTTCCTCGGCCTTAACATTAACGGGCTCTTCATACCACTATTTCCTCCAGGCTCATCGTGCTCCGAGAGGTCATGAATGACGAGGAGAGAAAAGGTCGCACCTCGGCATATCATCATATGACGAGGAGACAAAATCATGCGTCTCGGCATATCCACATGTCGGCAGATCATCAACAGACGAGGACGCAAAATCATGCATCTCGGCTTACATGCAAATGCCGAGATAAGAAATTTGTGTTCCTCGGCTATCCGGCAAGCAGATTGAACAATCCTATTTAAACAAAGATTCAATAATTATTATCCAATCAGGATTGTAATTATCTACATCAATTCAAGTCAAACAATGACTCCTTAACAGATATAATTCTTTGAGGATTATATCTTATCTCTTTACAAGTTCAATTCAACCTGGATTCTATCAATCCATCCCTATAAATACAAGCCATATAGCTCATTATTGGGTACGTTACTTTTTACATACAGAAACTCTGTTAATTTAGTTTCTCATCACAAAACCGTGACGTATTCTCACGCCGGAGGGCCTTCGCCGGTCAAGCCCCGGCTTAGTTTATGTGGTTTGTCTTATTTTCAGGCCTAGCAATCGCCGGAGCAAACGATCCCTTGGATTTGGGCTGATTTGACAATTTTGGCATCATCAATATTAATAAAATAATATTTATCCCAAAACATGCTTCCATTTTTATAAAAACGAATTCATATCCAGTATGTTATGAATTTAATATATTAAATGATTTTTAAAATAGTTTACAAACTTCATTCATTTCAAAATACTATGCTAATTTAAGTCACTAAATCAATCCATTCGTATTATTTTTTCAAAAAGTTACTCTTTTCAGTTTTAAATTCAAAACATTCTTATTATATGGGAAAATTGCATTTTGGCCCCAAAATTTAGGAGGTGTTACTAAGTTAGACCCTATTCTATCACTATTTACAACCTAAGCCCCAAAGTTGTCATTTTGTTTGCATTTAGGGTTTTTGAACAAAAGAAAAATTCATTGTTGTTTTAATGCAAATTGAATGAAAATAAATAGTCAAAATAGAAAATCTAAATTAAAATTACTTCTGTAGCCGCATATCCTATTTTTATGTTTCAACTTCAGCGCTTCTTCATAATTTTTCCAACCATGGTCGTCGCCCCCCACACCTTCCCTCCGCCATCATTCCCCACCTCTGTCGTCCTACACCATCTATCCCCTTCCACACCTTCTGACTCTCTTTTTCGTCTGTGCCTGTTCACCTCAATACTGCATTGAATGCACTACGTCGTTGAATTCAGCGTCGTCTTCTCTTTACTTCCTTCCTTACTTCGGCGACTATACTCCTACGAGAATCCCTCCTTCTCCCTCTCTCTCTCTCTCTCTCTCTCTCTCTCTCTCTCTCTCTCTCTCTCTTCAAATCTGGGTTTGAAATCAGAATTGAATAAGAGTCTGAAAATCAGATTTGAATTTATTTTTGAAATCTGACTTGATTCTGCGTTTGAAAAAATCTAATTTTAATCTGAATTTAAAATCGGATTTGAAACTGGGTTTTGATTAAAGTTGCATTTTTTCAAAAGCAAAATCAAGTCAGATTTCAAAAATAGACAGTGGTTACGATGATAGTAGGCTGTGGTTATAAATTTGGATTAGTGGTGGGATGGTGGTGATGATGGTGGCGATAGTGAGAAAGTGGCGACAGTAAATATGGTGAGGGGATGGTATTGTTACTGATACAATGATAAATAGTAAATAAAATAATTTTATTGTATAATGTCAATAGATTAATTTTTTTTATTATTTTTGAAGAAATATTTATTTTTAAAACCAATGAATAAAAAAAATTCTTTTAAAAAAGGATAATGTTCATTTTTTTCGAAACATGGGAGGATAATTGTCTTAAACAGTTTATAATATTCTGCTTTCATGAAAAGTAAATGCTTGCTTAAAAAAAGAAAAGAAAAAAATGAAAAATAAATTCTAAAATATTTTTAGGGATTTTTACCAATAAGACCCTAAGATAGGGTGGAATTTATCAATAAAAACAGTATATATCGAATTCTACCTTAGGGTCCTAAAGTTGAAATCAAAACGACCTTAGAGTCCCTGAACTATTTATAATAATTTAAATGGCGAATCTGCCCCTCCTCTTTCTATTCCCCTTCTCTCTCTAATCGCAATTTCGGCGGCAAGGGCAACGAAGAACGTTGAACGGAATCTTCTCTTGTTCCATGCCTGTCAACGACAACAGCCAGAAGCACCGTGCATCATCCTCCCCTTCTTTGTCGGCGTTCACTGCAAAACCCTCAAACGAGACGGTAATTTCTCACAACTCTATGTTTTCGACTTCAATTTCATCTTGCTCTCACGATTTCTTACTGAAATTGATCCCTGTTGGGATCAATTTCATATTGCTATTGTTTGTAGGGAAACTACGCTCAATCACGTGAAGTGATATCCAGAATTCTACAGGTTCGTCATATATTATCTTCTCTAAATCAATCCGCTATTGTATCTTTTTCTTTGTAATTTTGGTGGGCTGACCGTGAAAATTGACCTGATTTTATTTTATTTTGTCTTGAATTGATCAGATTGGTTTAACGTCGGGAGTATCTCTGGCTCTTATCTTGTTTCTTGGATTTGGACCACTCTCTAGCTTATTCACCTCTGATACTAGTGTTCTGGAAATTGCAAGGTCTGGTACGCTGGTATGAAACCAACTTTCTTAGGCTTATAAACCTTTGTAATTGCCACTACTAGAAACAGCCCTATTACCGACGGAATTTTACCGACGGACAACGTCCGTCGGTAATACCGACGGACATAAAAGGGTTACCGACGGAAAAACAATTTTCATTTGCCGGGTTTTTTTTTTTTAAATTTTCATTTTGGTCCGTCGGTAATACTATTATTTCTGTCGGTAAAAACTGCAGTCGGAAATACCGACGGACTCCGTCCGTCGATAATAATACGTATATATACAACCCCTACGCCTTCTCCGGTCATTTAGGTCGAAATTAAAATCAAGAACAGCACCAAGCAGCGCCGTTGCCCCCGTTCTCCGGTCATTCCGTCGTCGTCTCTCACCGGTGAGGTTAGTAATTCTCTCTCTCCCTGGTTTTCTCTATCTCTCTCTCTCTCTCTCATTAAATCCTTAAAAATCACTTCCAGCGCCGTTGATTCGCCGTGGCCGTTGCCGTTGTCGTTGCCCTTCCAGCTCCGTTGCCGTCGCCGTCCGCCCTCCTTCCGTTCAACTTCCGCCGTTTAAAATCACTCACGGTAAATTCAATTGGGCAACTGAATTTTTTTTTGTTTGCTACTTGATGTATGGAATAAGTATACTTGATGTATGGAATAAGGAAATTGGGACTGGAAAATGAGGGTTAGCTGTTTTGATTTTGCAGTCCCTGATTTTTTGTGTTTTACAGTTTTGGATTTAGACGCCTAATTGTTCTTTAAGATTTTTGAATTTTGAGATTCTGAGTAATTCTAATTGGAGTTTACTATACTTAATCATTCTATTCAATCATTATTTCCACTCACTGAGTTTCCAATATTGTTTGCTTTAATATCTTGTGCTTATGCTTTATATTTTAGTAGGAATATTATGATAGGATGCACAACTGAGTTGTTCTTTGATGTCTTCTGTACAGCTTTTGATAACTTAGGGTCTTTATTATGAAATGGATATAAGTTGCTCGCAGCATTGCTAGTTGTTTAGAGAGCGGTTATGAGCTAGTCTTTTTCTTTAGCCACACGTGTAAATGGTTTGTTTCGTGAGAGTATCTAGGGATAGTATTTCTCGAAAGGGAGAGCTTTTTGAATTGGTGAAATTGTCTTGTAGGCTTTGATTGTCATTTGATGCACCTTTATGACATTTGATTTTGACATTGATGTTTCGAGGGTTCAATGCTTATGTGGAATTCAAACGAGTTTATTAACGATTGTTACTAGGGACTATTGCTTTGCATGATGCTCGATTCACTTGTGTGTTAGGTCTGGCTGTGTTCCCATTCGGGTCAAAATGGATTCTCTTTTTCAAGCTGTCAGAGTTCATTCCTGGTTTGGTGCAAGTTCAAGTGCATCCTACTTATGACAATTTTCCAATTTCTCTTATGTCTTACTCGATTCTTTCAGAGTCTTCTCCATTATATTTTACTCTAATTCTATGTTTTATGTGACCCTTTTTTTATTTATAATAGTTACTAGAGAATCAGATGTAGTTTTAGCATGTGCATTTTGATGTATGGAATAAGTATATTTGTCTATAAGCATGTGTTTTTGTGCATTAATGGATTTAATTTCACTCGACTTTTCAAAGTGACAAGTTTATATTATTTTGGCATTCCACTCATTCCATTTCCTTTTGGATTAAAGTTCTATACATAACATGCTTTTACCCTTTTTTTTAAGCATGTGTTCTCCATTATATTTATCTCTCTCACTTTCTCTCTCTCTCATTTGTCACAGCCATTCGCCGCATTGCCGTCGTTTGCCGCCGTTGCCGCCGATTCTTTCCTAATTTCTGGTAAGAATTTCTCCTTTCTATTTCTCAAACACCATCACAAGATTTCTCAAAGGACTTCAGATAGCATATTAATTTAGGCTCAGTTTTATGTTTGATTGTTTTTATAAATGTTTATATGCTTCATGTTATGTATAGTCAAAGGGGGAGTGAGGGGGGTGAATGTCTAAAATTAATAAATAAAAAAAATAAGTAAAAAAAATAAGTAAAAAAAATGAAATAAAAAAAAAACAAAATAAATAAATAAAATAAATAAATAATAATAATAATAATAATAATAATAATAATAATAAATAATAATAATAATAATAATAAAAAATATAATAATAATAAATAAAAAAACAAACAAAAACAAAAACAAAATAAATAAATAAATAAAATAAATAATAATAATAATAATAATAATAAATAATAATAATAATAATAATAAAAATATAATAATAAAAATAAAATAAAAAATAAAAAATAGAAAATAAAAATAAAAATAAAAATAAAAATATACATATATGTATATATATAATAAGATGAGAGCCTTTCTCACACAGCTATCAAAATCCGTCCATCTTTGATCAAAAAAATAGAGCAAATAAGTTCTCCACTGTTTGAGCAAAGAATTTTCTGTTTAATAAGAGTTTTTTCAGTTTCACTGTCCTCTTCTCTCTAAGGATCTTAAACATCACAGCCATGTTCTTGTCAGTGTCTGTTTTCTCTTACTGGTGGTATACGGTCACAAGTTAAAACAAGGTAACAGTATAACACCAGTGAAGAGAAAACAGAACTTTCCTCCAATTTTTTTAATCTCCACCTTTCATTTACCTAAGATCTTGATTGCAGAATCTTCCTCATGAGCATGAAAGCTGGCGGTGTTGCTCTCAATCTCATGGTTGCTTCGCAAAACATGCAAAGCAACCGTGAGATTGAGGGCAACACCGCCAGCTTTCAAGCTCATGAGAAAGATTCTGCAATCAGGATCTTGGATAAATGGAAGGTGGAGATTGAAAAAATTGGAGGAAAGCTCTGTTTTCTCTTCACTGGTGTTATACTGTTACCTTGTTTTTACTTGACCGTATACCACCAAGAAGAGTAAAACAGTAATCGTCAAGAACATGGCTGATGTTTGAGATCCTTAGAGAGGAGGAAAGTGAAACCTAAAACCTATATTAAACAGAAAATCTTTTGCTCAAACAAATGAGAACTTGTTTGCTCGTCTTTCTTGGTCTAAGTCGAGATAGGGTTTTGATTGTTGTGGATGATAACGACTCTCATCTTGTTTATTGATCAAAATTATGCATGTTATGGTAATGAATAAAAATAAAAATTATGCACGATTATATGATTTGTAAATATCATTATTGTCTATTAAAATTGCTTGATTTTCGATTATAAAGCAAGTAGACAAAGTGATATTTGCAATTCATACGTGTATTTCGGAATGGGATAGAAGCCGACCCCAATTCTAAACCTAATGGACATGAATTGTCCTTTCACCCTAGAGAATGATATACTTAACAACAAAGAATTAAATATTAATATTTAAAATTATTCACATCCACCTAAACCGACTACCGAGACCAATTTGTGTTGAAAATTCTGATGTTCCAGAAGCCGGTGTGAATAAGGGTTAGGGTTTTATATCAATAAACCTAAATAAAGTGTCTTTTTATTTGTATATATATTGATATATTGTTTTTATTTGTATATATAATATACTAGTTTAGATATGTCGGGTCGAGGTGGCAATCGTTCAAAGAGAGGCAAGGTTGCGGGTTTTGTCTATCGTCTTGTTTCTCTAAGGACTGGAGGGAGGGGCTCTACGTCTGGTTCAGGTGCAGAGTATATTGGAGCAACAGCTTGAGCAGCGCATGCAACAATACTTGGCTACCATGAATTTGCAATCACAGCCACAGCCACAGCCACCTAATAGCGGTAACGCTTCTGATGAGTCAGTCGGTCAATACCTTAGGCGAAGTGGCGGTGGTAGTGGCGGTGGTAGCGGTAGCGGCAGCGCTCGTGGTCGGGGTCGTGGTTGATTGACATTCATTTTATTTGGCTGGCATGTAATGTAAACAAATATATTTTGTTTCCCTTTCCCTTTCCCTTCCCTTTTCCCCAAGCGAAACAATTTTCTTTTCCCCTTTCCCCTTCCCCTTTTCCCCTCCTTTCCCCTTTCCCCTTTCGCTATGTGATGTTATTACAGTTTCATTTTATTTGATGTTCAAACAAAACATTTTCCCTTCCCCTTTTCCCTTTCCCATTACCCCTTATCCCTTTCCCATTACCCCTTTTCCCTTTGTTTGTAGGTTGTTTGTGTTTTTTTTAAGTTGGGATTTGTTTAAAACAGGTTTGACAGGTTTACAGGTGGTTTAATAATAAAATAGAATTTTTTTTTTAAATCTGGTCAAATTACCGACGGATATTTCCGTCGGTAAATAATCAAAAACACAAAAAATAAAATTAATTACCGACGGAAATTTCCGCCGGCAAAGTTGCAGCTTACAGACGGACATATCCGCCGGAAATGTTTCAAATTACCGTCGGACATATCCGCCGGTAAATATGAATTTTTCCGACAGATTTAACCGTCGGTAAGTGTTTTTAATATTTTATTATTTTAATATTTACCGACGGAAATGTCCGTCGGTAACCTCCGGCAAAGGCTCCGGCGAACCGGCCGGCGTACCTGCTTTCCGACGGACAATTTCCAGCGGAATTTTCTATTGTCCGACGGACTATCCGCCGGTATCACCGACGGAAATGGTCCGTCGGTATTACCAACGAATTATTTCCGACGGACTATTTCCGTCGGTAATGTTCATTTACCGACGGATATGGAGAGTTACCGACGGAAATGTCCGTCGGTAAGAGGCCTGATTCTAGTAGTGTGCAGAACTCGATGTCTTGGGTGCAATCTCTTTCAATAAAACTCTCCCACTTGCTTCATTTTATGTGCATGAACATAAAGATCATGGATGGTAGGATCCAGTGACTTTTGTTCGTTATGCCAGCATTTTAATCTTACTTTTAAGCTCACTTTACTATTGTTGTTCCCTGGCTCATCCTGGTTCTACATGTTTACTACCCCCTCCGTCCCAAATTGAATGTCCAAAAATATTTCAAATTTGCTCTTGATCATGATTAAATTTGAAAAGTTTTTGGGCATTCATTTTAGGACGGAGGGAGTATTAATTTAGGTGTTACTCGCTCCATCCCTAAATGAGTGTGTCCGTTCCCAAAAAATTTGTCACTAAATAAGTATATTTTCCAGGTGAAGTTACTAAATTCACCTTTTACATAGCATGCCCGAATTTTCACTTGGAATGACATCACATAAATGGTACCTTATGTGCCACTAAAAGTGCATAAAAGTCAAACCTCCTTGATTTTATTGAAAAAAATGGAAATTGACACTCATGTAGGGATGGATGGAGTAATTTTGTTTTTGTCATGGTAGACTTGCTATTGAATCTAAACTTTCGATGCTGATTTCTATTTTGTAGTTTGTTGCTGGATCCGCTTTTGTTCTTGATGGGCTTTACTATGGGGTCTCAGACTTTGGATATGCTGCATATTCAATGGTACCTATTTTTCTCTTAACCTTTTTTATACCCCGGAATGGTTTATTATATATGGTGAAAAGCATGTAGCTGACCCCTAGTAAAATGGATGCATTGGATAATGTCCTTCATTCTTGAATCTTCATGATGAGTAGGTACTGATTGGACTTATCACTTCGGTATTTGTTATTTTGGCCGCTCCATTGTATGGTCTTGCTGCTGTCTGGGCAGGATTGTTTTTGTTCATGACTTTGCGTGTAGTTGCTGGGGTATGGAGGTAATTTATTTAGCCACTATATACATATATATGTGTGTGTGTATATACATATATACATATGTGTGCAGTGTGTATATATGTGCATATGTATATATGTGTGTGTGTGTGTATGTTGATCTTTGGAGATTGGATGGTTCTGTTCCCCTATCTGATCTTCTGATGTTCCAGCTGTCAGCCTCTAAAGCAAATATTTAAGAACTTCTGATGCTAATGTGCGTTTGTGTGTGTATATTGCAATTCTCAGGTTAAGCACAAAAGGTGGGCCATGGAAACTGGTTTTGTCATCTGAGACGGATCAGAAGAATTCTTGATCAATGGATCAGATGGATCTGACATGCATGCCAATATGTTCCACTATGCATCCACCCCAACGAGTGCTATTGGGCCCATGACACAAGAACGTGTACATATACTTCACGTCAGATTGGTTCAAGGTGAAATTCTTCACGCGTCGAATACTCCATAATTTTCAAACAAACGGGTCGACTAAGTGAACACAAAGGTATCTGCAACAGAACAGATGAAGCAACTTCATCCTGTAATGCAGTACTCCCTCGGTCCAGAAATGAATTTTTTTTCACTTTTTTTTTTTAGCCAAATTGGACCCTCCAATATTGTGCCAAAATTTGAGCCATCTCTTCCAGTTATCCCAATAGATCATTTCTCCTCTCATTCTACTATAATAGAGCAATTTCAAGAAAACACTTTTAACACCAACCATAATTTGGCTCATTCTCAAATCATCAACCGAAGATAAGAAAGTGAGTCATCACTATGTTGTTTGCTGATTTTATAGATTCAGTTTTGCTCAGTTTACAGTATTCTACAGAAGATAAGAAAGTGAGTTATCACTATGTTGTTTGTTGTTTGCTGCTTGCTGTTTTGGGTCAGTTGGTGGTGGGAAACTTTAGAGTCTCCAAATGGATTTGTTTTACAGAGATTCTTGTTGGTTGTTTGCTGATTTCTGTGGAATTGTTATGGCAGTTTTGTTCAAAGTTCATAGTAATAGCAGTTTCATGGTGGAAGATTCTGTTTTATAGAGGAATTTTATAGTGTTTGGCTTCTTTATATAGGAATTGTTATGGCAGTTTTGTTCAAAGTTCATAGTAATAGCAGTTGTAGAAATGTTTTTCACACTTCTACAACTGTGAGGTCAGTTTCACAATTATTTATTATGAATGTGAAATGGTTTGGTTTTTGACCTTTCTAAAGTGAAAACTGTGAGGTCAATTTCACAGTTAATTTGGTACTTAGTATGTTTGATTTATCCGTTATTTATTAGTTGTTGATGATTGTTTGTGCACAACTGTGAGGTCAATTTCTCAGTTATAGTTATGAGTGTTATTTTTGTGTCATTCCTTTAGCACAACTGTAGAACAAGTTTCACGGTTTTTGGGCTTGATGTAAATAAATGTGTAATGATTTTCACAGTTATTGTGCATAACTGTGAATTCCATTTCACAGTTATTTTTATGTCATTCCTTTAGGACAATTGTAGAACAAGTTTCACGGTTGTTGGGTTTGATGTAAATAACTGTGTAATGATTTTCACAGTTATTGTGCATAACTGTGTAAGATTTGCACATTTCCAAGCTGAGAATTATGTTTGTTCACAACTGTGAGGTCAATTTCTCAGTTATAGTTATGAGTGTTATTTTTGTGTCATTCCTTTAGGACAACTGTAGAACAAGTTTCACGGTTGTTGGGTTTGATGTAAATAATTGTGTAATGATTTTCACAGTTATTATGCATAACTGTGAATTCCATTTCACAGTTATTTTGCTACTAAAACTGTGAGGTCAGTTTCACAGTTATTTATGAATGTGAAATTGTTTGGTTTTTGACCTTTATAAATTGAGAAATGTGAGGTCAATTTCACAGTTATTTTGCTACTTAGTATCTGTGGTTTACCCGTTATTTATCCGTTGTTGATGATTGTTTGTGCACAACTGTGAGGTCAATTTCTCAATTATGATTGTGAGGTCAGTTTCACATTTATTTATACAGTTATTTTCATCAAAATTGTGAAATAGACTTCTCAGTTTATAAATGTGAAAACCATTATACAGTTATACTCATGTGTGAACAAATGATAAATGATTTTCTCAGATTTTTACAAGTGAAAAAAAAATTATTTATAAATTTTGAAATATATGATGAGTAAACTTGTTTGATTCGTCTTGGCGATGTGATTAAAACAGTGATTTCGGATTATTTTTTCGACTTTTAAATTTTGAGATATTGCATTTTAAAAATTTAAGAGAAAAAAAAAGGAAGAGAGAGAGAAAAGTAAAGTAAAAAAAAAGGAAAAGAGAAAGAGAAAAAAAAGAAGAAGAAGAAAACGTAAAAAAAAAGGAGAGAAAGAGAGAGAGAGAGAGAGAAAAGTGTGCGTGTGAGGCTGTGAGTAGTGGGCGCGTGAGTGGGTGGGTGGGTGCAAGGGCAATTCGGTCCAAAAAATATTTAGGGACTTTTTGGAGGGTTTTGATAATATTAGTCCTTAAAAGTAGTTTTTATTTGGATTGGGGACTATTTGGTCAAAGCCTCATATTTTTAATTGTATTTTATAATGTACTCACGTTTTTAGCATATTAATTACTATTTTTTAGGGTTAGAAATTTTTCATTTTAAATTTATTACTTTACCCCCTTTACGGTTGTTATAATAAAATATTATTTGTTTTTATATTTAGGGATGCTAATATTTTCTATTTTGTCTATTCATTTTTATTCAATTTGCATTAGTACAACAAGGAAAAAAATATTGCTCAAAAACATTCACCGTTAAATGGCCGTGACTTGCACGTGAACATTTAACGAGTTTTCTAACCATTTAACGAGTTTTCTAACAAAACTAGTTAAAAACTCTAAAATGCAAACATAATGACAATTTTGTGGACTAAATTATAAATAGTGATAGAATAAGGCCTAATTTAGGAAATTCCCCTAAACTTTGGGGGCCCAAAATGCAATTTTCTCTTATTATATACTCCCTTCTTGGTAGATCTATACCCATGGATTTTTCTTTCCGGGGGTAAATATAATAAATTCAAAAATTACAAAGGGTCAATTTGTAAAAATTATAAAAATCTGGGGGGGGGGAATGAATCCTGCTCCACATGCCTAGTTCCGCCCATGCCTCTGTCCCACCAAAAGCTTCACCATTTTTTCTTGACACAAAAATTAAGGGTGTGCTCCCGAATTCTAAAGGTATATAAAAGAAAGGGAGGAGAAGGAAGGGGAGGGGAAGGGAAGGGAGGGAAAGGGAAGCCATTTAATTTTCTTATAATGTGTTTCAGAGTTAAAAAGGAAAGGGAAGGAAAAAATATATAATTACATTTGAACTATTAATGAAAGAAAAAGAAATTTTATATTTGAGAGGGTAAAATAGGTATATAAAAAGTTTATTTTATAAAATTTCATTTTCTTCCATTTTCTCCCACTTTTGGGAGGAATATATAGGAGGGAAATGCTAAAAAATCCTTCTCTTTCCCTCCATTTCTTTGCAAAAAATCTCGAGATCAAGCTTAAATTATTTTAGATTTCCTCTATTTCCTTTCCTTTTTCACGTTTTTAAAACTCGTGAGTACACCCTAAGGAAAATGATGAGTGGAAACAGGGTTGTGAGAGGGAAAATGTGAGTAAGTATGACAAGTGTGGCCCAAAATTTAAAGTGTGACAAGAAAAAGTTAGTGAAATTGACAAATATGGTATACAATTTAAGTGTTTGAGAAGGAAAAATAGGGTAGGAATAATATAATAGTAATAAAATTTTGTCATTTTAGGAAAGATAAAGCTTGTAATTGGATACTCTTTTGGATAAAAGGTGAAGCTTTAACTGGGACGGAAGGATTACTCTTTTCGCTCTGCAATTCTGTCTCTCCCATAACGGTATTTTCAATTTCTTGCACTAAAATTTAGGGGAATTTACTATATAATCTCTCAAACTTATCAATTTTACTTTATAAGACAAGCAATATTTTATCTAACCATATAATTCATATCTTAATAAATACACTCTCTTTCTCATTTTAATAGGTTTACCCTCCCATCTTTTTACTAAATCCACCTTATTTATCAATTTACTTTCTCTCCAACCACCATCAACTTAGGTCACCCATCTCCATCTTCTACGGTCAACAACTCCAGCAACCATCAACTCCAGCGACTTTTTTTTTACTCTGGCGACCAAACAACAGAGAACTTAACTTATAATTAATTTCTCAGTTGTCACCTAACTAATAAGAACACAATCAACTCCGGTGACCACCAACTCCGGCGACCAAACAACTGAGAACCTAACCTCAGTAATTTCTCAGTTGTCAACTAAACTAATAATAACACGATCAACTCCGGCGACCACCAACTCCGGCGACCAAACAACTGAGAACTTAACTTATTAGTAAGTTCTCAGTTGTCAACTAAACTACTAAAAACACGATCAACTCCGGCGACCTCTTCGACAACCAAACAACTGAGAACTTAACTTATCAGTAAGTTCTCAGTTGTTAACTAAACTACTAAAAACGATCAACTCAGTTGACCACCAACTCCGGCTACCACCAACTACGGCGATCTCTCTGGCGACCAAACAACTGAGAACTTAACTTATCAGATCTCAGTTATCAACTAAACTACTAAGAACACGATTAACTCCGGCAACCACCAACTCCGGCGACCAAACAAATGATAACTTTACTTATCAGTAAGTTCTCAGTTTTTGTCGCTAAGAACAGGATCAACTCCGGCGATCACCAACTCCGGCGACCAAACAACTGAGAACTTATCAGTAAGTTCTCAGTTGTCAACTAAACTACTAAGAACACGATTAACTCCGTCGACCACCAACTCTGACGACCAAACAATTGAGAACTTAACTTGTCAGTAAGTTATCAGTTGTCAACTAAACTACTACTAATAACACGATCAACTCTGGCGATCAAACTACTGAGAACTTATCAATAATTTCCCAGTTGTCAACTAAACTACTAAGAACACAATCAACTCTGCGATCACCAACTCGGATGACCAAACAACTGAGAACTTAACCTATCTGTAAGTTCTCAGTTGTCAACTAAACAACTAAGAACACGATCAACTCCGGCGACCAAACAACTGAGAACTTACTTAACTTATCAGTAAGTTCTCAGTTGTCAACTAAACTACTAAGAACACGATCAACTCCGGCGATCAAACAACTGAGAACTTAACTTATATGTAACAACAGAAGTGCCTGAAAGAAGCCATATACTACATAAACCCCTCCTCGATCCGGCCAACATCATCCCCTATCCTCTAAAGATTACATTTTTTATTGTAGCACTTGGTCGAACACTCGGTATACATGGTTTTATCTAGTAGATGTTTAATTAATTGGTTTAACACTTGAATCACTGTTGACTTGTCTGAAGGCACAGTAGTGATGCTAGGCTGTTGACTACCCCCAATTAACCTGTGCGTTGGTCTAATTTAGCGGTGGTGTTGCTTATATTTTTTTAGTAATGCTAGGTGGGTGGCTGCCCCCAAACTAACAAATAATTTTAAGTTTAGGATATCTCAAATATTTATTAGAGGCAATTTATCAAACACTAGATGTGCATATGGTGGATATTGTCTTGTTAAATATTTTTCTTTATCTCATTTGGGTTAATTTACATCCATGCGTTTATTTATAATCTATGTTGGAGGAAGTGATCAGTTGCACTCTTTGTCTGCCTGGATTACTTGTGCATCATCTATTAATCAAGTTGTCAGATTTGCCACAGAAACTTACATATATAACTTATTCTTGCAAATTCTGAGATCAAATATAGGAATTCATCTACCCCATTCAATTAAATGAAAGTGTTTTTTGGAACAGCACAACTGCAACAAAATCATGCACAATTCCACCATCAACCAGTTGAGAGACCATATAACCAACTGAGAGACCATATACAAGAATAACTGAAAGAAATTTCTCTCAATCTGATTGTCATGTAACAACAGAAGTGCCTGAAAGAAGTCATATACCACAGAAATCCCTCCTCGATCCGGCCAACAACTCCCTATCCTCTCATCGCCGCTGCAGCAAGTCTCCGATGTTGTGAGTTCGTCGGTAGGAAGGATAGACGAAGGCGATGGTAGAGAAAGTAGAGGGAGAGAGGAATTTTTATCGAATACGGAGATGGCCGGTGTGGTGTGGCATCAATGGTCGGAGTTAGACGAAAATGGGAAAGATGAGTCGCTGGAGGAAGGAGAGTTGAGGGGTCACCGAAGGAGGGGAGTGAAGGGACTGCCGGAGGTGGGGGAGGGGATGGGTTGCTGGACGGCGACGGAGGAGGTGACCGAAGAGATGGTGGTAGAGAGAGAGAGAGAAGGTGAGTGGGTATGTGTTTTGTGTGCGTTTGATGAGAGGGGTGGGGGTTTATTTAGGGTTAGTGGGTTTAGGGATTATATGGTAATATATTTTTTGGGGTATGATTAGAACGTAAATTAGAATTGTCCTTGTTCTAAAATTTAAAATCCATATTACCCAGGGATTAAGGGGTAATTTTCTCTAAAATTTAACTGAACTATGATTAATAATTTATAGTATTATCTTAACTAATTTAATCAAACTCTTGAAAGTTTATTAATAATAATATTTTTAATGATGTATCAATAATAAGTTCATTATATTTTTATTTTTTACTAATATTCAATCAGTTGGCAAATAGATATCATAGCCTTTCCGGAATAAAAAATGTAATAAGAGATAAAAAGCGGGAGAAATTTACATTGGGTACACTTATAAGTTACTTGTGGTTTGTTTTGACATAAAAAGTGTCATACTGAGTATTCCTTTTATCAATTCGGTTCTTTGGCTCTTTTTATTTTCCTATTTTCGCTTAATATGTGCGCATCATTTATATGTGTCATGTAATGTTAAAAAAGTGTCAATTTTTCGTATATGTTTTGGTATGAAAATTAGAATCTCTCTATAAACAAATTCATGACTTTTATATACTTATAAAAGATATCAGTTTTAATGTTAATGAGTGTCGGTGATACATAGTGACACTTATTGATGGATGTGGTTTTACCCATCCAAAAGATATGTTTTCAAGCTTATTTGATGCTCGAAACTTTGAAAATTTAATGTGTTTTGTAGTGTTTTGAAAGTACAAGGGTTGAAGTGCAATTAGGCAGAAAATAGAGGATATAAGCTTGTTTTGAAAGTTTAGGGACCAAACTGCAATTATGGAAAATTGGGGAGTAAACTGGTATTATAAAGTACAAGGGGTAAAGTTCAATTTACTGGAAATTATGGACCAAAGAACAAAAGAGGGAAGTTCTGGGCTAAACTGCAACTAATCTGAAGTAGAAGGGCTGAGGCTGAAACTAAGAAGGTTGGCCGAGGAAATGGGGCCAAAGACAAGAGTGGCCGGCCAAGAAGGGGCAGCTGGCCGAGAAAAGAGGTCGTGGTCGGGGCATGGCAGCAACAGAAGGGCCGAAGGTCGAGCGACTGTGCCAAGGGCGCCAGGGCGGCCGCGCAGTTTAGGCAGAAATAAGGGGCGACCGCGCAACACAAGGCCGAGAGATCGCGCCCAAGGCCGGCCAAGGCATCAGTGACGGAACATTGTGACGGATTTGGTTCGACACAGAATTAAAAGGCAGATTTGCTACAGATTTGTGACGGATTTTCAGCAGAATCCTAATTTGACTAGGAATTGACCTCCTTTAGCTGTAAATTAGGAATCTCTCCTCCCTCCTACTATATAAAGGATCCCTAGACAAGTTTTTACCTCTCTCTCATCTCTTATCATCCTCTATATCTCTTCTTCTCTTGTACATATTAGATTAGGGTTTTTATTTACATTATTCAAGAACAAGATTTATTTATTTTAATGGTCTTTCAAGGCTAATTTATTTGATTCGCGGATTGTGGTAAGTAACAATTTCATCTGTATGCTAGGGTTTTAATTCTTCCTCTCTCTCTCATTCTTGCGTGGTCACTACAAGAATCAGGGTTTTTAGCCACGGTCGTCGAACCGTGGTAAATAGATAAAAAACCGTGGCTAATAGTATTAACCACTGTTTTGTCACGTTGTTCCGTCCGAGGCTTTTGTGAGCGTCGCTTATACTGTTCTACGTTTTCTAAACCGTGACAAATAGTATTTGCTACGGTTATGGTCACGGTTGAAAACCGTAGCACAATAAGCGTGATATATGTTAATTTTTATTTGTCACGGTTGTTGTGACATTTTATAAACCGTGACAAATAGTCTTTTTTTATTTGTCACAGCTTCTGTGACATTTTAAAAACGGTACAATTTGTAATACTTGTGACAACTTGGAACCGTCACAAAAATTATGTGCGACATATAAATCATTATTTGTATTGGTAATTAACGTGGCAAATGATACCATAATATGTGTTTTTCATATTTGTAACACAATTCAAAACTGTGATATTTAGAATTTTTTTTAAATTATAAAAGCTAGTGTACTATATATTCATTGAAACACATTTAGTAGCAATAAAAGAGTTAAATGATCATTTTAACCGTAATGCATAAATTTCCATAAAAATTCACAAACGGTGATACAAGTGCTTAAACAAAAATCCTAAATAATTCATTCTAGTAAGTCAAATCTAACAACTAATCATAGTCATAATCTAGTCTAAAACATCAAAGTTTTGAAGTTGATGTTGAAGTTGAAGATCAAAGAGACGTCATCAAGGCTCCAATCCTGTCATGCGTATACAGAAAAGCAAATTTTCATAAGTAGTGAATGAATATCGTTGACAATTGAAAACATAAACAAAATCACGAGTACTTCATATTTTAGATTTAAAACAAATGGATAATAATTACTAATCGATGACATGACATATTATAAGTTTGAAAAAAAAACTAACAAAGAAATTAAGTAAAAAAAAAACTTGAGTATGAATTAAAAAAATTTACTTACAAAAAAAGTCATCTAGCTACAAATCTCATTTGACACATCATCACCCGATGTTGTAGGAATCTGTGAACAAGAAAATGATGTGAATTAGTCACAAGTAACCCTATGAAATAAATACAAGAAAATGATTTGGATTAGTCATAAGTAACCCTATTTAACTATTTCCGAAATGCACTATTTAACTATCAATTTTTAACCCTACATAATTGGAGGAGACATAAACCCTGCTTCACCAATCATAGATAGATTAATTGGCCCGGAGCAGAAGATATATGCATCCATGAAAAGCCCAGACATGAAAGAGCTGGATCTACTTGATCTAAAATTATCAATTTTTACCAGGAACAGCTAGATGCCATGCTGTTCAAACCTTACCCTACAGAGTGTAAAATCCTTTAGTTTACTTAAGTGTAAGGTTCCGATTTGCTAGTTGGACTATCCAGCTTCCATGGTATTTCCTCAATATATCTCCGTTTAATAAGCTTTCAGGCATCAAATGATTTCCTACAAGCATACATGATGTTGACAATACTGACGTTTCCGTTTAATAAGCTTTCAGGCATCAAATGATTTCCTACAACTTTTACTTTTTCTCTGCATAAAAAATGCAATTTGATTTCGTGAAAGAAATTCCCAAGCCTGAAGCTTGCATCCAACCCCACTTCATAAGCTATGACAATAAGAAATCAGCTTAATCGTAATTAATAGAATCTCAACATGCATATTGAAAGAAAAGTTAACTAGAATTTGAGATGAATATAAGTCAGGACCTAAACTGGACCACAATAGCATCAATCCAAGGAAATCCTGTCTGTCATCACTCAGTACAGCTTCAGGCTTGGGAATTTCTTTCACGAAATCAAATTGCATTTTTTATGCAGAGAAAAAGTAAAAGTTGTAGGAAATCATTTGATGCCTGAAAGCTTATTAAACGGAAACGTCAGTATAGTCCCTTTCAAACACTTCCAAGTGGCAATTTGGTTTTGGTTCAATTTGTCAAGGATGAAGTGGCAATTTGGTTTTGGTTCAATTTGTCAAGGATGGAATCTATTCTAAGCAAGGAAATATACACGCCTATCAATTCTTAATATTATTATCACTACAATAGGGCTATTGAATTTAAAATACTAGCTTTGAAATAAATATAAGACTAAATAGAGTATTCAATTCTAAGTAATATGACTTACTCGACCAACGCTTGATGGGATACGAGGAGATATGCAGAGTATCTGAATATGGAATGATCCCATGTGCGTGTAATTGACGTTTTACCTCGGCTGCAACTCCAGCGGCAATTTCAGCTGCAATTTCCTCTTTGCGGATGCACTCTGATTCTTTCAGTTTAGCAGCTACCTTAGCATCAACAAGTCTTTCTATCCTATTAGAAGAGGCACAGGAAGAAGATGAACTTGAACCAAATGTCGTTGGAGTTGGGCCTATACCAAATGTCCGAACACGACCATGACCATCAGGTCCCATAACTTGAGTAAAAACTTCATCTATCAACTCAGATGTGCACTCTGACTCAGGTACCTCATATAGTTTCTTATTCATTTGCTCTTGCAAGATTATATATGAGAATACAAATTTAAAAATATAAATTTATTTAGTTACTTGGTTACACATACAAGTGCAGCTTCCACTTCTTCCGCATGGGCTCCATTCTTCTTCAAACGTGTACGGCGAAACACGTTTTGGCGTGATATATCTTCTCCTTTCTCCATCATCTATGATACAAATATATTACAAAAGTGTAACACACTTGCTGAGAGTTACATTATTTATTAAGAAGGGCGTGATATATCTGGTTTATTTATTAATAAACCAGATATATCTACTAATGTACTCATTAAATAAACAAGGAACCCTTACATCAAGCCGGATATCAGCAAATGCGGTTCTTCCCGTCCTATGAGGGAACTCTGACTGTCTACGGTTTTCCTTGTTCCTCTCTGCATTTTCCTGTTTGGTAAAAAAATATCATTGTTTCATATCGTTTCCGATTGCAATTTGAACAAAAGATAACAAATGAGGAATCAAAAAGCCATCATCTGTACAACAATATCACAGTAACGATCCAACTTCTTTTTAACATGTTTATAGAGTAGAAATATAAAAGATAACAAATGGGAAATCAAAAAGCAAGTTCAATCAGTCGGACAGAAGGAGTGTTTCAACGTATTGCCTGCAGAATGATTTCTTCTAAGGAGACATAGCTGAATGGCTCAAAACTCAGTAATTAATTCACATAAAAATAAGGCCATGTTTGGCACTTTTATTGAAGGAACATACTTAAATAAACTTGAGTGCAATAGCAAAGATACTAATAAACAAATGAAGTAAGATCTTAGAATATATTTTTGAAAAAAATCATTTAGGTACAGAGGAAGTATAACACAAAGAAATCTTGACACAGTCAACAAATTTAATTCAAATAAAAGCCATGTGTGTAAGCCAGCAACTTCACAAGTTCACTTCACAGAAAGTTTGCAAGTAAGCTTTTGCTGAAGTTCCTAAAGGGTGTTACATTACGACATCTTCATGTGATGAAGACATCCTTGGCCCATTGTACAGAATATATCCAACGCTGCTAAAAGGTTGAATGCATGTTACACCAACTGAAGTATACTACTTCCATAATTAGGTGTACGTGATTTAATCTCTCCTTTATGACAGGTTCATGGAACCAATAATCTTTGGTTCATATCCAGCTAGTATGTGTGCACTTGTTGGAAGTCGGCTTCCAACTTTCACACCAAGTGAATCAAGGATGTTACAGGGGTCTTTCGATTTTATTGGTATGAACTACTATACGGCCACTTATGTCCAAGATGCATCTAGTGATACAAGCAACGGACCATTCAACTACATTACAGACGTTCAATCAACTGTAAAACTCAAATCTACTCATACTTTTTTGACATACCTTATTTATTTAAGACATTATCAGATATTAAACTTATTTTCTTCTCGTTTCATATAGGTGTACGTGATGGAATTCCAATAGGCAAACAAGCTGGTATTTCTTGGCTATACATTTACCCAAAAGGAATTTCCGGACTTTTGAATTATATTAGAACAACCTACAATAATCCACCTATCATCATCACGGAGAATGGTAAGTATCAAATAGTTCGCTTCCTCTAGTTATATGCATATTTTCTTGTCACTACAAAAAATAACCCCTTTTATGACGGTCGACGAACCGTAGCAAAAAACTCAAAAACCGACACAAAAGGTATTTGTGACGGTTTTGTGACGGTTTATTGGCCGACTTAATTGCGTGGGTCACAAATACTTTGTGTCGGGTGGTAAACCGTCATAATTATTTTTTGTGACGGTCTTTATTACGGTTCAGAAACAATGCAAAAGAAACTGTGTCATATGCTTAAAAGTTATGTTACGCTTTTTTGCGACGGTTATAACCGTCACAATTGATTTATTTATTACGGTTAATTACACGTCACCTCAGATAATTGTGTACGACATATTAGTTTGTTGACATATTAGTTTGTGACCGTATTTGAACCGTAACATATATTTTTATGTGTCAGTTTGTTTACCATAATAATAAAACAGTGCTGATATTTTTTTTAATATTTGTTACGATTTAAACCATAATATATATATATATATATATATATATATATATATATATATATAATAGTTTCTAAAATGGTGGTATATTTTTACTAAATCACAATTTCTAGAAAATATGTATATGAAAAAGAGAACTTTTCCATTCCAAAATCAACAATACCACAATAATCCCAAAGTGCTTAATATCCAAAAGAAATAATCCCTTAATACTAAACATGTGCTAAATATATAACATTGTCCAAAAGTCATTATAGCCATAGAGCCAACAATTTCTTTTACATACAAAAAATAAGCAGGAATTCATACCCAAGGCTTCTATCACCATACTCGGTTTCAGTATCTTCAACTTTTGCACTGTCTCAGTAAAAAGACCACTTCCTTGATCAGGTAAATCATCACGATCGACACTAGTGATCACCACATATTCCAAACCCCATGATGCAATAGCCTCAGCTACATTTGATGGTTCATTGGGATCAGGAGGTGGTGGAGTACGAGATGTCTTCACATTGCAGAATCTGGAATTTCCAATAATAGGTTATTGTCACGATGTTATTTCTCAAAGTATCTTCGTGTTAACAAGCAAAAAAGTAGGAAGATCATTTCGGGACGGAGGGAGTAACTCACAAGGAGGAAAAAAAAAGAAGAATCAAGTTTGAGGAAAATCATACTCCAGCCATGCATAAAATAAAAACTTGGTTCTGATCAAACATCCCATAACAAAGTCGAACGTTATTTTAAGAAGCTTAATTTCATGTGTGTCGGCATCATCATTGTCCCGAAGCCCCAAGGAGAAGAAATGGTATCCTTATTCCATAGTTACACCTAGGATAACTAACATATAACAAATCAACCCCTTAAATATAAAAACGAAAGTACCTGGAATGCATTTGAGAAATCTGAAACCATTCATCATCTGCTTCTTCGTTCGAGTTACTGGATTCCACATGCTTAGAGTTTCTTACAAAATGGCAAGTACCCTTAGCCAATGGTGTGTAACGCAAAGGGGAAAAACCACATAGGACTACTCAGTCATATAAGACCACACAACAGTAATAAATTGCATTATGACTCATCAGCTCAAGAGAGATCTCAACATCACTACATAATTTTGTTATTTAAGAGAGAAAGCAAAGGACTTAAGAAAAGCAAGGTTGATATAATGAGGTTCACAAAGTACATCAGTGTAGGGGTGAATCGTCTCAAATGATAAATATCAAATTCAACCAAGAGAATTACTCATAAAAGTTGAAAATGGATCCACTAACAGGTAGTTGGTGACCTCAAACTACTTAATTGGTGCCTACTAAGTAAGTCCCCTAACAAGTGCTGCTATGTTTTAGATAACTAACAGCTGGAGCTCGAGTCATCGGGAATTCAAGCCAATCTGCAAGAAAATGTTTATAAGAATTTGCCCAACCAATGCCTTGGGGGGGAGGGGCTTGATTTATGGAAAATTAGATATTGAAATAATTACGCAAACATTATAAGCAATTGCCTCAAGTGTTCACCTAATAATACCCCTCAGATGAATACAAAGAAAATATTCAAATTTAGCATATGAAAAAGAACCACGATCCCACATTTTACCGTTCCCCCAAACAAAATTGATAGAAATTCATGAAGAGAAATCATCACCTGCAACCTCTTGTGCATGTATCTCCAAGAATCATAATGGTTGCCGTAGCCGCACGGTCTCGCCACCGGACCAACACTCTCCCAAATTAGGGCACTTAGCCTCCTCACAAACCGTATGCAGCTTCAACTCCCTCAACTTCTTATTAATGTGCGTGTACTTCTCCCCTCCAGGTATCGATTCCTTCATCCATTTCGGCTTAGGGAGCGGCTTCTTCTTCGTGCCGACCTCAATGGAGTACTCATCCGTGGATTTGAGGCGGATAAAGTCGTTTAAGGTTAGGGATTCAGCAGCAAGGCGGTGGCGGAGGGATTCTAGGGCTTGAGACGGCGGAGGTTTTGGGGGTTCGGTCGATCCGCCGCCGGCGGTGGTTGTGGAATAAGGCTGAAAAGGGGAGAGGATGGTGGAGATAGAAAGGAGTGGGGATTTAGGGAATTGAGGGTTTTAAGAGGGAAATCGTACATTTTCTTTTACTTTTTTTTTTATATATAGAAACAATTGTTACGGTCATATTAAAACTAATGTAAATGGAAAAAAAAAAATTGCTCGTTAAAAGCTTTTGTTACGTTTTAGAAAAGACCGACAGAAAAATATTTATTTATCTCGGTTTGTATAAAACCGTAGTAGATAATTTTTTATTTATTACGGTCTTAAAAATCGTAATAAATAAAAGTCTATTTGTGTCGGTTCGACGGACCGTAGCAAATAAAGTGTGGTAAAAGACCCCTTTTTTTGTAGTATATCAAATAAATTACACACAGACACACACACATATATATATATATATTAAATGAAAAAAAGGGTACATAACCCCTTGTTGACAAAGTCTTTCTGTACATATGGTTTAGGGGTCGGTGAGGCAAACAATCCCTCTTCAATGTTAGAGGAATCACTTAATGATAATATGAGATTAAAATAAATCGAAACCAGAGAGAATAATAGCAGGAACATACCTCAACATCCTCACTGTTCCAATATTCAACTAACTTAGTCCAAGATGTGGGTTTCACACGTGAGTCACTAGGTGGAATAGCAAGTGCAGCAGGATTGAGCTTGAATGGTGTGTAAAATTTCTTTTTCACTTTAAATTTCCAACTTCTCCATAAATCCCCAACTCTTCTTAAGCATAATTTCTTAAACTCCTCTGGGGCATCAGTGTTATCCTTTAAGATAAAAAAAAATATTAGATGAAAATCTCATTGTATAGAACTTTAGAAACTTAAGTGCATACCTGAATCTCTTTCCATATGGCATCTTTCTTGTTTTGTGAAACCTTTCGCCAATCATAGGGCTTTAGGGGAGCTTTAACTCCACATTTTGTAATCATGCCAAGTCTTGTTGCGAAAGCTTTTGAATTTTGACCACAAACCTGCATATGTTCATTGAAAGTCAAGTGCATTTTGTATCCTGCTTTACCCCATTGCTTGACTCCTATAGCCGGACCTCGTCCCTTTCTTACAACAGATTCATTTGTTGCAGTCCCTGAAAGATTGCAACTAGTTAAATTTAGTAACATGAATAACCAATCGAACAACAACTTTATTAACCTACTGAAATGATAATTAACATGAATTGCTAAACTTTGATTTTCAAAAGCAGTTTATAAAGAATGGACCTAATGAGCCTTCAAAGGGCATTGAGGAGTTAGATCGGAGTTGTTGCTCTGATGATGCCTGTGAATCTGCCCGCAAATGAGACCTTGATGGGTTTGCTTGTCCTCTTGCCGCTATTTTGTACTTTGTGATCTCCTTGAAGACATGATAATCTATCTAAATACATAAAAATTGAGAACATTAACAAATAACCATAGCATATCAAGATCTAGAAGAAACAAACAAGGTACAAATGGGGAAAGTAGCTGTGATTTACTAGTAGATAAACAGAGAATCATAATCAGTTTTATCATAAATAGATTTGATTTAACTTGTAGCCTATCTCAGGTTTCATGAAACTTGTTAAATAGGAAATTATAATTGAATCAACAGGTATCGCTTACTTATATCAGATATATATATTTGACTGTTCTCATCGCTAATGCAGGCCAACAGGACCTACATATGATTGGCTCATATTCGTTTGTTTCAATGTTATTTCTTTAAATATGACCAGAACATTTTCTTATATATCTATACCTATCAATCAATATTATGAAGACTTTACTGACTGTTGATTCAGGGAAATTTGAGACCAAGTCACCAAACGATGAAAGATATATACATGGTTTTTACCCCTAAGATACACTAATACATTGAATACATATAGTCACCTAATTAAACTAAGGCTATCTATACAATGAATCTCTAATGCAAACTGATAAGGAAACCTTATCAGATACAATATACCATGTATTGTTAACATTATTTGATCCGAAATTCAAGAAAAACAAACCACAACCAAACCAAACCGCATCTGGCCAACTGCAACTTCAGCCAAACCAAACCGCAACCAACACCGCAATAACAAACAAACCACTATTACAAACCTTAGCAACATCAGATTTACACAGCAGCTTGGCCAAGGGAATCCAACCAAAACTACTATTTGCTGGCATTGAAATTCCACAGAATCCATCAAACAACCAACATGAATCTCTGTTAAACAGGCCCAATTGGTGTCTATCTGAGGTTTCCAATAACCAACTGATCCAAAACAGCAAAAACAAACAATATACTGATTTCTCACTGTCGTAGCTTCTGTCGAATACAGCAAACTGAGCAAACCTGATGCTAAACATAGTTCCACTAAGTATGAGCAAAACATGATGCCAAACAAAATGAAAGAGCGCTTTTAAATCAAACAAAAATACCTTCGTTGTTCAAGAACAGCACTATTTTTCTATAAACAATAAACAAATGAACATAAGTTATAAAGCCAAAACACTCCTTAAAAAGGTAAATAAATAGTATAAAGTAAATAATAATGTGGAATTAGTAACGTAAAATGAAATATAATAATTGGAGAATCTAATCTTCCTCCATATCTTCATTGAAATCCTCGTTATTAGCATCATCAGATTCATCTTCATCACTTTCACTCGAAACATTAATCCTGGCATTGGCTTTTATTGCAGCAGCAGCAATACTTGCATCTATTATTGTTTCTTCTACTCCCTCCCTCACCCATGTAGGTTCATCGTCATTCACAACTCGAGTTTCATCCAAGTATTGGAGGCTATATTGTTGAACTTGAGGCACCACTACTGTGACGACCCCAACCCTAGGCACTAAATTTAAATATTTTATTATATGCTTTTAATGATTATGATAGTTTTATGTGTTCAATTATGTCTTTAGATTCTTAATTTAAGATAAATTGGGTGAGAAGTAAATTTAGAATCTTTTGAGAAATTATTGGGTATTAAATAAAGAAACTTGGGGAAATAATAAAAATGGAAATATGATAAATAGTACAAGGAGGTTATTTGGGTAGGATGAATTAATTGGATAAGGATTTATTTTAATTTAAAAGGGATGAAAGCCTTGATTTTAGGTTGATGGGAGGGGGGCCAAAATGTCTTGCTCCTTCCTAGGCTTGCCATGTGTCCTTCCCTCCCTCACCTCCTCTTACTCCCTTCTTCCTTCTCCTTCATTCATTCTACTTCTTCCAAAAGAAAGCCTAGAACTCCATGGAAGCTTCAAGCACCAAGCTTTGAAGCCAAACCATTCCTCCACCAAATTCAAGTCTAAGGGTATTTTTGAGTTTGGATCATCTAGGGATCAAACCAAGCTAAGAAGATCTACATTCTATTCTAAAAACCTAAGGTGAGTTGTTATGATTCCCTTCTCCTACTTGTTCATGAGCTTTTAAATATTACCCTTGTTCTATGATGTTGATTTTATGCCTTGGAAACCTTAATGGAAGTTGGATGATTGGAAAATGAAATTTGTTGAAGTTAGGGTTCAAGGAAGATCATTTAAAAAGGGTTTGAAATGGGTGAAATGGGTAGAGATAAATAATCTAGGGCTACTTGGTTTTGAGTTTACATGTTTGGAATGGGACTTGGTAAGGTTAAAGTATCCTTTGGTGTTCTTGAATTAAGCTTGGTTAGAAGGAATGGAAACCTAGGCATAAAAGGGTCAAAATCTGAGTTTTGTGCTGGAGGAAGGCTTGGGCGGTCGCCCATGTGGGCTCGAGCGGCCGCCCATCGCCACGAAACAATATTTGCCTTTGAAGTCCACTTGGCGGTCGCCCAAGTGGTTTCAAGCGGCCGCCCATGTTGGCGATTTGGCCCAGCCCCTGTTTCGCTGAATTTTCACTAGTAACCTCCTAGTATGATCCTTAACCAAAATAAAGTTTGGAATCTAAGCTTTCCGGATATGAATTAATCCTTTTAACCTAGGTTATACTTGGAACAATTGTATCACTTAATTACACCTTAATTGGGTTACTATGGAACTACGGAAGCACGTTAAGTCTGAATCAGAAATTGTTGGTAATCTTATTTAGCTTTATCAATGTAACCCCAACTTGATAAATTTAACATGAATTCCTATAAAGACCTTGTAATATAGAATATTGTCCGGAAATTGGTTATTAAGCTTGATTCGTACTTCACCAATGTAGTTCAAACTTGGGAGGTAGATCATGAACTCTTATTGAGGTTATCCGAAGTTGTGTAATGACTACGTAGGAATTGTTTATGATACGTTGTTATATTGCTTATCCCTTTTGTGGATTATTTAGCATGTTATTATATTATCCCAAGTGTGGATTTATTTATCTTATGGTTATATTGTTATCCCAAGTGTGGATTTATATTGCAAGTTTATGATATGTGCCGGACTTGGTATACCTTGGTTGTTGGAGGGTTAGTTACGGTGAATATTGCTTTAAGCGGTTCACGTGAGATGAGTTATGACAATAACTATCTCGGTTGTTAGGGGTTGTTTCGTGAATATTGCCTAAGCGGTTCACGGAGATGAGTTATGACAATAACTATCTCGGTTGTTCGGGGGTTGTTTATGAATATTGCCTAAGCAGTTCATAAGAGATGAGTTATGACGATAACTATCTCAGTTGTATGATTTGTTTGTGAATAATGCCTAAGCAGTTCACAGGAGATGAGTTATAATCATAACTATCTCGAATTTATGATATTGATTCTGGTGGATATGCATTCACAGAAAATGTGGAGTATTTATTTCCACAATGGTACGACTCATGATTCAGACGGGAAAAGGTAAACCAAGGTAATGGAAGGTGTTTACAACTTTTCCAAGGTGTGTATGCAATTTGTTATGTGTTGCATCTTATATGGCATATTGCTGCATTCATAATAGCTTGCTGAGATTTATTCTCACCCCTCTCCCTTTACTGTTTTTAGATTCCGAGACAGATGGACCGGCCAAGTAAGGGCGGTGAGGAGTTTGGAAGTTATATTTTGGGAATTTGTCGGGGTATGATTTGGTTGGTATAGAAAGTGTACTTTGGTATAAGTCATTTGCGGAATTGTATTATTAAATCTTCATTTTATGTTATAATCGATGCCTTTTTGTAACTAAAATAGTTTCTTACTTTCTAAGTTAGCCAACTATTTCTCCATGATGAAAAGGTGTAGATTTATTTTGAAATGGTTATAACAATTGTAATTATTTTTTAAAGTTAAATAAGGTTTTAAAAGTTATTGAAA
The DNA here is from genome assembly GCA_022495995.1 of Adenophora triphylla var. japonica. NCBI lineage: Eukaryota > Viridiplantae > Streptophyta > Magnoliopsida > Asterales > Campanulaceae > Adenophora > Adenophora triphylla. Next base: position 215,937 of record JAFEMH010002754.1, read on the forward strand.
TTTGGGTTAGTTTGAGGACGCTCCAGCCTGGGACACGTGTAGGTTCCGGGTCGGGTCCCTCCGCTTGGTATCAAAGCTCGGTTTAGAGTTCTCGGGTAGAGTCTAGTTTGAGTGAGAGTGTGCGATAACTGACGTCGAGAGTTTAATGCAGGAATTTGTTCAATGATAGAATATGATGTGTACCAACCAAAGAATCAAGGAAATGTGAGTATTATGGAGAGATAGATCCCTCCGCAATCATTTGAGGTATATTACCTGTCTCCGGAGTTAGGGATCATACTTTTCTAAATTTCATTCATTTCGTTCTCATGTGGCATTACATTTCGCTTTTATTTGCATAATTGGCCTAAAGGTTGCCTTACGTGCTGGAGGTTCTACTCCTATGGGAGAGTACCTCGAATCATTCTTGTTTATCATGGTGGATGTGATGTGTCCATATGTGGGCATGTATTGCCGGTGGATTTGGTCGAGTTACCAATCCGTGAATTATTGTTATATTAACCTGAATTATTTGAGTAGTTGTTGTGCTTGAGGAGGACTGTTGCAAGAAGCGAGTCTCCTTATCTATGTTGATTTGTCTCCATGTGTAATTGAGGCGGATAAATTATTAATGGAGGTTATGTTATATATGCGTAAATGTCGAAAGTATGGCCTAAGGAATGTGAAGGTTATTTGGATTGTGTGTTATAATTGATTTAAAAGAACCTTGAATTATCTCATGTACCGGTAGTAAATGAATTTGTGAACTCTTAATTGAGGTTAGGTATATGGCCTAATTAAGAGTGGTTTATAGTTGTACAACGTGCGTGAGTATTTATACATTGGTGTCTCGTGGTGGGGACTAGATATATGAGGCTAGTATTGAAAGTGATAGTCTAAGTGGGATTATATGAGTTATAAATATCGCGAGTACGAGATCTTATAGAACTAATATATCTTTGCCTTATGTGCTATTAGTTGACTAAGTGGTGTTTTCTGTGTGAGTTTCAAAATGGGTTTCATCAGGTATCATACCCGGATATTGAGATTTTGAGTTGCTATAAGGTACTATTATGGTATTCGGATTCCTAGATAGAGGACACTAATTGGGATGATGGACTTGATGATTCATCTTGGGAAAGTATTTGATAAAGAAGATAATTAGCTTAGCGACTCTCCGTAAGGATAAATTAGTACTATATTTAGAAAAGATGATACTTGGTGGATAATTATAGATTATGGAGATCTCAAATTTGTAACTGTGAAGAATAAGTATTCATTATCACTTGTTGATGATTTGTATGACTGATTTTAAAAATTAGTAGGATACTCAATGGTTATTAGTTGAAATTTTCGGAGTGTTACAATTACAGTAAATATTTGCTTTAAGGATATACTTAAGACAACATTTATATCTAGTATGACCGTTTTGATTTATGGATTGTGTATTAGTTATGGAAAGGTAAATAGAGTAAAGGCGAAGAAGTATAATAGATGTAATTATTGGTGACTTGTAGGATCAACTTCATGAATTAGAAAAATATGTATATGGGTTGTTTTGAGAGATGATTATCATTAGTTGAGAAAATAAAATGAGGATAAATCTTATTGGAAGATGGGGTACTTTAGGATGATTACACCGTATAGGTTGACTTAGTTGCGTGACTCATATGAAGAATTGGTGTGATGCTTGGAGGATGTAGACGTTATACGGATTTTGAGTTGTTGATGGTTATTGGGAGGTAAGCTAGTTTATACTGTTCATGTTTAATTGCAATTTGGGGATGATTGATCTATGTGCGTTCCAGTTGTATCTTCTTATTAGGAAATCATGGTATTTGATCGAAAACTAGATGTTTACAACATGTTGTTATTAAGTATAATTCCAATATCGAAGGTAAGGAATAGATGACTCAAATTAAGTAAAGGTGTTGAATATTCAACTTGAGGAATTATTGAATTGAGGATGATCTACCAAGTTTACTATTTTAATGAATGTTATAGTGTTAATTATAAAGGATAGTATTAATATTCCGAGATTGTGTTTCCTTATAAAGAATTTAACTAAGTAAAAATATTATGTTAGAATTGTTTTAAATGTGCTTTAAAACTTTGGATTGTATATTGAACTTCAAGATTTAGCCATTGTGCCCTTCGGGGATAGTTGATTTAATAAGGACAGTAAACCGTTTTGTGTAAATTAAAATCTGTGAGTAATTTAACTATCTACCACCGGTATGGGACGGTTGTAGATAATTAAATCACTCGAGTTATTTTTATTAGCTTACCAATCTTTTGAAATTTCTTGAAATTGTGAGTGGTTTAGTTAATTAAAACTGGTATGGGCCGGTTTTAAATAAATAAACCATTCGGATCTCTTTGAATCTCTTTTTATATTATCCTTTGTAATTACGAAAGATGTTGTAATTTTTTTTTTGAAAGACTTGGTATCCTAAAGATATAAATTGTACAGAAGCAAGTAGAAAAGCAACCTAGTTTCCCTATATTGATTAAGTATATTAAAGTTTTTGATCCGAGAAATGAATTGATAAATTGTGGGGTTATTAATGTGGAGGTCGCGTAGACTCGGTTTTTGTTTTGGAGTTGGATCGGCTCCGTTGTGGGCGGCCAACCATTTGATTGAATATTGATCCGTCACTTTGGACTGGGCATAATTAGAGCATTGAATTGTGATATATAGTCGACTAGTATTCCGTTTATGGGAATCAGGGTCTTATTAGCATGTTTTCATTTATTATTTCATAGGCAGTTATTTAATGTTTGTATCATGAGAAATGAGGATGAGATAATCGAAATAACTCATTTCAAGCGAGTCAAGACATAAGACGGTTTGGTCATAAATGTGAAAATAGAAACCTGACGTTAGAAGATTTATTAAAATATTTAGAGTTCTAGATTGAACTGAGAGTATTATCACGATGAATTTTGTGATTTGGTTACTTTGAAAGTAAAAGGAGTATGTCGTTTTGTTTATAGGAAGTTGATGGTATTTTCTACTTATTTTATATATTTATAATGATGAGATTCATTGATCGAGTCCTTGTATATGTTAGGAGATAGTTTGATTGTATAAAACCCCATAGTGTGAAATGGATTGGATAGTCATTCATTTTAGAAGATCCTACTGGAATGTAGGAATGCTATTGAGTTTAACTTTGTGAAAAATTGTGGAATCATTAATTATTATTGAGGATATGCTACGGGCATGTACAATGGATTTTTGTAGTCGATAGGAAATATGATTACTAGTGGTTGGATGTGTATAATAGCAGTTATCATTCTAGCATTAAGGTAAAACCGTATAAGGCGTTGTTAGGGAATAAAATATCGATCTCTAATTTGTTGGGGTGAGGTTGGAGAAGCAAGGCCTAAGGTAAATTGGCGCCAAAATTTGTTAATCCATTTGAAGTTTTGGAAGGTTGGTGACTTGAATCATACATTGGCTCGGAGCAGCTTATAGATTATTTAAAGTTTTAAATGCAATATTGTAGTGTATTTAGTGACATAAGTTGTAAGACTTTTAATCATTGATATTTTATTGAGGTCGTGAAAATTCGGGTTAGTGATGTTTGTAAGGTATTCATGGAGCATTAAGTTGTAATATCGTATTATTAATGAAATTAGAATCTTGGGAAAGAATCACACATTGAAGAGACTATTTGAGAATTGGAGCCTGAGGTATACATGTAACCGAGGCGGGTTGAACAATTAGGCAAGTGACAGTCAAATTTGGGACAAATTTTCTTTAAGGGGGAGTGAGTGTGACGACCCCAACCCTAGGCACTAAATTTAAATATTTTATTATATGCTTTTAATGATTATGATAGTTTTATGTGTTCAATTATGTCTTTAGATTCTTAATTTAAGATAAATTGGGTGAGAAGTAAATTTAGAATCTTTTGAGAAATTATTGGGTATTAAATAAAGAAACTTGGGGAAATAATAAAAATGGAAATATGATAAATAGTACAAGGAGGTTATTTGGGTAGGATGAATTAATTGGATAAGTATTTATTTTAATTTAAAAGGGATGAAAGCCTTGATTTTAGGTTGATGGGAGGGGGGCCAAAATGTCTTGCTCCTTCCTAGGCTTGCCATGTGTCCTTCCCTCCCTCACCTCCTCTTACTCCCTTCTTCCTTCTCCTTCATTCATTCTACTTCTTCCAAAAGAAAGCCTAGAACTCCATGGAAGCTTCAAGCACCAAGCTTTGAAGCCAAACCATTCCTCCACCAAATTCAAGTCTAAGGGTATTTTTGAGTTGGGATCATCTAGGGGATCAAACCAAGCTAAGAAGATCTACATTCTATTCTAAAAACCTAAGGTGAGTTGTTATGATTCCCTTCTCCTACTTGTTCATGAGCTTTTAAATATTACCCTTGTTCTATGATGTTGATTTTATGCCTTGGAAACCTTAATGGAAGTTGGATGATTGGAAAATGAAATTTGTTGAAGTTAGGGTTCAAGGAAGATCATTTAAAAAGGGTTTGAAATGGGTGAAATGGGTAGAGATAAATAATCTAGGGCTACTTGGTTTTGAGTTTACATGTTTGGAATGGGACTTGGTAAGGTTAAAGTATCCTTTGGTGTTCTTGAATTAAGCTTGGTTAGAAGGAATGGAAACCTAGGCATAAAAGGGTCAAAATCTGAGTTTTGTGCTGGAGGAAGGCTTGGGCGGTCGCCCATAGGGGCTTGAGCGGCCGCCCATCGCCACAGAAACAATATTTGCCTTTGAAGTCCACTTGGGCGGTCGCCCAAGTGGTTTGGGCGGTCGCCCATGTTGGCAGAATTTGGCCCGGTTCCTGTTTATTTGAATTTTCACTAGTAACCTCCTAGTATGATCCTTAACCAAAATAAAGTTTGGAATCTAACCTTTCCGGATATGAATTAATCCTTTTAACCTAGGTTATACTTGGAACAATTGTATCACTTAATTACACCTTAATTGGGTTACTATGGAACTACGGAAGCACGTTAAGTCTGAATCAGAAATTGTTGGTAATCTTATTTAGCTTTATCAATGTAACCCCAACTTGATAAATTTAACATGAATTCCTATAAAAGACCTTGTAATATAGAATATTGTCCGGAAATTGGTTATTAAGCTTGATTCGTACTTCACCAATGTAGTTCAAACTTGGGAGGTAGATCATGAACTCTTATTGAGGTTATCCGAAGTTGTGTAATGACTACGTAGGAATTGTTTATGATACGTTGTTATATTGCTTATCCCCTTTTGTGGATTATTTAGCATGTTATTATATTATCCCAAGTGTGGATTTATTTATCTTATGGTTATATTGTTATCCCAAGTGTGGATTTATATTGCAAGTTTATGATATGTGCTGGACTTGGTATACTGGTTGTTGGAGGGTAAGTTCTGGTGAATATTGCTTTAAGCAGTTCACGGGAGATGAAGTTATGACAATAACTATCTCGGTTGTTAGGGGTTGTTTCGGTGAATATTGCCTAAGCAGCCACGGGAGATGAGTTATGACAATAACTATCTCGGTTGTTCGGGGTTGTTTATGAATATTGCCTAAGCAGTTCATAAGAGATGAGTTATGACGATAACTATCTCGGTTGTATGATTTGTTTGTGAATAATGCCTAAGCAGTTCACAGGAGATGAGTTATAATCATAACTATCTCGAATTTATGATATTGATTCTGGTGGATATGCATTCACAGAAAATGTGGAGTATTTATTTCCACAATGGTACGACTCATGATTCAGACGGGAAAAGGTAAACCAAGGTAATGGAAGGTGTTTACAGCTTTTCCAAGGTGTGTATGCAATTTGTTATGTGTTGCATCTTATATGGCATATTGCTGCATTCATAATAGCTTGCTGAGATTTATTCTCACCCCTCTCCCTTTACTGTTTTTAGATTCCGAGACAGATGGACCGGCCAAGTAAGGGCGGTGAGGAGTTTGAAAGTTATATTTTGGGAATTTGTCGGGGTATGATTTGGTTGGTATAGAAAGTGTACTTTGGTATAAGTCATTTGCGGAATTGTATTATTAAATCTTCATTTTATGTTATAATCGATGCCTTTTTGTAACTAAAATAGTTTCTTACTTTCTAAGTTAGCCAACTATTTCTCCATGGTGAAAAGGTGTAGATTTATTTTGAAATGGTTATAACAATTGTAATTATTTTTGAAAGTTAAATAAGGTTTTAAAAGTTATTGAAATTTGGGTTAGTTTGAGGACGCTCCAGCCTGGGACACGTGTAGGTTCCGGGTCGGGGTCCTCACAGTTGGTATCAAAGCTCGGTTTAGAGTTCTCGGGTAGAGTCTAGTTTGAGTGAGAGTGTGCGATAACTGACGTCGAGAGTTTAATGCAGGAATTTGTTCAATGATAGAATATGATGTGTACCAACCAAAGAATCAAGGAAATGTGAGTATTATGGAGAGATAGATCCTTCCGCAATCATTTGAGGTATATTACCTGTCTCCGGAGTTAGGGATCATACTTTTCTAAATTTCATTCATTTCGTTCTCATGTGGCATTACATTTCGCTTTTATTTGCATAATTGGCCTAAAGGTTGCCTTACGTGCTGGAGGTTCTACTCCTATGGGAGAGTACCTCGAATCATTCTTGTTTATCATGGTGGATGTGATGTGTCCATATGTGGGCATGTATTGCCGGTGGATTTGGTCGAGTTACCAATCCGTGAATTATTGTTATATTAACCTGAATTATTTGAGTAGTTGTTGTGCTTGAGGAGGACTGTTGCAAGAAGCGAGTCTCCTTATCTATGTTGATTTGTCTCCATGTGTAATTGAGGCGGATAAATTATTAATGGAGGTTATGTTATATATGCGTAAATGTTGAAAGTATGGCCTAAGGAATGTGAAGGTTATTTGGATTGTGTGTTATAATTGATTTAAAAGAACCTTGAATTATCTCATGTACCGATAGTAAATGAATTTGTGAACTCTTAATTGAGGTTAGGTATATGGCCTAATTAAGAGTGGTTTATAGTTGTACAACGTGCGTGAGTATTTATACATTGGTGTCTCGTGGTGGGGACTAGATATATGAGGCTAGTATTGAAAGTGATAGTCTAAGTGGGATTATATGAGTTATAAATATCGCGAGTACGAGATCTTATAGAACTAATATATCTTTGCCTTATGTGCTATTAGTTGACTAAGTGGTGTTTTCTGTGTGAGTTTCAAAATGGGTTTCATCAGGTATCATACCCGGATATTGAGATTTTGAGTTGCTATAAGGTACTATTATGGTATTCGGATTCCTAGATAGAGGACACTAATTGGGATGATGGACTTGATGATTCATCTTGGGAAAGTATTTGATAAAGAAGATAATTAGCTTAGCGACTCTCCGTAAGGATAAATTAGTACTATATTTAGAAAAGATGATACTTGGTGGATAATTATAGATTATGGAGATCTCAAATTAGTAACTGTGAAGAATAAGTATTCATTATCACTTGTTGATGATTTGTATGACTGATTTTAGAAACTAGTAGGATACTCAATGGTTATTAGTTGAAATTTTCGGAGTGTTACAATTACAGTAAATATTTGCTTTAAGGATATACTTAAGACAACATTTATATCTAGTATGACCGTTTTGATTTATGGATTGTGTATTAGTTATGGAAAGGTAAATAGAGTAAAGGCGAAGAAGTATAATAGATGTAATTATTGGTGACTTGTAGGATCAACTTCATGAATTAGAAAAATATGTATATGGGTTGTTTTGAGAGATGATTATCATTAGTTGAGAAAATAAAATGAGGATAAATCTTATTGGAAGACGGGGTACTTTAGGATGATTACACCGTATAGGTTGACTTAGTTGCGTGACTCATATGAAGGATTGGTGTGATGCTTGGAGGATGTAGACGTTATACGGATTTTGAGTTGTTGATGGTTATTGGGAGGTAAGCTAGTTTATACTGTTCATGTTTAATTGCAATTTGGGAATGATTGATCTATGTGCGTTCCAGTTGTATCTTCTTATTAGGAAATCATGGTATTTGATCGGAAACTAGATGTTTACAACATGTTGTTATTAAGTATAATTCCAATATCGAAGGTAAGGAATAGATGACTCAAATTAAGTAAAGGTGTTGAATATTCAACTTGAGGAATTATTGAATTGAGGATGATCTACCAAGTTTACTATTTTAATGAATGTTATAGTGTTAATTATAAAGGATAGTATTAATATTCCGAGATTGTGTTTCCTTATAAAGAATTTAACTAAGTAAAAATATTATGTTAGAATTGTTTTAAATGTGCTTTAAAACTTTGGATTGTATATTGAACTTCAGTACGAGCCATTGTGCCCTTCGGGGATAGTTGATTTAATAAGGACAGTAAACCGTTTTGTGTAAATTAAAATCTGTGAGTAATTTAACTATCTACCACCGGTATGGGACGGTTGTAGATAATTAAATCACTCGAGTTATTTTTATTAGCTTACCAATCTTTTGAAATTTCTTGAAATTGTGAGTGGTTTAGTTAATTAAAACTGGTATGGGCCGGTTTTAAATAAATAAACCATTCGGATCTCTTTGAATCTCTTTTTATATTATCCTTTGTAATTCTGAAAGATGTTGTAATTTTTTTTTTGAAAGACTTGGTATCCTAAAGATATAAATTGTACAGAAGCAAGTAGAAAAGCAACCTAGTTTCCCTATATTGATTAAGTATATTAAAGTTTTTGATCCGAGAAATGAATTGATAAATTGTGGGGTTATTAATGTGGAGGTCGCGTAGACTCGGTTTTTGTTTTGGAGTTGGATCGGCTCCGTTGTGGGCGGCCAACCATTTGATTGAATATTGATCTGTCACTGGACCTGGGCATAATTAGAGCATTGAATTGTGATATATAGTCGACTAGTATTCCGTTTATGGGAATCAGGGTCTTATTAGCATGTTTTCATTTATTATTTCATAGGCAGTTATTTAATGTTTGTATCATGAGAAATGAGGATGAGATAATCGAAATAACTCATTTCAAGCGAGTCAAGACATAAGACGGTTTGGTCATAAATGTGAAAATAGAAACCTGACGTTAGAAGATTTATTAAAATATTTAGAGTTCTAGATTGAACTGAGAGTATTATCACGATGAATTTTGTGATTTGGTTACTTTGAAAGTAAAAGGAGTATGTCGTTTTGTTTATAGGAAGTTGATGGTATTTTCTACTTATTTTATATATTTATAATGATGAGATTCATTGATCGAGTCCTTGTATATGTTAGGAGATAGTTTGATTGTATAAAACCCCATAGTGTGAAATGGATTGGATAGTCATTCATTTTAGAAGATCCTCTTTGGAATGTAGGAATGCTATTGAGTTTAACTTTGTGAAAAATTGTGGAATCATTAATTATTATTGAGGATATGCTACGGGCATGTACAATGGATTTTTGTAGTCGATAGGAAATATGATTACTAGTGGTTGGATGTGTATAATAGCAGTTATCATTCTAGCATTAAGGTAAAACCGTATAAGGCGTTGTTAGGGAATAAAATATCGATCTCTAATTTGTTGGGGTGAGGTTGGAGAAGCAAGGCCTAAGGTAAATTGGCGCCAAAATTTGTTAATCCATTTGAAGTTTTGGAAGGTTGGTGACTTGAATCATACATTGGCTCGGAGCAGCTTATAGATTATTTAAAGTTTTAAATGCAATATTGTAGTGTATTTAGTGACATAAGTTGTAAGACTTTTAATCATTGATATTTTATTGAGGTCGTGAAAATTCGGGTTAGTGATGTTTGTAAGGTATTCATGGAGCATTAAGTTGTAATATCGTATTATTAATGAAATTAGAATCTTGGGAAAGAATCACACATTGAAGAGACTATTTGAGAATTGGAGCCTGAGGTATACATGTAACTGAGGCGGGTTGAACAATTAGGCAAGTGACGAGTCAAATTTGGGACAAATTTTCTTTAAGGGGGAGTGAGTGTGACGACCCCAACCCTAGGCACTAAATTTAAATATTTTATTATATGCTTTTAATGATTATGATAGTTTTATGTGTTCAATTATGTCTTTAGATTCTTAATTTAAGATAAATTGGGTGAGAAGTAAATTTAGAATCTTTTGAGAAATTATTGGGTATTAACTAAAGAAACTTGGGGAAATAATAAAAATGGAAATATGATAAATAGTACAAGGAGGTTATTTGGGTAGGATGAATTAATTGGATAAGTATTTATTTTAATTTAAAAGGGATGAAAGCCTTGATTTTAGGTTGATGGGAGGGGGGCCAAAATGTCTTGCTCCTTCCTAGGCTTGCCATGTGTCCTTCCCTCCCTCACCTCCTCTTACTCCCTTCTTCCTTCTCCTTCATTCATTCCACTTCTTCCAAAAGAAAGCCTAGAACTCCATGGAAGCTTCAAGCACCAAGCTTTGAAGCCAAACCATTCCTCCACCAAATTCAAGTCTAAGGGTATTTTTGAGTTGGGATCATCTAGGGGATCAAACCAAGCTAAGAAGATCTACATTCTATTCTAAAAACCTAAGGTGAGTTGTTATGATTCCCTTCTCCTACTTGTTCATGAGCTTTTAAATATTACCCTTGTTCTATGATGTTGATTTTATGCCTTGGAAACCTTAATGGAAGTTGGATGATTGGAAAATGAAATTTGTTGAAGTTAGGGTTCAAGGAAGATCATTTAAAAAGGGTTTGAAATGGGTGAAATGGGTAGAGATAAATAATCTAGGGCTACTTGGTTTTGAGTTTACATGTTTGGAATGGGACTTGGTAAGGTTAAAGTATCCTTTGGTGTTCTTGAATTAAGCTTGGTTAGAAGGAATGGAAACCTAGGCATAAAAGGGTCAAAATCTGAGTTTTGTGCTGGAGGAAGGCTTGGGCGGTCGCCCATAGGGGCTTGAGCGGCCGCCCATCGCCACAGAAACAATATTTGCCTTTGAAGTCCACTTGGGCGGTCGCCCAAGTGGTTTGGGCGGTCGCCCATGTTGGCAGAATTTGGCCCAGTTCCCTGTTTCGCTGAATTTTCACTAGTAACCTCCTAGTATGATCCTTAACCAAAATAAAGTTTGGAATCTAACCTTTCCGGATATGAATTAATCCTTTTAACCTAGGTTATACTTGGAACAATTGTATCACTTAATTACACCTTAATTGGGTTACTATGGAACTACGGAAGCACGTTAAGTCTGAATCAGAAATTGTTGGTAATCTTATTTAGCTTTATCAATGTAACCCCAACTTGATAAATTTAACATGAATTCCTATAAAGACCTTGTAATATAGAATATTGTCCGGAAATTGGTTATTAAGCTTGATTCGTACTTCACCAATGTAGTTCAAACTTGGGAGGTAGATCATGAACTCTTATTGAGGTTATCCGAAGTTGTGTAATGACTACGTAGGAATTGTTTATGATACGTTGTTATATTGCTTATCCCCTTTTGTGGATTATTTAGCATGTTATTATATTATCCCAAGTGTGGATTTATTTATCTTATGGTTATATTGTTATCCCAAGTGTGGATTTATATTGCAAGTTTATGATATGTCTTTGGACTTGGTATACCTTGGTTGTTGGAGGGTTAGTTCTGGTGAATATTGCTGTAAGCAGTTCACGGGAGATGAGTTATGACAATAACTATCTCGGTTGTTAGGGGTTGTTTGGTGAATATTGCCTAGCGGTTCACGGAGATGAGTTATGACAATAACTATCTCGGTTGTTCGGGGTTGTTTATGAATATTGCCTAAGCGGTTCATAAGAGATGAGTTATGACGATAACTATCTCGGTTGTATGATTTGTTTGTGAATAATGCCTAGCGGTTCACAAGAGATGAGTTATAATCATAACTATCTCGAATTTATGATATTGATTACGGTGGATATGCATTCACGTAAAATGTGGAGTATTTATTTCCACAATGGTACGACTCATGATTCGTACGGGAAAAGGTAAACCAAGGTAATGGAAGGTGTTTACGGCTTTTCCAAGGTGTGTATGCAATTTGTTATGTGTTGCATCTTATATGGCATATTGCTGCATTCATAATAGCTTGCTGAGATTTATTCTCACCCCTCTCCCTTTACTGTTTTTAGATTCCGAGACAGATGGACCGGCCAAGTAAGGGCGGTGAGGAGTTTGGAAGTTATATTTTGGGAATTTGTCGGGGTATGATTTGGTTGGTATAGAAAGTGTACTTTGGTATAAGTCATTTGCGGAATTGTATTATTAAATCTTCATTTTATGTTATAATCGATGCCTTTTTGTAACTAAAATAGTTTCTTACTTTCTAAGTTAGCCAACTATTTCTCCATGGTGAAAAGGTGTAGATTTATTTTGAAATGGTTATAACAATTGTAATTATTTTTGAAAGTTAAATAAGGTTTTAAAAGTTATTGAAATTTGGGTTAGTTTGAGGACGCTCCAGCCTGGGACACGTGTAGGTTCCGGGTCGGGGTCCTCACAACTACCACATCATCAGAATACATATCAAAAAGATCTCTACTCGTCATCTTGATGGCAACACTCCATTCTGGGGCTTCAGGATCCTTAACATAAACGACTTGAATAGCTTGGGATGCCAGTATAAAAGGCTCATCTGATACTTTATTTTCTTTGTATAATAATTGATTAAAGTTAACAGATGTAAGATTGAAATCATCCTTCATCTTTCCTTTTACATTGTCAACCCATTCACATTTAAATAATACAAATGTCATATCATAACCATAAGTGATCTCGATAATATCTATCAACTCCCCATAAAAGGTAACATCCCCAGAAATAGGGTTTTTATCTTTTGCGGATGAATAACTCCTTGTTTTTGCATCCAAGCAAACTCCGCTATTACTCGTAACTTTACTACTATTACTTCCCCTTGTGCGAAATCTGAAACCGTTTATGACGTAGCCATTAAACCTTCGAGCTTGGTCAACAGGTCCAGCTGCTAATTTTACTATATCTTCTGATAGTTCAGTATCACCTTCGGCCTCCAGGCCTTCTACCTAATAAAGTATTAGAATATGTATTTATAAATATGAGGAGCTAGTGAAATGGATAATTAAGTATAATTTTTTAACATATTAACAATATAACACTTTAAATAACTAACTACTTACATGATCTTTAAACCAATTAGAGAATTGATTGTTATGAGCCGCATAAAGCTGACGATCTGAGGCACGAGGCATGATTTCCCTAAGGAAAGTTAGGTGCTTCCTGTAATTGTTGTGATTTACTTTATAGTTATACATTAATTATGAGTGGATTTAGATAACTGACTTGTAATGAAAATTATTTCTTACTCTTGATATTGTTGAACTCCATCCATGTTAGCTAGCACATATCGATGAGCTTGTTCTTGCGTAATGGGGTCAAGGTAAAAATCTTCTACTTTACCAAAATGGCTGCCCTGATTATCATCACCCTCATTATTTCGACTTGGTCGATTAGTCATAGTCTCCACATCATCATCTAAGTACCTTCCACAAAAGGTCATACACTCTTCTAAGATGTATCCTTGGGCAATTGAACCCTCTGGACGCGCACAATTACGCACATAGTTCTTTAGTGTTTGTAGGTACCTAAATATAGACTCGAACATAAAAATGTGTGCATGGTGATGATATTTATAATTATTTAAGGAATAACGTTAAAACATACCTTTCTATTGGGTACATCCAGCGATATTGCACAGGTCCACCCATCATTGCCTCCTCAGCAAGATGTATTGGTAAATACACCATGATATCAAAGAATGCCGGAGGAAATATCTTCTCCAAATGGCAAAGAGCGAGTGATATACGTTCTTGGATGTTTTCCAAGTCAACCTTACGATTTACTTTGGAGCAAAGTTGCCTAAAGAAATTTGTCACTTCTATCAAGACTTTTACCACCTTACTTGGCAAGGCTTTACGAATAGCCAATGGCAAAAGTTGTTGTAACAAAATGTGATTGTCGTGACTCTTTAGCCCTTTTAGAGTACAGTCCTTAAAATGGACACAACGTGAAATATTTGATGCATATCCATCTGGAACTTTGACATTCTTTAATACCTTGAGAAATATCTCTTTATCGGCCTTACTCATTGTATAACTCGCTGGAGATAACCTTTTTGCCCCGGATGCTCCTTCTTTGGGGTGTAACGGCTTCCTAATGCCCATACTTTTCATGTCAAGACGTGCCTCATAAGAATCCTTAGATCTACCTTTAGTTCCCAAAAGTGTGAACAGAATGTTATCACATAGATTCTTCTCTATATGCATTACGTCAAGATTATGCCTAATCAAATTATTTTTCCAATAAGGCAATTCAAAGAAAATGCTCTTCTTCTTCCAACTATCCGTTTTCTTCTTTCTTGTTTGAGTTTTTTTAGAACCCGTATTCTTTGTCTTCCTTTTAACTTGACCTTGTCTAGTCCTTTTTTGAACTTCTCTTCTCTCAGCAGCCTTTCTTGCCTTTTCTTCTTCCTTTTCATGTGTCTCTCTTTCTTTTCTTTTAAAAAAATCTTCCTTCTTGTATATAGTTTCAACGTCTTTTAATTGCTCAAGTATTTCAACACCAGATAATACATGTGGTTTGTCATCCCACTCCTGCTCACCGTTAAAAGCTAATTTATCCCGACGAAACTTGTGACTACTTTTTAGCCACCTATGATGACCCAAGTAACAAAACTTCCTGCCATTGTATAGCCAACGAGATTTTGTCTTCTTATTACAACATGGACATGCCAATTGGCCTTTTGTGCTCCACCCTGACAAGTTAGCATATGCAGGAAAATCATTAATCGTCCATAACAATCCATCACGTAATTTAAACATTTCCTTAGTAGACGCATCATATGTATCAACACCACTTGACCATAGGTCTTTAAGATCTTCTATCAATGGTTGTAGATACACATCGATCTTATCACCAGGTCCATCTGGTCCATCAATAAGTGTAGACAAAATGAAGTTAGATTTCTTCATGCATAACCACGGAGGAAGATTGTATGGTATTAATACAATCGGCCAAATGCTATAACTGCTACTCATATTCCCATGTAGATTAAATCCATCAGCTGCCAAACCCAATCTTACATTACGAGGATCACTAGCGAATTCTTGATTATTTTCCGTGAAAGCTTTCCATGCGGGGGAATCTGCTGGATGTCTCATAACTCCATCATCAACGCGTTCTTCGAAGCATGCCATCTCATTAGAGAGGCTGTATGTGTGGACATAAATAACCTTTTCAATCGTGGCTTAAGAGGGAAGTACCTCATTTGTTTCTCAGCTATCCTCTTGCCCCCCTTTTTTGATATATTAGCGGCATCTCCCTGATTATTATCAACTATTTTGTATCTAGGATAATCACATATACTACATCTTTCAAGATCCTTATCCTCACCACGATAAAGCATACAATTATTCTTGCAGGCATCCCATGTTTCATAGCTAAATGCCATATTACTTGTTATTTTTTGGGCTTCATAATAAGATTTTTGCAATCTTGCATTAGGGAATGTCTCCTGTAGTAAAGTTATAATTTCTGTAACAGCTTTATTTGTCATCTTACAAGTCACCTTCGCATTCAACAGCCGAATCAGGAAAGAAAGAGACGTGAAATTCTCACACCCGTCGTACAAAGGACGTTGAGCTTCCTTAATAAGCTTGATCAAATTTTTTGTTTCCGGATCAGGACCTTCTGCTTCTTCAATAATAGGGCTTTGATCATTGCCTAATACATCATTTAGGTTTCTTCTGCCAAGAGCATCATTCACCATTCCAATCATATCATCTCCCATATCATTATCACGTGTATTATCTTCAACCGAGTGATATATAGGATCTAAAAGTTGATCAGCAAGTGGGTCTTCACCATGAAGGTCCCAATATGTGTAATCCTGCCAAAACCCATTCCATACCAAGTGACCTCTCATTTCATCTTTCTAAAAAAAAAGCTGTTTCTGCATTTTTTGCATGGACACTTTTCAGTAGGATCATCCTTGAAAGCAAACTCCAAAAATTTCTCTACTCCTTGAAAGTATTCCTCTGAGGCTCTATCCTTCAACTGAATCCAACTCTTGTCCATGTCTTATTTCGGGAAAAAAATAGGTGTGAGACTACATACAGAAAAATATAAAAGAACCGGATGCAAAAGTAGTTTACACTGAGAATTTGCAATAATATTAACAAACCTAGTATATTACTCAGGAACAAATTAACTGCTAACTAAAGGATGAAATTCTTGATCAGCAATAAAAAAAAACAGAGAATATAAGCAAAATTACTGTTATGAAACTATAAAACCCGATTCAGTAAAATTTTTGGCCTGACCAATATTTGAGAAGAGTAAGTTGAGATGTGCCTGACCAATATTTCATCCACCAAGACTTGGATTATAATATGAGAAGAGTATACTCAGTAATGTGATTAGCTTATATAATAATCTTGTAAATATAAATGGAAAGTAAGTTGAGATGTGCCTGACCAATATTTCATCCACCAAGATGAAAAAGGAGAAATGCAACAAGTAGCAGTAGTAAATAGCATTATTGGTTCAACATAAATGCAACAAATATAGGAACAACAACAAAACCTTAGTCCCAAAATAATTTGGGGACAGATCTTCGAACTTGTATCGGAGGGTTTTCATTTTATTTATCAGAGCATAGGTTAAATACTTGAGTGCCCGCCCGTTGACAGGCAAAAAACATGCCCGTTGACAGGCAAAAAACATGCAATAAAGCCCATACTAGAGAAATCAGCAATTAGTAAGAATGTCAAAATGGCTACAAAATCACTCCGTGTGTGTGGGAGAGAGATCCCTGCATGAGGTTCATCTCTTTCAGAAGATGATATTAGTCCATATGTGAGTCCTTGTAGGTAATTTTTACTGTTCTATCTAACGTACCAAGAAACAGCAAAACTACTGAAACTTTTCAACATATCTGTTTTTAACAATCACATCTAGTAATATCTCGGAAATGCCATCAAACTGACCATGACGTAATTCACTTCGAGAGATTCAAAATACCATATCACACACACATTCAGAACACGAAAAAGCAGGCTCGACACATAATCTTAACAATTTTACTACCAACCTTCCATCATATGATTCATATTAGAATGTATAATGAGCAAGCATTTATAATGGGGCCAACCCTATGGTTCATGAGCCCGATGAACACCCATACGGACAGTAAATCGAGAGGGAATTGAAAGAACTAGGATGTAAACCAAGCGTACCAGCTGTTTTCATAGGGCAGGAACTGATCGGAGGGCCTAATGAGATAATGAACCCCAGACTTGGACCAAGTCTGGTTGTGCAATTAATTAATACAAATGAAAACATTGTTGAACAACAGGTGATTCATCAATGAATTCTAGCATAAAAAGTAATATCTCAATTCCTACCAAACTATTGCCATCAAATTATATTCATATAATTAACGCAGAAGACATTTAATCAACTGAAACGACAACACACACACAGAGTTGAGATTGAGTAAATTGACCTCGAATACGTGGAATGTCGCTGCACCACCAGCTTCAATTCCGATAAAGCTCCGATTCACTTTCTGGTTCAACAATGTAGAGAGACGGAGGGAGAACTTGTTGTATGCTGATAATCTCACGAATTCTCAATGCAGATTGATAAGAGGGAGGGACGATTTTGCAAACCTTCTTGTTGAATATTTTCGCAGAAGATTTCTAGGGCTTGCAGCTTTTAAGTAATGGCGCTGCACAATACGGAGTGGGAACGAATTAGGATTTCGGTAATCCTAGGTTAGAATTCTAGGTGGAATCGGAAATCACAAACTGATTTGGATTCCATTCAAGATTTGGATTGAGAGGGAAGATTTGGAGCGAATTTTCGGAATTTCTGGAGGGAATTTGTTGGCGCTGTGGGAATTTTGGGAATTTGTTGGCGCTGGGAATTTTGGGATTTTTGGGCAATGAACGAGGCAGCGGTGTAAATTAAACTAAGGCAAAATAAAAATAAAAATAATAATTTTATAAGGTAAACCACGGTTTTCTTATAAACCGGTGCAAAAAATATTATTTGCCACGGTTAAAAAAACCGTGGTTTATATTAAATTATTTGCCACGGTTGACGGACCGTGACAAATAAAATGTGACAAAAACACCTTTTTCTTGTAGTGGGTAAAATATTCTTAATTCACTCTAGGGTTTCAGATTTATGTTAAAATACTTTTGGCCCTAGAATTTGTGGGTATCCATTGTTACAGTAACTCGGACATATATACATTGACCATTATTTTACTACTTAGATCTGATTGAGAACGTAAATGAATTTAATTGGGTTTATGTTCATATATTCTTTTAATCTTAATGAATTCTTCAATTATTATATATACGTAACTGGAGTATAATAAAAAGAGAATATTTGAGTTGCAAATCGCACACCAAATCGTCCTAACTCATGATTTTGTGAATGAACCCAAGAATGAGATTGAATCATTTTTACATGAAATAAAAAGAATAAAGTGACAATTGTTATGGTCCCCAATCCATGAATTTCTTGTTTCTTGATTTCTTTGCTTGTTCTATTTTGCTTTCTTAGATTAATAATTAAACCAATCAAACCCTTGCTTTTGATTATTTTAATACATTAATAAAATATGCTTGTTCCACTTTATTTTCTGTGGATTCGACCCTTGCAAGTAAGTATATTACTACATTGATAAACTAGTGCACTTGCTAGGAAATTTGAATAAGATGGAGATTTCCTCCATCACTTATATATACTTAATTTGACACTTTTTAACGAATGTTACAAAAGCTACTTTGACCAGCGTTCGAAAAGCCGGCCGCCTAGGTCATTTAGGCTCTAGATTGCCATAAAACGCCACGATTAACTTTAAATTTATCAAAGAGAGTTTTTATACATACCCACTACATTACTGAATACCCCCCCCCCCCACAATACTAACTTTATCCAAAAAAATTATCACTCAACACTAGACATATCATCACTATTCCTATTTTACCATTTCATCCAGGTGATTCTCCACCTCTTGAACATACATGAGGCCTTCATGTATACTTCTTAGCAATTGTTTGATTGGATTATGTCAATATTTGGGAGTGCCATTGCGATGCTTGTTAATGTCACCATTGGAAGAGCCCAACAATTTGAAAGTTCTTCGAATCCAAGAAACTTTTTTAACTTTCATACTCCCTCACGTCCTCTAACTCCCTTAAACAATTGAACTTCTCCTGCAGTCTAATTAGATTTTCTAACGACTTATTTTTCTCCATCCTTATAAAGTGATTAAAAGCATGGACTCCCTTTTCTCTTACAGATCTAGCCGTTAAACCCATAAACCTTCTTCCTTTTGGAACGAAGTAGATGGTTAGATAATAATGACCAGAGGTTGAAAAAGGAGATGGGTGGGGGGGGGAACGAAGAAGATGAAGAAAGTAAGGGTTGTTGAGATAAATATTGAGAAAATCCGACTGTGGGTGTGTAACATTCAAAGCTTATTATGCTAATTTCAATGTCATTCTTGTAAAAATTGTCATTGCGGGAGAATTCAGTAATTACAGGTGTGAATAACAACTCTCTTCACACAAAAAATGTGTTCAATTAGAAAATTGTTTCCTGGGCGCCTTATACGCCAACTAGTCAGACTGGGCAGCGCCTACCGCCGCGATCCGCCTTGCTATCTTAAATTTTTTATAAAATATTTGGTACTAAACAACGTCGTTTCTTATCAATAAATTTCAAAAAAATTTTTTTAATGAAAACTTAAGTCGTGAATTGAATTTATCATTGAAATCTCAAATTATAATCTTGTGCTTACAAACACAATTCCTAAATCAGTTAGCCACTTAGGCCCCGTTTGTTTCACCGTAAAACATTTTTCAAAAAATATTTTTCGTAAAATAACTCGTTTTCCGTTGTTTGGTTGTTTTCCGGAAAATCGTAAAACATTTTCCGTTGTTTGGTTGTTTTTCGGAAAATGTTTTTCGTAAAATAATTCGTTTTTCGGTGTTTGGTTGTTTTCCGAAAAATGGAGAAAACGTTTTCCGGAAAATATTTTACGCCCTTCCTAAGTAAAACGAGTTACTGATCTTGTCCTAAGTAAAATATTTTCCGAAAAATAGTGCCCTTCATGTACAACTCATATTTCACAAGGTACAACATTCTAATAATAATAGTAATAATAAAAAAATTAAAAAAATAATAATAATAAAAAAAATAATAATAATAATAAAATAATAATAATAATAATAATAATAATAATAAAAATAAAAATAAAATAATAATAATAATAATAATAATAAATAAAAATAAAAATAAATAAAATAAAATAATAATATTAATAATAAAAAATAATAATAAAAATAAAATAAATAATAATAATAATAATAATAATAATAATAATAATAATCATAATAATAATAATAAGAATAATAATAATAATAATCATAATAATCATAAAAATAATAATAATAAAAATATTTTCATTAAACACATGAAAATATTTTTCGAAAAACATTTTCCTTACCAAACAGCCGAAAACATTTTACGCCCTTCCGGAAAATATTTTCTTTGCCAAACAGTCGAAAATATTTTACGCCCTTCCTCCGTAAAACATTTTCCGGAAAACATCTTCATTTTACAGGAAAACATTTTACAGGAAAACATTTTACAGGAATACATTTTTTGGAAAACGTTTTCCGAAAAATGTTTTACGTCGAAACAAACGGAGCCTTAATCTCAATTTTCTCTTCATCTTCATTTTTATCTTTGTCAATTCGTTTTCGACACTGATTGTTGAGCTAAAACATGAGGAGCTTCACTATCCTCCTCTATCTCGAATTCACATAAAATTATTACACTAGGATTTTATATATAAATTCTCATCCCCGTCTAAGCAATTCGGGTGCTAAGCCTGGCTTCAGAGCCTAGTGGCCACCTAGTGATTTTCAGAACTTTGAGTGTCAAAATCAATTAAAAACATTCAAGCAGATACTTATATACAAATGAACTAACACTTGTTAGATTTTTCTAAGTGTCACATTGAGTTAATAAGTACAGTTCGAGTTAAAACAAGAGCGAGTGTTAATAAGGGTATGTTTGGTAAAACTTAAAATTAAGATTTGAAAAAGTAGAGCTGGAAAAGTAGATATGAAACCATTAATTTGTTGAATTATAAAAGTTTAAGTTTGATTGATAATGACAAATCATCTATATCTGAATTTAATTAAAATTTCAACTAACATTTAAAAAAATTGTTTGAATTATTTTCTTCTCACTTATATTATTTTCTTCATATTTTCTAAAATAAATAGTCCTATTTCTTAAAAATAACAAATATATTATTTCAATAGCTTAATAATTATAAAATAAATAAATTATTATTCATGAAGAAGTATTTCACAAAAGAAAATTTTAGATATAGCAAAATATAAATAAATAAAATATGTTGATAGATAAATTGAACTCATTCCCATTTTTTCACTTTCCCCCTCTTGCCTTGTTAAAAGCTATTTTTTAAAACTCACATCCCCAGCTTAAAATTAATACTACTCCGTCCCAATAAGAGCTGCCCATTTTTTGGGCAGCACGCAAATTAAGAAATTGGAGGGAAGTAAAAATGATGTGAGTGTAATTTGAAAATAGGAGAGAGAATAAGTGGAGAGAATAGTAAATTATAATGGTGTTGTGAGTATTAAAATAATGGAGGAGAGAGAATGAGTGGAGGGAATAGTGAAGATTCCTTTGCCAAAAAAGGAAAGTGGAAGCTATTAACGGGACACCCAAAATGGCAAAATGGGAAGCTACTATTGGGACGGAGGGAGTATTTATTTTTAAGACATTCTTAATTTTTAAATGATTTGATATTTATTTACCAAACAAGCTTAATTTTATAATCTTTTAAAATGTTCAGAATTAATAGCTTAATTTGGTTATCAAACACACCCTTAATAAAGTTTAGGGTTTGTTTGGTAAAACTGAAAATTAAGCTCTAAAAAAGAAGAGCTGAAAAAAAAAGAGCTGAAATCATTAATTTGCTGAATTTTAAAAGTTTATATTTGTTTGGTAATGACAAGTCACATATATCTGAATTTAATCAAAATCTTAACTAACACTCAAAATTTTGTTTAAAACATTTTCTTCTCATTTATATTTTCCTTCATATATTTTCAAATAAATAGTCTTATATTTTAAAATAACAAAAATTATATTCTAATAGTTTACAAAATACAAAATAAATAAATTATCATTTATAAAATAAATATTATGAGTTTAATTATCAAACTATTTTATTTAGGACAAGCAAAATAGTATTTAAATATTTTTTGATGATAATTCATTAGTCCCATAATAAATGTTAGTTTAATTTTTTTTTTACTCAACTTGAGTAAACTTTATGAGAAAAAAAATTAAAAAATTAAGTATTTTAAACATGGCCTACAAATAGAAATAAAGCATATCCGAAAAAAAAAACTTTAAATATAGTTTATGAGTTGGTCTTATAAAAAACTAGTTTTTTCTTAAGATATGAAAAAACGTGTTTTCAAATCAAGCGGTGGCAATTTTGTAATTACTGGCAACCATGTTCAAAATAAACGGTGGCATTTTTGTAATTACTGGTTTCCCCGTTTATGCCAATACATTTAATGCACGCCGGTGTGATAAAGTGCCACCATGTATCACAAAATGCCGGTGAAAAAGTGTCGCATTTAACAAAGTGCCAGTGTAACTGGCACTGACACTTTGTTAAACTGGCACTAGCACTTTTATACGGGCACTTTTATATACATGAACGGGCACTCTTCATACTGGCACTCTGTTACACTAACACTGGCACTTTGTTACACTAATATTTTTGCTGGCTCTCAAAAACACAAGCACTGACATTCAAAAAAACATGGACTGGCATTCAAAATCACGTACACTGGCACTCAAATACACATACACTGGCACTCAAAAACACCGATAATCATTTTTGCCGGCATTCAAAAACATAGACCGGCATTCCAAAAACATGTACCGGCATTCACAAAAATGTGGACTCGACATTCAAAATCAATAATAATTATTGGTGCATTCAAAAACATTAACCGGCATTCATGAAAACGTGTACCGGCATTCAAAATCACTTAGACCGGCATTTCAAAATCAACGAGCCGGCCTCTCCCAAATCCCTCTTCCCAAATCTCAGTCGGATCCAAGTTGACAGATAGCGCAATGGAGAATCCTCCTCCCTCCAACGACCTTGAATCTCTCAATTTATCTTCACCGGATCAATCTTCCGCCGTCGGTTCGTCTAATTCCATCCCAGCGTAAGTTCCTCTCTAAACCTTCACCGCCGTTATTCATGATTCAATCGAATTTCAGCTTCTTCTATGCGAAATGATCATGTTGCTTGATTATACATAATTGGTTGATGCTAATTTGTATTTGGCCGGAGTAGGAGAGGTGGGATTGAAGTGAATAAGACGATTGAGGGAGGAGGAATTGGTTTGGGTGAGGTCGCCGGTGAGGGAGAGCTAGGTTAGGTTGAGGTGAAGGGGATGATTGAGGGAGCGGCAATGGAGGATTGGTTGCTGCGTATAGAGAGAGAGATGAGAGAGAGAAGGAGTTAACAGATAGAGAGAGAAAGGGTGAGAATGAGTGTCTGTCTGTGAGTGTGTGAGAGCCTCCGTCCGTTGAAGGGAAAACACGTTTTTTGTTAAGTTAACAAAAAACGCGTTTTTTATAAGTTTTTGGCATAGTTTATATGAGAGAATAAAATATCACAACAAAGAAAATTTTAATTATAAAATATTAAATATGTTGATAGATGTATTTAAACTCATTCCCTTTTTTTCTCTTTTTCCCTCTTACCTGTTAAGACACCCATTCATCATAGCTTAAAATAAATAGCTATTTTTTAAGACATTCTTAATTATTTAAGTGATTTGATATTTTCTTATCAAGCAAGCTTAATTTTATAATTTCTTAAAATATTTCAAATTAAAAGCTCAATTTGATTACCAAACACACCTTTAGTATGAGTATTAATATGGATGCAATTACCAAATCATCCCTCACTCTAACAAAACGACCACATATGTCACATATTTTTGAAATCGACCACCATGTCCTTTCTTTATAGATGGACACACGCGTCCTTTACGGGCTAGCTGTCACAGTCTCTCTCCTCCCTTATTTTTTTTCCCTTAAAGCTTTAAAATAAAAATATTAAGATCTAGAAGTCAAAAAAAGAATCCAATACCATCGTTGTGTTCGTATCGTTAAGACGAATCAAACTAGTAGAATCAACATATAATCTGGAGCAAATTTGAGAAGTTCACATTTGTTCCAAGTTCACAGTTGTTTTTATAAGTTCACAGTCATTTTTCACAATTGTTTAAAAAACAATTAAGAGAATTTCATACTTGTTTTAGCTGAATTCATAATTTTTGCATGAAAATGGATACCATTTACTTAATTCACAGTTGTTTTTAGTCTTTTATTGCCTCTATTTTTGCAATTTTATGAGATTCTTTGACATATTGTTATGTTCACATTTGTTTTTAGTTAAATTTACAGTTGTTTTTAGTATTTTATAGCCTACATTTTTGAAATTTTATGATATTCTTTGACATATTTGTTAAGTTCATAGTTGTTTTTAGTTAAGTTCACTGTTTTTTTTTTATGTCTTTTATGGCTTCCATTTTTGCAACTTTATGAGATATTTGACATATTTATTAAGTTCACAATTGTTTTTAGTTAAGTTCACAGTTGTTTTAGTTTTTTACGAACTCTATTTTTATCATTTTATGAGATTATTTGTCATATTTGTTAAGTTTACAGTCGTTTACACTTGAGTTCACATTTATTTATTTTTTGCCTTTTATGGCCACTTTTTTGCTATTTATAAAATTATTTGAAACTCCAAATGATTAAATCCAAATGGGATGTTATATTTTTAGGAGGAAACTATTTAAAATTCCAAATGGTTAAATCCAACCAAGAAGCTGGGATAGGTGGTTTATATCAACAATTATTAATCCTTATACTCCCCCCGTTCCAAAATAAATGATAACTTTTTTTTTTTTTTTACTCTTTAATGGTTTGATCGATTTTTTTGTACTTGTGCTAATAAATTTTTTCAAATCTTAATTTTTTTTTAATCTTTGTTAATTTTATCTTGTTTATTAAGCAACATACAGTAATCATTAATCAAATTATCAAAAACAAACAACATCCACTCACACAATTTCAAAAAGGGGTTATTACCGGCTAGTCTTCCAACCTAGTCCAAACAACCATTTAAACACACATTTTGAAAATTAACCACCTAAATCAAAGCCAAAAATAATACTTCTATTGGGTCCATAATCCATTTATATCCTCCCTAAATTTCGAAAATACCTTGTAGCCCTAAACAAACCCATTCCTCTCCTCTCCTTCACGCATAGTTACATGCTCCCTCTCTCTACTTTCTCTCTCCACCCTCCCATCTCTAATCAATCATCTCCCCTCCAACCACCCCTTTCCTCCCCTCTCATAAAATTGTTGAGATGGAGGGAGTAAAGACTTTGAAAGCTAAAACTTGTTTCCTATCCAAATTTCCAAATCCTACTTTTGGATTCCTTCACAAAATTTAAGGTTGTGTAGTTTGATGTGAAATGGAGTTTTACCCTTTGATAATATTTATCTTGCTTTGAGAATTAGTTGTGAAAAAAATGCAGTGAATATGGATTAGGTTGAATCATTTCTCTGATGATCTATTATCTGATCAACATTCTTGGCAAATAATTTTTTTAGTAAAATTTTGAATAAAATAAATTGAACTCCGTTTGGATTTTTGAAAGGGGAATTTACCGCTAGTTCATTCACCCCAAGTCAAAAGATCAATTAATACAAGAATTTTAGAATTTAACCATCTAGTCTGGCAAAAGAATCAAAATTCCATCTAGCCCCTCGCTAATTTAAAGACATGTGTGTCACTAATGGACAACCTGTCACACCCTATATCCTCTATCCTTTCTCGTTTTTCTTTTTTTTTTCCTCTCAAAACTTTAAAATTAAATATCTCAAAATTCAAAAGTCAAAAATAAATAAAATTTGAGAGCACTGTTGCGTTCGTATCGTCAAAATGAATCAAACTATTAGAATCAACTTATAATCTGAATCAAATTTGAGAAATTCACAGTTGTTTCAAGTTCACAGTTATTTTTCACATTTGTTCAAAGAAAAATTAAGAGAAATTTATAGTTGATTTAGTTAAGTTCATATTTTTTGCATGAAAATGTCTTATATTTTACTTAATTCACAGTTGTTTTATCTAAGTGAACAATTGTTTTTGGTCTTTTATTAACGGTATTTTTGATTTTTTAATGAGATTAATTGATATTTTTGTTAAGTTCACAGTTGATTTTAGTTAACTTTACAGTTGTTTTTTTTATCTTTATAACCTCTATTTTTGTAATTTTATGAAATTATTTGACATATTTATTAACTTCACAGTTGTTTTAGTCTATAATTTCCTCTCTTTTCGCAATTTTATAAGATTACTTGACATATTTGTTAAGTTCACAGTTGTTTTTAGTTAAATTCATAGTTTTTGTTAATTTCATAAAAAAAAAAGCAAAACTAAAGGCCATAAAATACTAAAAATAATTGTGAGCTTAGCTAAAATAACAGTGAATTAAGTAAAATAGAAGACATTTTCATACAAAAACTATGAACTTAACTAAATCAATTGTGAACTTCTTTTAGTTGTTCTTTGAACAACTGTGAAAAATAACTGTGAACTTTTAAAAAACAACTGTAAACTTAGAACAATTGTGAACTTCAAAAATTTGATTCAGATTATATGTTGATTCTAATAGTTTGATTCGTATTAACGATATGAATATAACGGTGCTCTCGATTTTTTTTATTTTTTTTTTACTTCTGAATCTTATGATATTTCATTTTAGAGTTTTGAAGGGAAAAAAGAAAAAAAGAAAAATGAGGGAGGAGAGAGGGTGTGATAGCCGATACATGTGTGTATATTTATAAAGAGATAACCGGGTGATCATTTCCGAAAATATGTATCCTATGTAGTCGTTTTTGTTAGTATAAAGGACGATTTGGTAATTGCATCAAAACTAAACGTTTCGTTTCTCGTCTCCTAGAGGCTAGAGGGATGGAGAAAGAAAAAAATAAAAAATAAATAAGAATCCAGAGGATCAAGAAAATAAAAAATATAATAAAAAAGAAGTTGCATGTAACGTTAACAGATTAACAGCGTGTAAGATGAAAATATCTTCCTCTATAAAAATCAAGAACATAACCTAACAAATCAAATCCACCGTCCTTCTTCCCAATTCTCTCTTCCCCGATTCGCTGCAGTTTCCCATCTCTCTCGTAATTCATTTGATTATTGGGGAATTCACGAATTGGGCATTTACCTGCATTTCATCTCACAAAAAATCACTTCTTTTTTTTTGAATTTTATGTTTGATTTTGGTGTTCTTCAGATCGCGATTGATTGATCGGAAAATTACGCATGAGCTATTTGGTGGAGCTGTGGATTTCTTCAAATTCACCTCAATTATTATCTGTACCCATTTATTGTTTAATTAAATTTGATAAACCCTCATTAGAACCCCAATCCTCCATACCCTTTTCCTTTGATTTCTGTAACTGTAATATCAGTTGTTGTAATCTTCTTCGCCTATCACATCATGGATTCAGCTGCCGACAAGAGTAATAACCCTCAACTTAAACGTGGTTTGTTCCTTTTCCTTTCTTTTGGCTTCACTTTATTTTGTTCTTGGTAATATTCATATAACATGATTAGTTTGTGTTAAATATTATGGAGTAATATGGTAAGACTAAATTTTTGGATGAAGAAATACACAATGATTGCTATGTATAATTTCAACTCATAGTATTTATACTCTGCTTGAGTTGGTATCTTTGTTTCCTTTCACGAATGATCCTTGTCACTGTAAAATATTGGATCACACTCAAACTGAATCATATATTCTGTCACGGCGTTCACTATAACCACTTTGTCTTGTGAGAATGTTTTATGGATGGCTCGGGAACTCTTGACGCATCTAAGGGGAAAGTTCTGTGGGTTGGACCAATGTTCACTGATTGGGGGTTTTAATTGCTTTAACGTCTTAATTTTAGTCTAATGAAGAGCGTCACGTGTTCTGTGTCGGAAACGTTACTGTTTTAGCAGCATAAGCTAATATTGTTTTCTGAAAAGTATATCCAGACAATGATTTCTCTAGTCATATTTCATATAGAAGTAGTACAATATGTTTGTTTTGGTTACGCACTGAAAATTGGTTGGAAAAGATCTTATGCAAGTCCTTTTTCTCTAAAAAAAATTACTGAGGCCAGTAACTGTATTTTACAATAGAGTTAAGTTGAGACAAACTGGAAGGTAACGATCTTCATGTTCTTGAATATAAGATCCTTTTGCATTTATATATTTTTGGAGAATGGGTGATTTCTAGTTGCTTCTTAAAACTATGAGACATGGATTATTTCAGAAAATATTCTTCTGGAACATAGTTGGCTTTTCTTTGACATCAATATGCAGTTTTCACACATCTTTATTTGCAAAAATACATGGAAAAGAAAGGATTTGGGTTTTATTAATGTGAACCTCAATCCTGATATTCAGTATTAACCATAATTTCATTTTTGTGTACCATAGCTCCTTATAATTCAAACATCGAGAGGAAGCATTCAGGGTCACCATCCGTCATCGTGATTGGTGGGGGATTTGCTGGCATTTCAGCTGCCCGTGCTCTTTATGATGCTTCATTTCAGGTAGTTAATCAGCCTTTGCTTGGAAAATATGTCCATTGTGCTCTTGTATTTATACAATTATACTTGATGACCCAAGAAAACCCATTCAATAGTGTTGTATAGATTACTGTTATCTCTCTTTGATTTTCAGGTTACCCTATTGGAGTCACGAGATAGAATTGGAGGTCGAGTTCATACTGATTACTCGTTTGGTTTTCCGGTTGACTTGGGTGCATCATGGTGAGAAGACCACTTTGAAATCCTTGTCCTGTTATTATTTTTATTGATTATCGACTCCTGCAGAGAAAATATATCCATACATTTGTTTCAGGTTGCATGGGGTCTGCAAAGAGAATCCCTTGGCAACACTTATTGGAAGGCTAGGCCTGCCTCTATACCGCACAAGTGGTGACAACTCGGTGTTGTATGATCATGATTTGGAGAGGTAAATTAGTGTTCTATTTCTTACTTTAGAGCTACTGTAGGTGGAATATTTTTCATTTAGTTGGTAGATGGGTGCTACTATAAGTTATTGGGACATAATTTTTGCTAGTATCTCCTCTTTATCCAAAATGTAATTTTATGAGCTACGCTTTTAAAAGTACTTAAGAATCAAAACTTAACTCAGGTTTGAGGAATACTCCCTCCGTCCGCTCAACTTGGGATTTTGGTAAACTTGATAGCACTTTGACCAAGTAATTTAAATAAAAAATAATTATCCTAATAAAAATTTAAAAATTGTTATTTTATCACGATTAATAATACTCTCAATAACAATTTTTGATTTTTATTATAATAATTATTTTTTATTTAAATTTCTTGGTCAAGTTAACTCAATTTGACCAAAATCCTAAGTCGAGCGGGACGGAGGGTGTATATGCTTAATTTAGCCTGAGAAAATTATAAATTTCTCCTTTATTGGTAAATTTAGAGGGTGAAAAACTAATTGTACATACCTAGCCGACCTGAATTTGTTCCCCTCACACCCTTCCCCTAGCCCTCCTTTTAAGATAAATCCTCTAAATGTTTCTTTTTTGTTCTCATTTTTTAGTTGATATCTTATTAGGGCAACTCCAATGGTGGTCCTTTTCAATAGGTATCAAAATCAAATTTTGATACCTATACAAATATCAAAAAGCCATCTCCAATCATAAGTATCAAAATTTTGATATTAAATTATTTTTTTGATAGTTATTAATTTTATTAATATTTTTAACATGATAAATAATTTCAAAATATGATCAATATTTTAATTAACTATTTTTTAATTTAAATTATAATTATATAAATATTTAAATAAAAACTCAAAAATATTATAAATATTTTTTTCATTATTTTTTTGTAAATAATAGTTTTAACATAATAATTAATTATTTTTAACATGATAAATAATTTTGCATCATGTAACAATTTTTTAAAGCTCTAATAATGGGTACCAAAATTTGGTGTGACACCAAATTTTGGTACCCATTGCTTTTGCTATTGGAGAGGCTAATACTTCAACATAGGTATCAAAATTTGTATTTGATACATATTTTTGGAGTTGCCCTTAGGGACTCAAAGAGAAGTCACACTATGGAAACTAAATTACTGCTAGGCTCTACTCCCTCGTAGCCTTCTATTAAGCTGTGTTGTCGAGGCTAATCATGGCTAGCCATATCTTAATATTATCACTGTATACATCGGCGAGACTTGGCACCCAATGGTAGATTGTTACTGTGGCGGAGTGATAAATTTATTTTAAAGGGGGCAAGATTTTTTGAATATGAAATATTATTTTCTAACATCTAAATTTAGTTTAAAGGGATGCAAATGGGGCAGCTGCCCCTTTAACCTAAGCCTGGCTCCCACGGTCCCATCCTTATACTACAAAGTTTTAAAATGTAATTGTGAAAAAATCCCTTACACTGTGGGATTCTAATTCACAATCACTAGCTTAAATGCCTAATACTTTACCCCTATTGAAGTAGCAAATAATTGCACCCATATAAATAAGCATAGCTCCGTCAGTGGGTTGCTCTACTCTGAGATGGAGGCCACGGATTTCAGACAATGGAAACAGCCCCTCTGCTTGTCTGGATGGGAAGACCGGATAGATTAGACCCTTCCTAGAAACTTCAATGACGGGAGCCTCGTGCATTAGGTCCGCTGTTAATTATCATTATTATATAATTATCCTTGCGAATTTTTTTTTCATTTCCCCTAAAGCAACATAAAATGTTATTACCCCATTGGTATGGTTCAAATGCTGATATTGCTTTTTGAATATGTTATTTACTTACTATGCCCTCCATCCCAAAAAGATAGTCCCATTTTGTTTGTACTGGTCAACTTAAGTGAACTTTGACCAATAATAATATAAAAAAATAATAAACTTAACGAAATTCTAAAAATTGTTATTGATGCACCATTAATAATACTTACTATCAATACCTATTATTGATGCACCAATGATAATTTTATAATGCAACAATAACAATTTTTAGAATTTCATTTAGATTATTACATTTATATACATTGTTGGTCAAAGTTCACTTAGGCTGACCATGATAAACAATATTTGACCATCTTTCTGGGACAGAAGAAGAACTATATTGAGCTACAAATTCATATTCACTTGGTATAATTTTTGTTGGGAATTCCAGTGGTTATTAATGACGTGTCGTTAAATTTTTATTAGATCTACAACATCAATATTAATAATTGATTGTTTCCTAATTTCTTCTTAAATTCTCTTCAGCTACGCATTATTTGATATGGACGTTTGTTGGGAATTCCAGTGGTTATTAATGACGTGTCGTTAAATTTTGATTAGATCTACAACATCAATATTAATAATTGATTGTTTCCTAATTTCTTCTTATATTCTCTTCAGCTACGCATTATTTGATATGGACGGGAATCAAGTTCCCCAAGAATTAGTTACACAAGTCGGCAAAGCATTTGAAAGCATTTTAGAAGAGGTATGGATTTTCTCTCTGTCTATCTCTATCTCTCCTCCCTGTTTTCTTGGTAGATCATCGGTTCAACTAGGAACTAAATTTACCATTGGAATACACTGGGTTTCTGTTAAAGGATTCCCTTTTTATCGATCTTTTTACCGATTCATTCCTTGTTTTCTTCAATGCAGACAAATAAAGTGAGGGAGGAGATCGTAGATGACATGTCTATCTCCCGTGCAATCTCAATTGTTTTTGCAAGAAGACCAGATTTAAGGTCTTGCCAATCCAACATCATATTATATCTTTTCAAATTGTTTCATTATTTTGTACCTATACAATTATTGAAAGATTAAGGAATTTCATTTGGAGAGGAAAACTTTTGATTTCAGATTGGAGGGTCTTCCACATAAGGTGTTACAATGGTACTTATGCAGAATGGAAGGCTGGTTTGCTGCAGATGCTGATACCATTTCTCTTAAATGCTGGGACCAGGCATGGTTTTTTCACTAATTTTAAATTCTTTTATACAGCAACTTTTATGCTTGCTATATGTTTGATCTGATATTATCGTTATAGGGTAGGGAAGAACCATAAAGTTATCAATTAGCTACAAGTGTCTTGGTCCTGATGTGTTTCAATGTCAATCCCAAAGGTTTCAGGGTTCTGCAATATTTATGACATCGTTGCAATCGCTGCTCAGAAATGTCAAGTTGGATAGATGCAGCTGAAAAGGAAAAATGAGTTTACTAGCATTAATAATAACAATAATATTATTATTAATAATAAAAGTAAAAGTAAAAATAAAAATAGTAATAGTAATAGTAAGGAGAAGAAGAGGAAGAAGAAGAAGAAGAAGAAGAAGAAGAAGAAGAAGAAAAGTAGAAATTCAGACAAAAAGTGTCCCATTTTCATAAACATTTCTCCCAAAATAACTCTCTTTTCTTGTGATATTACTATAGTTACCATATGGAGTTATAAACTAATATGTCCTAACCTGGACTAGCCATGATCTACTGTGCTAGTTAACTGAATTTGTCAATGCATGTGCAACTAAAAGTGCTTAAAGTCAATTTAATTTCACTGAAGAACTTGAAATGGACACCAGTCTGGAGAGATCTTATTAGGCCCATATTTTTGGTATGCATCCTTTATCTTGTGTTTTATTGTGCACTAAAGACCACAAGAAGGCTCTTAATCTCAAGGGATGCTAGCCTTCAGCATAAATGAAAATAGGATTGGGAGATTTAATTAAGCGTGCCAAAACGGATCGATCCGAGTATAGAGTGGACCTCTAAATTCCAAATCCGAGAATCTTGGGAAGTGGAAAGATGGCTTGGGAAAGGGTAACAAGAAGCAAATAGCTTCAAGGGTCTCCTGGTCACTGAGAAAATGAAAGAAAAGGACGCCTCATGAAAGGCCACCACTGTTCGAATAAAATTAATTAAAGTGTTTCGGACGTAGGTTGTGTAGATTTATGATTCTGGGTCACTTGAATTTACTTCTCCTAGACAATGTTGTTGAAGGCATTGACAGAATTTTGTGCAAGCAATGTATTAAGTTGCAGCCTCTTATGTGGTAGGTTTAATGTCAAGTAGTTTGCAATGATATAACCATCTTAAACAAGTTTCTTTAATTTTTCTCGACTCTTTGGACAACAATAACGAAGCCTTAGTCCCAAAATTCTCATTTCCTTGCAAGTGAATAAAATTAAAAATAAAAATAAAAACAAAAACAAGAAGATACGGGAAAGGGCAAAAATTCTTTTGGGAAGAGGGCTACCATAATGCAGCCGCAACCGCACTGCTCAAGGCCTAGAAATGTCTGCAATGGTTGAGAAACTAAGTATTGGGATGAAACCTGAATAAATCTAGTGCTGCTCTTCATTCAATTTGACATCAAGTTTTCTTTCCAAACTGCTCGGTGGTCTTATAGATGTTATTTGATGTGCAGGAAGTACTGCTTCCTGGTGGGCATGGGCTTATGGTCCGAGGTTACCTTCCTGTAATAAATACAATCGCCAAAGGTCTTGACATCAGATTGGGCCACAGGTGAGACGTGCTGGCAATTTATTTATCGTTTTGTATATTCTTGTTTGCATTTTAACCTACCTGCTTTTATTCTTATATCTGCATTCTGTAGGGTGACAAAAGTAGACAGGCATAATAATGGCGTTAAAGTAACAGTTGAAAATGGTAAAACATTTATTGCGGATGCAGCAATTGTTGCTGTCCCTCTTGGTGTTTTGAAATCAAATCGCATCAAATTTGAGCCAAGATTACCCGAATGGAAAGAAGAAGCCATAAATGACCTTGGGGTGGGGATTGAGAACAAGGTTGCTTTGCATTTCGAGAAGGTGTTTTGGCCAAATGTGGAGTTCTTAGGAGTGGTTGCAGAGACAACGTACGGATGTAGTTACTTTCTTAATTTGCACAAGGCAACTGGACATGCTGTCCTTGTGTATATGCCTGCAGGACAGCTGGCAAAGGACATTGAGAGAATGTCTGATGAGGCTGCAGCAAATTTTGCTTTTATACAACTAAAAAAAATTCTTCCTGATGCTTCTGACCCGGTAATTTCTTCATCTTTGTCAAAATAATGCCTGCATGCACAAAAAAGGTCACAAAAGTTTGTTTAAAAAAACTTAGATGACAGTTGTTGATTGGTACTCCCTACTGATGGGCCCATCAATGCCATTCCACAGCTTCTACACATGATTCCGGGAACAATTTTTGTGACCGTAGCTCTACTTATTTTTGCATGGTGGTTACTTCTAAAAAGATAAAGGGGCAAATGCCACTCTGCAACAAGTACTTTCACATTTTCTGAATCCTTTTTGAATAAAGGGAAAATTAACGTTTATTAATAAGCGTAATTTCGATAAGGGTTTTATGAATGAGGTAGAATATCACCAATTTTCTTAAAAGGGTTTCAAGGCTCATTTGTCGCATCCGATGGAGTTAATCAGCTATACGTCAATAAGCCATGAGTTATTGGCTATAAGTCATTAGTCGTCGGCTATAGCTGATGGTTCAATCAGCTGCAACAAACGAGTCTTTATATATACCATTTCCTTTCGTATTCCTGTTAAAAAAAGCTTAACATATGTGTTGAGTAGGGCACACAAACTAATTTGATAGACTCCTAGGTTAAAATGTGAAAAAAAAAAAAAACAGAATTCTTCCTCTCCACCTCCTACCAATTTCTCTGTCCACTTCCACCACCGCCACCCTTCTCTGACCCATTCCTTTCCCCAACCTCCAAAGCAAACCTCCGAAGACAACCACTACCAGTCTCCATCCTCTTAGCCAACATCTTCTTCTCCCTCCACTTCACCTCCCACCAACCCTTTTCCCCACTTCCACCAGCACCCTGCTTTGATCCATATATATAACATTTTAACCTTGAATAACTCAAATTACCATTTGAACCCCTCCTTGCGATTTTTAAGGGGATATGCAGGGAAATGGTACTATAAAGCCCTTGATAAAAGTTGGTGGTTTTCTACCTCATTTTAGGAGTAGGATGGTAATATAAAACCGTTATTGAAAGCATGTTGGTTATAACATTAACATTAATTTTCTCATGAATAAAAAAAAAGCTATTTAGAAAGTATTTAGTCACCAGAACTTTTGTCCAAATTTGAGACACTCTTTATTTCTTTAAATACTTGTACTTATTTATTTGATGTGTTGTTGCTTATGCAGATCCATTATCTGGTTTCTCGATGGGGCACAGATATAAACTCTCTTGGATCCTACAGCTATGATAGAGTAGGGAAACCCCATGATCTGTATGAAAGGATTAGGATCCCTGTAGATAACTTATTCTTTGCAGGGGAGGCTACCAGTTGTGACTACCCAGGTTCTGTACATGGGGCCTACTCCACTGGATTAATGGCTGCAGAGGACTGTAGAATGCGCGTATTGGAGCGTTATGGTGAGTTGGACCTGTTCCAGCCGGTGATGGGTGATGACTCCCTAGTCTCTGTCCCTCTACTCATCTCTCGTATGTGAGCTGCTGATAGTGAGATATAAAGTAGTGTTATTTATTGAACTTGCTTCTTATGGAAAGTGAATATTCATTCATCTCAAATATAAACTGTATCAAGGTTGAATTGATAAAACTGGTATGGATTACTAGACAGGTTAGAGAAGAAGAGATTAGTATCATCAAGGTTGTTATTGTTAGGATGCTTTGAATGATAAAAGTAAAAGTGGTACCGATATCTTGTTGTTTGTTTGTGGATAAGAAAAACTATGAAGATGTGCAGCGAAGAAGAAGAAGTCCGATGGAGGGGAAAGACCAAAATCAGGTGTCGTCGTCCTCACACTCGAAGCTCCGGGGAGTATCCCGGCCTTACATACGCCTCCACCGATCGATCAATCTTGTCCTTCTTCAATTTGTCAGTTTCGAATCCAAAACGTAGACTATGGAATTTGCAAACTAATTTTTGTTTGTTTTGATTTTTAATTTTGAATTTGCAAACTGAGTTTGTGTAGAAGAAACCCCAAATTCAAAACCCTATAAACAGGTAACGGAGGGAGTAAAAACTAAACTTGCAAATTCTACATTCATGTTATTAAAAGATTTGTGTGTTGATGCGAGCTCTTGGTTTCTTATTCTCATTAACTGCAAAGTGCAGATATGGTATCCAATTGAGATTCTTCCTCGCATCATCGTCCCGGTTCTTGCGATGCTTTGGTGTAAATGAAGTCGAAAATCAATTTCAAACTGGAATTCTCCGGCGAAATTTATAGACTTGACTCGAATCTCTACCAAAATTAGATTTAGGGCTGTAGGGTTTCAGATTCAATTTTGATCTATTATGTCAAAAAATTATGTTCCCCAGTAGCAGTAGGTTACTAAAAAAACAAAATGTTATGAAATGAAAAGTACTGTAATTGGGTTGACAGAGGATTTGTTGCAACCTAAAATGATTTACCCGTTTGCCTTTGTGAAGCAATGCTTCCATGGTATCGTTCGTGTGGATTGATGGAGATTGGGTTGGGTTCAAACGGGAAGCGAAAGCATGTATAAAACCAAACCGGGAATTGCTATACGCCTATACCTCACAAAAAAAACAACGCAGATTGAAGAAAATAATGCTACGCTTTCGTTCGTACTTCTTCCTCCAGCAAAACAAATCTTTCTGCGACAAACTTCCTGTGCTCTTCCTTCCTTCGTTATCTTTCTTCCTGAACTCCACCGGTTGAATATCCCTAAAAATAAGGAAAGCATTTAGCACACAGAATCCTAATTCAATAGAAATTTATTCTTACTCAATCAAGAAGTCTTATTTGGAGCAGACTCCTAGCGGGCTAAGGAACCTAAATTAGACAAAGATTCACTCTCCTAATACAAGTCAACAACTATGGAACTCCTATTCTTGGAGGACTCACCACTTGAAAGCTATAAATAAGGATCAAATCCCTCACACAAAAGGTACATTCAAACACCCTCTCAATACTATAATACGCCTTTCCTTCCGGTTTATATCATCTCCATATATATACAGATGCTTATTCTCACGCCGGAGGGTTTGCGCGGGGGTAACTCCCCGCGCCCTAACGGTGTTTGTTTTGCAGATCCGTTCGTCGTTCGTCCAGGAATCCAACGCCGCGTTCCCGACTGATCAGGTACCCCCGGTACCGCTCATTTTTTGCTGCATCAGTTTGGTTCCATTGCCGGGAACGAGAGCATCACGAACGACAGACGGATGACAATGGATTCAAACAAATTTTTTTACAGAAGACTATAAACAAACCTAGCCCAAGCAACCTCGTCGTTTTAATCATAGGGCAAACAAAATCAAATCGAGGCGATTCTGATCCCAAGCTCTCCAAAATCTTCATCAATGGCGGATTTACCTACTTCACTGAGACAACAGACCAAAATTCTCCACCGCCAATCTCCCTGACTGGACCTAGAACCCCCAATATCTCCGTCAAAAGTGAACTACGGGGAAAGCCGAGCAACGATTGAGCAGCGCTGCCAACATCAATTAGAAGAGATCCACCTTGCAATAACAAACTGACTTAAAACAGATCGCCTCAAGCTCCAGCTCGAGTCATCGGCAACCTGTACCATCTCACCGTCGGTGCCTAACTCCAGCCACCAAAGTTCTAGTGCCGTTAATCTCCGAATAGCAAACCTGGAACTCTCAATTTCTCCTCGTTTAAAATTGTACTCCGAACAGAAGGATCGAGCTCGTCAAGCGCCATCGACGACAAGTAGAACAACCAGCTGGAGTATACTGACAGACAATTGGGAATTGCCAATTTCAAATTGGGAGTTCGTAAAGTTGAAAATAACAAGCGATGGGATACAATTGCCTCTTGTGGTTAGACATGTCCAAACGGTTTCGGTTCCGGTTTCAGATTCCGAAACCGCTGGTTCCCGGTTCTCAAATAGCCGGAACAGTATTTGAACCATATTAATCCGGTTCCCGGTTCTATCCGCCGGTTCCGGTTCCAACGGTTCCACCGGTTCCATCACCATCTAACTTTTTTTTTTAAATTCAAACCTCTTAAGACAGTAAAAAGGCTAAATATTACAACATTTATCTAAATTCTAGTTTAATTTAAATAAAACAACACTACACTAAAAGTACAAATACTAAATAAATGTTAAATATTACATTTAACTTACCTTGATCAATCGCTGGTTTTCGGTTCCCGGTTCCGGTTCCCGATTCCGGAACTGCCGATTTCCGGTTCCGCCGGTTCCTCGGTTCCCAATATGGTGGATTCGTATTCGAACCGTTTCAATTCGGTTCCCGGTTCCGTCGGTTCCCGGTTCTCGCCGGTTCCCGATTTCGATTTTACCCGCCGGTTCCGTCGATTCCCGGTTCTATTTGGACATGTCTACTTGTGGTGCTGGAACAAAGCATGGGCTTGTGGGAACAAATGTGGCAATTCACCAAATTGGGCCCAATGTCAACCCAAGTTACAAGGGCACTGTTCATCCCAGCACTACAAATCGTTACTACAAAAATCAGGTCGTTTCTTTCTAATTATTATACACTCAATTTTGATGATTATTCACACATACTCCCTCCGTTCCAATAATTATTATACACTCAATTTTGATGATTATTCACACATACTCCCTCCGTCCCAATAAGAGCTTCCATTTTTGCCATTTTGGGTGTCCCGCTAATAGCTTTCACTTTCCTTTTTTGGCAAAGGAATCTTTACTATTTACTCCACTCATTCTCTCTCCTCATTATTTTAATACTCACAACACTATTATAATTTACTATTCCCTCCATTCATTCTCTCTCCTATTTTCAAATTACACTCACAACATCTTTACTTCCCTCCCATTTTCTTAATTTGCGTGATTTCTAAAAAAGTGGAAGTTCTTATTGGGACGGAGGGAGTATATTTTTTCATTACACCGGGTTACTTCACGCAAAATAATAATAATAATAATAATAATAATAATAATAATAATAAAAAATCACGATAGTATTTAGATTGGCTCTCTCACGGGGGTACTTTTTCAATAGCTAATGTTTACGCACTATTATGCCTATTATCATCTCATAAACCTATTAGCATAAAGGGCCTGACCCATATTGTTATTCGGTTATTCTAAATTAAGTCAAACACATAATGACAACTACGAAGGTCCTAAATTGGAGAAGCAAGAAGGTCCTAAATTGGAGTAGCAAAACTGCATTATTGTTTTTCTTCGTGTTTGTTTTTCTTCATGTTGCGCAGGCACAAGTTACATCCGTTGACGGAGATCAAAAGCCCGAATAGCGAACTACAAACATTCCAGCGCACCAAATATGAAAACCGAGCAGCTGCGTAGAGCTCGATTCATGCCGACAATTTTTGGCCGACAACTATTAAGCAAAGAACGAGAACAAGACCCAACAACGACCAACATTCATTCTAAACCCACATGCTATCTCTTAATTGAGAGACTTCAGGTGTACTCTTCCCATATCTATTGTCATTATTTGCAATATACATATTGTGATGGCATGATTGTACAAAATATATACTTGAATTAGTATACTTAATTCATTGATCAGATGCATACCTGGATGATGCCAAGGAAACTAATGCCATGCTTAAAAAATAAAATCAGATTGCTTGTATTGAGTTTCTTTGATGCAAAAACCAATGCATGAAATTGGCAGACCTCATCTGTAGCAGGAAAGGAATCAAAGGGCTATCTCCTTCCATTGTGAATTGGAAGCTGGATACCATATCATTTATTCCCAGTTTTTTTATGGTTCTACCATTGTCTACATGGGATCCTTACTAGAGCTCTTGCCGCCAATTTACATACTTGGTTATTTCATTGAATAAAATGGTTGATAAGCCCTCGAACCTTAAGCTCCAATCTTCGAAGATGCTGCATTCCATTCGTGGCTTGTTGCAGAAGCTGCTTTCCTTTGAGAAAGTTGCTGAGGAAGTAAATATTACTCAATCTGTGAAGAGCGTAGTTGAACAGAGGCCATCACATGCATCACTTGAGTTACTCTCAGAAAGTGGGTTGCAAAGTTTGGAATCTCTTGGTGATCTGGTGAATAAAATTGCTAAGATTGGCTTGGTCGCATGGAGCTTATTGATTGCATATGCAGTTTTATCTTACTCAAACCTCTTATCGGCCAGACTATGATTGAAAAGCTGCTCACAATGCTCTGGGACCCTGATTACCGAGATATTCGTTCAAATTTTGGTGTTAAAATGGTGGGCTCCTCTAAGGAAGAACACATTACAGCAAAGGAGGTTTTAGTTGCTGGTCTTCAATCTCGTCCATTGATGGAAACCACTATTGCACAATTGCTGTGAAACTAAGTTCAAGACAACATCATAGTGCAATGAATGATCATCATATTACACGCATGCGAGCAACCTAGCAGCTCGTCAAAGCAATTGAGCAACACGGCAAAGCCAGTTCTGAGTCAGATCTCTGATGATACCGTAGACATTCATGAAGATGACAACAATGACTCGGTTCCGTCCGTCCCAGATTTAGCCCCTCATCTTGTCAGCGGCCAGAACTCGGGGGCCGATCTTGACTTGAAACAAGGAAGAATTGCAGGATGTAGATGAACTAGCAAGACAAAAAACAGCTACCAAAGACAACAACATCTACGACCTATGTACAAGTCATCTTCTTGATCGTAGAGAGATGAAAAAGAAATAATCCCAACGCCTCTTACGGCTAACGCGGCAAAAACGTCTACGACCTATGTACGAGTCATCTTCCCTCGTCATAGAGAGATGAAAAAGAAGAAAGCCCAATGCCTCTAACGGCTAACGCGGCAAAACCATCTACGACCTATGTACGAGTCATCCTTCCTCGTCATAGAGAGATGAAAAAGAAGTGAAGCCCTACGTCACGATGAGGAAATCCCTCTATCTAACGACTAAAGCGGCAAAACCGTCTGCGACTTATGTGCGAGTCATCTTCCTCAGCATAGCTTTCCAAGAGTTTATACCGGCATTCAAGCAAAGCAAATCAAATAAGCTAAGCAGTTTATACTAAAGCAATAAATGAAGACAAGGAAGTCCTCCATGCCAGGAACCGGGATGGTGACTTGTTGGGTTGAGCTTCCTCCTCGACATTAGTCTCCTCGGCCTGCGCCACGGCATCAGCCTCATCGTCTTCCTCCAGGTCAGGATCCGGGATGGTGACTTGTTGGGTTGAGCTTCCTCCTCGACATTAGTCTCCTCGGCCTGCGCCACGGCATCAGCCTCATCGTCTTCCTCCAGGTCAGGATCCGGGATGGTGACTTGTTGGGTTGAGCTTCCTCCTCGACATTAGTCTCCTCGGCCTGCGCCACGGCATCAGCCTCATCGTCTTCCTCCAGGTCAGGATCCGGGATGGTGACTTGTTGGGTTGAGCTTCCTCCTCGACATTAGTCTCCTCGGCCTGCGCCACGGCATCAGCCTCATCGTCTTCCTCCAGGTCAGGATCCGGGATGGTGACTTGTTGGGTTGAGCTTCCTCCTCGACATTAGTCTCCTCGGCCTGCGCCACGGCATCAGCCTCATCGTCTTCTGCCTTGCCAGGATTCGGGATGGTGACTTGTTGGGTTGAGCTTCCTCCTCGACATTAGTCTCCTCGGCCTGCGCCACGGCATCAGCCTCATCGTCTTCTGCCTTGCCAGGATTCGGGATGGTGACTTGTTGGGTTGAGCTTCCTCCTCGACATTAGTCTCCTCGGCTGCGCCACGCACGCCTTCATCGTCTTCTGCCTTGCCAGGATTCGGGATGGTGACTTGTTGGGTTGAGCTTCCTCCTCGACATTAGTCTCCTCGGCCTGCGCCACGGCATCAGCCTCATCGTCTTCTGCCTTGCCGTGATTCGGGATGGTGACTTGTTGGGTTGAGCTTCCTCCTCGACATTAGTCTCCTCGGCTCTGCGCCACGCACGCCCTCATCGTCTTCTGCCTTGCCAGGATTCGGGATGGTGACTTGTTGGGTTGAGCTTCCTCCTCGACATTAGTCTCCTCGGCCTGCGCCACGGCATCAGCCTCATCGTCTTCTGCCTTGCCAGGATTCGGGATGGTGACTTGTTGGGTTGAGCTTCCTCCTCGACATTAGTCTCCTCGGCCGGCACCCCAGCATCCACCTCATCATTTCATTCTTGAACCAGCGGACAACTGAAGCGACACTTGTCACTTGACGCCTGTTCGTATTCTTATAAACTGAGATAGAGCTTATTTCCTCCTCGTCATCGACATGGCCGAGCTAGGAAGTCGGGGGCCACTGAACGGAATATAATTCTCCACCTATTGAATACCCCTAAAAATAAGGAAAGCATTTAGCACACAGAATCCTAATCCAATAGGGATTTATTCTCACTCAAGAAGTCTTATTTGGAGCAGACTCCTAGCGGGCTAAGGAACCTAAATTAGACAAAGATTCACTCTCCTAATACAAGTCAACTATGGAACTCCTATTCTTGGAGGACTCACCACTTGAAAGCTATAAATAAGGATCAAAACCCTCACACAAAAGGTACATTCAAACACCCTCTCAATACTATAATACGCCTTTCCTTCCGGTTTATATCATCTTCATATACAGATGCTTATTCTCACGCCGGAGGGTTTGCGCGGGGGTAACTCCCCGCGCCCTAACGGTGTTTGTTTTGCAGATCCGTTCGTCGTTCGTCCAGGAATCCAACGCCGCATTCCCGACTGATCAGGTACCTCGGTACCGCTCATTTTTTGCTGCATCACTTCCCATATTCTCATCCCTTATGATTTCTTTTCTAGCTCCTGCGAGCTCTTCACTTCTTTATTCATCTTCATTTCTCATCCTCATTAGCTGCAAATGCATACTCCTATATGCTTTCCAATTGGGATTCTTCCTCAGGTCATCATCTCGTTGTCATACTTTGGTGAATCAATTTTAATCAACTGGAATTCAGTGTTCTTCTTCTCAACCGAAATTTATAGACTTTACTTTACCGTTTGCCTTTGTGAAGCTGGCCTGGAATGGCTACTGATGCTTCCATGGTATTCTGTGGATTGGTGGAGATGCATGGGGTTCAAAGTGGAAGCGAAAGCATGTATAAATTCGGGAATTGCTATACCAGTGATGTACATTTGAGAGAGTATAAAAAGACACATTATTTTTTTAATAAAATCAGTACGCACTGATGTATATATATATATATATATATATATATATATATATATATACTCCCCCCGTCCAACCCGAAGCGTCACTTTTTACCCAAAAGGGTGTCCCGTTTAAAGCGTCACCCTTTCCTAAAAAGGAAATATTTTATTAATATTCTATTACCCATCCACTATTCCCTCCACTAATTCTCTTTCCTCTACACTCACAACACTTTTTAAATTCACTATTTTCTCCACTAATTCTCTCTCCTATTTTCAAATTACACTCACAACATTTTTTCTTCCCACACTTTTTCTTAATTTGCGTGCCACCCCTAAAATGGCGACGTTGAGACGGAGGGAGTATATATATATATATATATATATATATATACTCCCTCCGTCCCACTCGAAGCGTCACTTTTACCCCAAAGTGTGTCCCGTTTAAAGCATCACCCTTTCCTAAAAAGGAAATATTTTATAATATTCTATTACCCCATCCACTATTTCCTCCACTAATTCTCTCTCCTCTACACTCACAACACTTTTTAAATTCACGATTTCCTCCACTAATTCTCTCTCCTATTTTCAAATTACACTCACAATATTTTTTCTTCCCACACTTTTCCTTAATTTGCGTGTCGGGCTAAAAATGGCGACGCTTCGGTCGGGACGGAGGGAGTATATATATATATATATATATATATATATATATATATATATATATATATATATATATATATATATATACTCCCTCCGTCCCGTAATACTTGACACAGTTACTGTTCCGCACGGGAATTAAGGAAAAAGTAAAAAGGTTGATGTGTTGTGAGTGTAGATAGTTAAGTAGGAGAGAGAATGAGTGGAGAGAATAGTAAATTATAATGGTGTTGTGAGTATTAAAATAATGTAGGAGAGAGAATGAGTGGAGGGAATAGTAAAGATTCTTTGCCATTTTAGGAAGTGTGACTTATCAAATGTGACGCCCAAAATAGAAATGTGTGTCAGTATTATGGGACGGAGGGAGTATATATATACTCCCTCCGTCCCGCTACAAACTGCACACTTTCTAAAATGGCAAAGAATCTTTACTATTCTCTCCCCTCATTCTCTCTCCTACATTATTTTAATACTCACAACACCATTATAATTTACTATTCCCTCCACTCATTCTCTCTCCTATTTTATTTTTACACTCACAACATTTATATCATTATTTTTTCCTTAATTCCCGCGCAAACAGTAATTGTGCAGTTTCTACCGGGACAGGGGGAGTGTATATATATATATATATATATATATATATATATATATATATATATATATATATATATATATATATATATATAGGGTCCTATTATAATGAGAACCAAATTTATATGAGAAACATAAGAACCACTAACAGCCATTGAATTAAAAAACACATCAATGCTTCAGATTAAGGTCAGCCGCATACAT
Organism: Adenophora triphylla var. japonica; assembly: GCA_022495995.1. Classification (NCBI taxonomy): domain Eukaryota; kingdom Viridiplantae; phylum Streptophyta; class Magnoliopsida; order Asterales; family Campanulaceae; genus Adenophora; species Adenophora triphylla. The sequence goes on from JAFEMH010002754.1 coordinate 260,691, forward strand.
CATCTTTCTAACTGTCACGTCATCATTTAAAATCTCCCTCAAATTTCAAAATAAAATATCTCAATATCTATAAGTCGAAAAAAAAAATCGAAAACACTGATTTTTTTGTCTTGACGAGACGATTCAAACTAGATTCCTGAAGATATGATTTTGAAAAAATAATATTGAACAACGTCTAATTTTTAAAACACTAGCTAATTAACTAGTGTACACTAGCTAGTTAAGTAATGTACACTAGCAACTTAGCTAGTATACCCAAGTTTAATTTCAATATTCATCAGCCATGGCTAAGTATATAGTGTACACTAGCTAGTTAACTCGTGTACACTAGCTAATTAACTAGTGCACACTAGCTAGTGTACACAAGTCCTTGTGTACACTAGTGTACTCGCTTCAACCCTAACCATAAATGAATATTCAAATTTTATTTTTAATAGACATTTTGGAAATGTGTGCGTTTTATACATTTGAATAGCAATAAAAGATAAATATTTGGGTGCGGAAACGCGAACACATGTGGGTTCATGGTTGTTCATTTTATTACTGTAAAAACTTAATATTTAGAAAGTAGATAGCTAGTTAACTAGTGTACACTAGCTAGTGTACACAAAGTCCTTGTGTACACTAGTTAATTAGCTAGTGTACATTACTTAACTAGCTAGTGTACATTACTTAACTAGCTAGTGTACACTAGTTAATTAGCTAGTGTACACAAGGACTTGGCCAAGATCAAGTCAAGGTATTGTCCAGTATAAGCCATATGGCTAGTGTGCACGAGTTAACTAGCTAGTGTACACTAGACCTTTCTTTTCTCAAGTATGCCATCTACCTATATATTAAAAGGAACAATCATTAAACTCTCGTATAACCAGCTTGGCAATACTTCAGCAGGACAAGTCAAATACAACAAAAGACATATTTATATAGTTCTATTACTCAATTATAACAGAAATCCATCACGGCTAATAAGGAAACTGTCAATCTACATATAAAGAGCTGATCAAACAAGCATCTATAGTTCATATGGTGAATCACAAACATGTGAATATGCCATTTAGTTTATGGGTACAGATGGATATACTTTATAAGGCTTAGTCGCAAAAACAAATAAAAAAACTCAGTAGTAAAGTGCAACAGATTCATCTAGTAGGGCTACGAGCGGAAAAAAAAACAGAGGAAATACAACGTGATTAGCACTATTATTCACTAAATATTTAGAAAGTAGATAGCTAGTTAACTAGTGTACACTAGCTAGTGTACACAAGACCTTGTGTACACTAGTTAATTAGCTAGTGTACACAAGGACTTGGCCAAGACCAAGTCAAGGTATTGTCCAGTATAAGCCATATGGCTAGTGTGCACGAGTTAACTAGCTAGTGTATACTATATACATTACTATTGTACATTACTTAACTAGCTAGTGTACACTAGTTAATTAGCTAGTGTTTTAAAAATTAGACGTTGCTCAATATTATTTTTTCAAAATCCTATCTTCAGGGATCTAGTTTGAATCGTCTCGTCAAGACAAAAAAATCAGTGTTTTCGAAATTTTTTTCGACTTATAGATATTGAGATATTTTATTTTGAAATTTGAGGGGGATTTAGTTCACAATAATTACGAAAATGCCACCCCCTCTATCTTTTTTTAATGTTGGAGCGTTGATGTGTTTTTAATCCAATGATTGAATTTAGCTTCCAGTTTCTCATATAAATTTAGTTATCATTTTGAATAAAGTTTACATATATATATATATATATATATATATATATATATATATATATATATATATATATATATATATATATATATATACTCCCTCCGTCCCAGCCTAATTGATACCAAATTTTTGGGCACACAGATTAAGGAAAAGTAAGAGAGAGAAAAATTGGAAGAAAATGTTGTGAGTATGAAAAATTAAATAGGAGAGAGAATGAGTGGAAGGAATAGTGATTTGATTCGTGTTGTGAGTGTAAAAATAAAATAGGAGAGAGAATGAGTGGGAAAAATAGTAAAGATTCTCTTCCATTTTGGACAGTCTCAATTGAGCTGGGACGGACCAAAAAGAAAATAAGTTTCCATTGGACTGGGACGGAAGGAGTATATATATATATATATATATATATATATACATATATATATATATATATGTAGAGAGAGAGAATATCATATACTCCCTCCGTCCCATATTACCTTATCCATTTGCTATAGTAGCAAGTCAACAGTGATGAACTTTGACCAAATATTAATATCAATCTATTCATTCTAATGAAATTTTAATAATTGCTATTGATAAATCATTTGGTTATTTTATGGATAACAATTTTTAGATTTTTATTATGATAAGTAAATTGATATTAAAGTTTGGTCAAAGTTTTACCCAGTTGACTGAGTTCAGAACAACTGGGTAAGCTTTTCTGGGACGGAGGGATTATGCTTTAGTGCGTACGAATTAAATAAAAAAAATAACGCTCCATTTTATACTCTCTCAAATGTACATCGCTGGTATATCAATTCCTGATTTTATACATGCTTTCGCTCCATGTTTAAACCCTGATGTTGTCAAAAACGTTTGAATCATCCCAAATCCAGTGACAGGTTGTATCATGTATTATTGAATAGCCTGAAAAAGATGAACAAACACGCAAACTAAGCCGGTGCTTCACCGACGAAGGCCCTCCGACATGAGAGTAAGTATTTGTGTTTAGAGAGAGAAATCAATTGACAAGAGTTTAGAGACATAGCATTGTATAATCCATGTTTGATAGGAATACATGTGAGATAAGGTTATAATCATAGAGGGATTATAACTATTCATATTCCTTATTTGAGTAGGATTTGTTAATAGTAATCTGCACGTGCGACTTTGAGGCGTGCTCCTCGTCATAAATAGCCAGGTCGACTTAGGTTGACGCCGATGAAGTAGAGAGTAAGGATAGGGAAGCACATTTCCTTTTATTATATGGAGACCGAGGAGGTCTCGTCTTCAAATGAGGCTTTGCTCGACCACGGATTCACGTTCGTACCTCGGTTTATACCATTCAGTAGCCCCCGACTTCATAGCTCGGCTATGCCGAGGAGGAAGTGATGCTCTACCTCGGCTTAAACGAATTCGAACGGGCTCTTACGTGTCATGTTGCGCTTCATTTTCCACCGGTTAATTCGTGCAATGATGGGCGCATCGTACAAAATCTGACATTCATCTCGGGAACCCACTAGAGCATTAATTGCAAGGGAAAGGACGGCGTCTTTACCCGATTTTGACCCATACCCGTTTCAGATACCCCTCCAATTTCAATCTTTTATCACCCTTTGAGTTTGAGAGAGAAATAGCAAGCTTCAAATCGCCATTTTCTGTTCTTGATTTCTTGGTTAACTCCATTCATTTGCGCTCGATTCCGCATTTTCTTCATCAAGCTTCCAAATTAAGGTATAATTCTTCACTCCCGTTGAAATTTCTGCATTTTGCTCTTAAATTTCTGGGTTTTAGCGTTCGTTCTTGATGGGTTTTGTTGGACCGCCATTGTTATTCTCGTTTGAAGCTTTTCTTGAGCCTGTTCTTGAGTGATTTTTGAGTTTGTTCTTGTGCCCTCCTCGTATTAAGAAATGGCACGTACATGGACAAGAAATCTCAACGCCTTTTACTGCTACCATTCCCAAAACCTTAGGATCTACCAAAGGACCGACGGGCCATGGCTGATGCTAAGTCTGGGAGAAATAGGGGAAATATTGACAAGTTATCAAAGCCCTAAAACCGACGTCGGTTATCCTAGCCGATTTAGGATAGACCGGGTTAATGTTAATTCTCCCAATGTCGTGTTGTTCAACGGCTGGTCTGAGATAATTGACCATATCAACCTCTATTACTTGAAGTCAAACCATCTGGAACGTCCTATATTTTTGGGTAAGGATCCCTCCTCAGTTTTAGTTAGTAGGACGAGGAGGGATACTCTTCCTCGTCCTCGTTCTCCTCGTCCTTTCCCGTGCCTTAGCCAGATTCTGATATCTGTCCTTTATGTTCTAAGTTATATAAACCGAGGAAACTCGTTCGATTTTAAACACGATAAATTTTGCAAGTTTAGTCATTAGGCCGAGGAAGCTTCCTTGGCATGACACTTAAGTTTCAGATAATATTTTCATGCTTTGCCTTTCTATGCCGAGTAGGGTCGTTCGGCCATAAGTCTTGGGCAATTTTTGAATGCTTTACCTCTCTATGCCGAGGAGGGTTGTTCGGTCATAGGTCTTTGGAAATTTTTGAATGTTTTATCTCTCTCCAAAGAGGGTCGTTCGGTCATAGGCCTTAGGCAATTTTTGAATGCTTTACCTCTGTATGCCGAAGAGGGTCGTTCGGTCATATGTATTAGGCGATATTTGAATGATTTACCTCTCTATGCCGAGTAGGGTCGTTCAGTCATAGGTATTAGGCAAGTTGATGGGATTTTATCCCTTGGATGGCGAGGAGGCTATTCCTCGTCTTACAGCGTTTGTATTGCTAGTTACTTGTTTTTGAAGAAAAATTGAATTTCATTAACTGAAATTGATTACATCAAACTGAAATCCTATCTTTAATTGAAAAGGAAAAGACTAACAAATACTAATTTATTATATAAAGAATAGACTAAAACTAATGATAATACTTGCGTAGATGATCAGAATGCCACAGATGTTTAAGCTATTGCCCATGTGTATTCTTCATTCTGTAGGTCCCTTCTCTGATGACTTGAGTAATGATGTAGGGACCTTCGCAGTTTGGAGAGAGCTTGTTTTATTCAGTCTTTCTGCCAGTTGATTCAATTTTTCTAAGTACCCAATCGCCCACTTGGAATACTCTCTTGTTGACCTTTTTGTCATGATAGGCTTTGGTCCTTTGCTTGTAGTTCACCATCCTCATCTAAGCAGCTAGTCTCCTTTCATCCACTAGGTGTAGGTCTAGGATCCTGTTGACCTTGTTGACTTGCTCATCATAGTTTGAATTTCTATTTGTAGTGATAGCCATTTCAGCTGGTGCCATAGCCTCAGAACCGAAGGTCAGTGCGAATAGGGTTTCCCCGGTTGGCCCCCGGGTGGTTGTGCGAACTGCCCATAAGACTAAGGGAAGTTTTTCCAACCATCTACCATCACTTCCCTCAATGTTCTTAATTAGGGCCGTTAGCACCAACTTGTTGGCTGCTTCCGCTTGTCTGTTGCATTGTGGTATGCTCACAGATGACTTGATGTGTCAGACTCCAAGCCTGTTCAACTCTATCATGAATGCCTTAGAGAACTGAAGACCATGATCTGAAATGATAGTGTGTGGAACCCCAAAGTGACACCAGATGAAGTCATAGATAAAATTGATAGCATTCTCCTATGTTATTTTGGCTAAAGCCTTTGCTTCAACCCATTTGGAGAAGTAGTCAATTGCCACGATCACATACTTGCAATTACCTTGGGCGGGGGGAGGGGGGAAGGGTCCGATGATGTCGATTCCCCACATGTCGAATGACCACGTAGGTATTATAAGAGTCTGCTCAACTACTGGAAGTCTAGGAATATCAGAGTATCTTTGGCACTTTTCACACTTTTTTACATAGGCTTGCGCGTCATCTCTCAGATTTGGACAATAGTAACTTAGCGTGATGATTTCGTCGGCTAAGGTTCTGGCCCCCGGGTGACCACCGCAAATGCCTTCGTGGACTTCAGTCAATAGGTTTTTTGTTTCCTTAGGATAGACACACCTCAACAGGGGATTTGTGAATGATCTTTTGTATAGAATTCCGTTCATCACTGTGAACCTTACTGATTTCTTCTTGATAAGTCTAGCACGCGCTTCGTCTTCTGGGAGCTGGTTATTTTCGATGAAGTTTATGTAGTCATCTAACCAACACCTCTCCTCTTCATCTAGGAGCATTACATGTACTCTCTCGTAGGCAGGTTCTTCAGCAAATACTATGAGTGGTTAGAGTTGGGATCTGCCACGTCAATAGTAGCCAGTTTAGACAAAACATCTGCCACTTGATTATCCTCCCTTCCTATCTGATTTATTTCAAAAAAACTCCAATTTTTTTGTCATGTCTAGGACCAGGTCTTTATACTTTGTAAGTACATGATGTTGCGTGCTATACTCCCCCTTTATCTGCTTGACTACGAGCTGTGAGTCATAGAAAGCATCGACTTTGGTTGCTCCATAGAAGGAAGACAACTCAATGCCAAATATCAGGGCCTCGTACTCCTCTTGATTGTTGGAAGCAGGGAACTTGAATCTGATTATATCTTGTATGGTGTGCTCCCCATCGGAACTTTCTAGCACAATTCCAGCTCTGCTTCTCTCCTTAGTGGCTGAGCCATCTGTGTATAAGACCCAACAGTTGGATCTTGGATGGGAGCTTGATGGTCGATTCTTCCCCCGCAGGTTTTTTGCTCTTACGGGAGATATGGTCGTGCTCACCTATAAAGGCGGTTTCAACCATGAAATCGACCAGAGGCTGTGCTAGGAGTGTCTTCCTAGGTTGGTATGTAATGTCAAACTCAGTGAGTTCGATGTACCAATTAAGGAGACGTCCTGAGCAATCCAACTTATACACGATTTTCTTCAAAGGCGCATTAGTATCTGCTAGGAGTGTCTTCCTAGGGCGTAGGCTATCTTTTCTGCGTTGAAGTATCTACTCTCCACATTGGATAGTGCCTTGGAGACATAGTAGATGGGTTTCTACATAGATGACCATGTCATCTATGTAGGCTTCCATGTTACGGCCTATCTGCTCCCCAAAAACTTTGTTGACCATACGCTGGTAGGTTGCGCCTGCGTTTTTAAGCCTAAAAGGCATCATAGTATAGCAATGAATTCCTCCAGTTGCCTGGAAGACTGTTTTTTCAATGTCTTCCTTAGCCATTTTGATCTGGTGATAACCAGAGTAAGCATCTAGAAAGCTAAGTGTTTTATGTCCAACAATGGAGTCTACCAGCTTGTCAATTCTGGGGAGAGGTGTAAGTACCCAAATTCGGATCGTCAAAATCCGTTAAAAGTTAACCGGAATCCGTTAACTGGCCCGCTCCAGGTTAACCAGAACCCGTTAAACTCCCCGTTCTCAAGCCAACAAGACGTCCCGGGACTGTCCCGTGCATCCCAATGTCAAAGCGTACTCAACACACGTTATCACACGTAAAAGTACAGCTTCTCCTGAAAAACGTACTTTCCGGCACTTTCCGGGGGCGTTTCGGACATTTTCCGGACAGTTATTTAAAAAACGGACAAAACCGGGAATAATGGCACGAAAACCCATGCCCTGGTGAGTCACAGGGGCACGTGGCACGCATGCCACAGCCCTCCGGTCAACATCAATCAGATTTCAGAGTGAAAAGACCAAAATACCCCTGAGGTGTTGTCACAGTCCGTCCGGACTGTTTTACAAGCAAAACAGAATTGCCAGCAAGTCCTCCCATTTTCCAAAATACCACAAAACCCCCTGAAATTCAGGTAAAGTCCGTCCAGACTCTTTTGCATTTTCACCCTATAAATACAGAAGGCTGTCAAAACATTTGAAGGAGAAAAAAACATTATCCATTTTCACAAATAGCCATGGCCCAAACACATTTCACCCTCTCCCGAGCCCCATTTTGTCTCGATTTGCATGAAATCCTCGTATTTCAACCAAACACGAACCAAACAACCTTGAAACACCGTTCCAAACATTAAACCGTATCCCGTATACGTCAACCGAGCCAAAAGAGTCAAACCCCTAGCCATAGGTAACACTCTCTCTCCCTAAATCCTCGTTCCATCTCGGTTTACGCGCCAGTCGTTACAACCGTTTCGAACGAGAGTCATTGAAATGTAGACGTCACCGTCGACGGGGTCCGATACGTTTTAGTCCAAGATCCTCTTCTTTTCCCGTAAGAGAAGTAATCTCGGATTAAAACGGCGTTCCGGCCCCGTTTCTTTACTTTTATGTCATTTAACGGTCCGGATCGTTTGATCCGTTGAATGTCATTTACTTTACGCAACTTTATAGTCCGAACCGTTTGGTTCGTGATAGTCATTTAACGGTCCGGATCGTTTGATCCGTTGAATGCTATTTAAATAACGCAACTTTACAAGTCCGAGCCGTTTGGTTCGTTGATCGCACCTTTAAATTCCGGATCGTTTGTTTCCGATGATACCGCATTTTAAATATTGTCATTTACAAGTCCGAGCCGTTTGGCTCGTGATAGTATTTACATATTAAAAGTCCGAGTAGAAAAACGATTCGTTGATCAGATATCATTTAATGCTTTTTTTCCGTAAAATCGCTAACAATGTAATGCTCGGTTCAAAAACGGAGTTCGACATTCGAACTCTCTTTCAAAACGCGCAAAGTGACGTTTGGCATCCAAACGATCATCTTTAAAACTCAAAACCCGACGTTTGACATTCAAACGTTCTTTTCTTAAAAGTCAACATTTGACACTTAAGTAAAATATTCAAAACGCGTCACTCGCACCTCTTTTCCTAAAAAAACTCCAAAACCAACGTTTGTCATTCAAACGCTCGCCTTTTCCAAAAGAATCATAAAATCAACGTTTGACATTCAAACCAAGATTAAGCTTGTCATTCAAGTCCCCATTTTCAAAATGCAAACACACACACACACACAATTTCGAGAAAGGTAGAAAGATTCGTCATACGAGGCGTTTCGCGTGATCTCAAAATACTCTTCCCGAAACGTAACGTGACCTCCGAACCTAACAATTTCTGGTACTAAAAAGCTTTTTGTCATGTTTTTGCAATCAATAAAAATGACACCCTTTTCAAAGCCTTTTCCAAGTTTTTGCTACAAATAAAAACGACACCTTTTTCACTAAGCCGTTTTTCAACGTTTGGGCTCAAAATACAAAACCGCGTGGCGACTCCTCTCCTTCCCGAATGGGAGGTCCCAAACATTCCGCGAAAGACAACCGCTCCGCGTGCGCGCAGCCCCGCGCCGCGAATCCGGGTAATTTCAGTTGGCGACTCCGCTGGGGACTTGGATACTTTTTCAAAACTGTCGACGTTTTCAAAAAGCCTTCCGTGGGTCAAACTTTTGTTTACCCTTCCTCGTTTTTGTGTGCGTGTGTTGTTCAAAACCTCGAACGGTTTTTCAAAAGATGTTGCATTCTTTTCATCTCAAAATCATAACATGTTCGTGCATTCCCGTTCATACTTGATTTTCATGTTACATTTTGAACTGCGCATAAATTCTTTAAAACACATTCTGAAAATCTCTGTTTTACTCAGAAAAAGAATTTAGTGACCGCACACTACTTGCACTGCTGCCTCGGTACATCGCACACTACGTGCACTTGCTGCCTCGGTACACTGCACACTACGACCCGTAACCCGGGATGACCGTTCAGTTGCAGCTCGGTTGGTCTGCCAGACACCTTTCGAGCGTGCACGGGGTCGTCCCAAACAGCCCATCCTAGCCCGTGTAAGCCATGCACTCTTTGAGTCACACTTCGTCCAAGACCCCGGTTGGTTTTTGGCTTAGTACGTGTCATAAAGCCCAAGTGTATGTTTTTACACCGGGTTCCCTCACAAGTCAAGCTTGAAAGATTGAGACCAAAGGTCGTTCCCGACCCGAAGTCTTGAGCTTTTCATCCTTGACTTTGACGCGGAGCTCTGTCGAAAAATATACCCGAAGGTTCAATGTGACACCGTGTCACCAAACCCTCAATGCTTGCACCATGCCAGCCACAACTCGGCCAACGCCGAAAGCTGAGGCCCCTCGCGCAAGCGAGTCAGGAGAGGTCATGCCGAAATTTTGGCACGATCCCTGCCTTAACTTAAGGACGTTGACTTGGACCGTGGCCCGCGTGTCACATACGTTGGAAGTTTGCGTGACCAGCTAGCCTTAAGTTCACTTTTTCCTTTGTCGGAGGAACTCGCTTGCCTTATAGGACCCTCGCTCGGGATTGTCCGTCCCGGGAAGACGATTTACAGGTGAAAAATGAGGGGCTTATAAACGTAGTGACAAGATCCACTTATTAGAGCCTTAGGTTAGTTGCGAAAAAGAAGACACGATCTTTTCCAACCGATTAGGACTCTAAGAAAATACTCCCTCCGTCCCGCTAGTAACCGCACTGTTACTGTTTGCACGGGGATTAAGGAAAAAAATAATGATATAAATGTTGTGAGTGTAAAAGTAAAATAGGAGAGAGAATGAGTGGATGGAATAGTAAATTATAATGGTGTTATGAGTATTAAAATAATGTAGGAGAGAGAATGAGTGGAGGGAATAGTAAAGATTCTTTGCCATTTTAGGAAGTGTGCGGTTTGTAATGGGACGCCCAAAATAGAAAGTGTGCGGTTTGTAGCGGGACAGAGGGAGTACGTTTTAAGTAAACATTAATCGGTAACTGCACATTGCACTAGCCCGAAACCCTGAGCCAAATACCCTTTTTGAAGCCTAAACCTTGCCTTTCGTTCCCTGCAGCGAGCAGAAAGTGGTTCAGAATTACGGGTCAGAGCCTCGCCAGAGTCACAGTTACGGCAGCGTCAGACAGTTCTTCGATTCCCTCAGTTCCTTCAGCTAGACTATCCGACATGTCAAGCTCACCGAGAAATCGTGACGGGGACGGACCCCCGCCACCGGTAACAGATATGACATTGGAAGAAGCCATCCGGGCTTGTGAGGTTCACAAGAGGCAAAAAGAAGATCAGTAGAATTTCGTGGTACAGCTTCTGAATGAGCGAGGTATAGCAGTTATTCCCCAGCCAGATGGTACTTTCATCCTAATCGAGGATGACGATTCCACGAAACCAGCTCCTCAAACCTTCAACCAGGTTCCTCCCCCGCCAACTTACGGGATGCCTTCGAACCAAGGAAACAGCCGACCTAGGCTTCATGTTGCCACCTCTCAGGGCAAACCCATCATATACGGCCAAGCCAGTACTACTCCCATCACTCAGTACAACCAGCGCACCGCTAGACCATCTCAAACAGATGCCAATATCCTCCAATATCTTCCCGGGTTCATCCCATTGCCTATACACGAATCCCAAAACACCGGGGATAAACCCCAATACAGTCCAGAAAAGGCCCCCATAGATCCACATATATCGAGCCTCCCACCTCCAATCACTGCCACTCATGTGGTAGCACCCGGCGCCGAGCCTCAAAGTCCACCACTGGACCCAACCTTAGCCTGGATGGTCGAACAGATGAAAGATCTGAAAGCCAGCATGAGCAACTCAAAGCAAGAAACGCTCAGATCCACAGATCCGGGAATGGTCACGCCTCTCCCTGCCAAGTTCAGAATGTCAGAGATGGACCGATTCGACAAAACTGAATGTCCACAAATGCATGTTGACACCTACGTTCTCGGCATGAGAGCGAAAGGAGCAACCCTTCAGCAAATGGCCGATCACTTCCAGCATACTCTCAAGAGTTCAGCGTTACGATGGTTCCTAAGGGTCAAGCCTGCAGATCGCCATACCTGGGATCAGATCAGTAACATCTTCCTAGAGCGGTACAGATCCAACCTAGAGTGGGAAACAAGTCGTGAGGACTTAATCACCACCGAACAGAAAGCAGATAAAACCGTCGGAGAATTCTACAAGAGGTGGAGTTGAAAACTCTCCGAGATTATGGAGCCACTCTCCAAGGATGAACAGATGCGGATCTTTAAGTCCTGCTTGAGGCCGTCCATCAGAACTCTCATCAGCCATCACTTCTTCCCAGATCTCCGAGCCATGGTCAATGCTGGCTCACAGTTCGAGAAGGATCTCAAGGAAAAACTGGCCACAGCACAGCTATATAGATACCGATCAGCAGCTGCATTCAATCCCTCACCGACTCCCGGCAAAGGGAAAGATACGTCTGTCAACTACATTCATTAGGGATAGCAGTCGGGCAACAGAAACCCAGTCTCGCAAAGCAGCAACTCTACCCCGAAGCAGCCTGCCGTATACTTCGACAAGTTGGACATGTCGCTGAGCAAGATGCTGGAAGGGTTGATCAAGGAGGGCCTCCTCAAGCCCGTTGCAAACTACAAACCCAAGAATCCCGTAGTTAACACTGATAAAAGCAAGTACTGCGCCTTCCACCAGTATCATGGCCACACTACCGACAATTGTGTGGGGTTACGGTACGAAATCCAGAATTTGATCGAGGAAGGAAAATTGGAGCGTCCCCGTGGACCTAATACATTCGGAAACCCTTTTCCGAACAACAATAGTATGAACTCCATCGAGTGGGTGCCAAAGAAGATTGCCGCAGAGCCAGTTCCTCCGCCTCTTCCAGCCAGGTCTTCATCAGACGTTCACATCAGTTACGATATTTGTGACTGCTTTGCATGCCTTGAGTACGAGTTCCAAGACATGACCAGGGGCGATTCTCCCAGAAAGCAGAAGAAGTAGTCTTCTCAACAGAAACTGAGAGAAAGATATGAAGCTGGAGACACCAGCGTGGGTACACTCGGAGAGCCATTCGGGAAGTTCGATTACTACGTACTCTACTCCAGCCAGTCCTCCCTTCCTCCAGGCCACGCATCTTTAGAGCAGACAGGGGTGGGAAAGCCGAAAAATCCTGCTAACGCCAAAGTTCAGGCTTCAGGACACCGGAATACCTCAAATCTTGACAACCTTACCGCCAGCCAGAAGCCTAATCCCTTGCGGGATCAACCAAGGTTCAATTTGCCCAACTTCAGAGCACGGGCCGGCAAAGGAAAGTCAAAGTCAACTTGGCACTCGCACTCAATCAACGTGCTGACCAAGGGCAGCCACCGCCATAAGCTACCTCGACATAATCCCGAGGCACCACCAAAAGCTTTACCTTGCAAGAGGAAGCCAGGAAACGGATGGCTTGATGACTCTCCCTCTCCAGAAAGAGACCAGATCTACGATTCCCGACTGTATGGCAGTATGCTCACCTTCTGTGATGAAGACCTCTCGAAAGATGCCTCAGGGCACAATTAAGCCTTGTACATTACTCTCCGGTTCAACACCATCTCTCTCCCCGTGGTGTTGGTAGATAATGGATCAGCAGTCAATGTCCTCCCTCTCAGTATGATGCAAGCCCTACGCATCGACAAAGGCCACATGATCCCATCTGCCCGGACTATCTAATCCTACGACAGCACATCTCGTCCCATCCTGGGGATGGTGACTTTGGAGCTCTGGTTCGAAACCCAAATGGTGCCAGCAAAATTTCATGTGATGGACATTCCGTCCGAATTCACAGCTCTGTTGGGACGCCCATGGCTACACCACATGAAAGCCATAGCTTCCACTCTCCATCAGTACCTCAAGTTCATTAACCGGCAAGGAGATCTTGAAGTCATTAGAGGAGACAGTTTCCTCATAGGGAACGAAGCTGAGACAACAGCCAAGCGTGCGCGCAACCAGGCACCGGGGCTACCTCCTTCAAGCCGACCAAGGGACTATCGGGGCAAATCTCATCAGAATCCCTCAGAGTCTGGAGATGCTAACTATGTCAACGTCCTCGAACAGGCAGACCCTGAAGCGGTCAGATTCATCAAGTTCAACTTCCGTTTCCGAAACTTGGACGCAGATTGGAAAGAAACCCTGAGCATCGCAATGATGCGGGCACGCAAACCCCCTGTCTCCGATAGGAGATTTGTCAGCATCCTTCAATCCACCTCTCTGGCCCCGCCAGGTGAAGAAATCTTCGTGATAAAGGTCAACAAGCATCGTCACACTCGTGATGAATGTATGGCATTTGTATGGGATGTCCTACACTAGGAATTGCCTGCCGAGCCCCTCTTCTCAAGTGAAGGGCATGATGTTTTTCTAGCAGCTCCAACATCGCAGCAGGACGGAGACGTCCTTATGTCTGGGTTGAGCCGTCAGACGACAACGAATCAGGACTCTCCGGAGTCGAAGACGCGGCGGATCCTGTAAGTACCCAAATCCGGATTGTCAAAATCCGTTAAAAGTTAACCGGAATCCGTTAACTGGCCCGCTCCAGGTTAACCGGAACCCGTTAAGCTCCCCGTTGCAAAGCCAACGAGACGTCCCGGGACTGCCCCGAGCATCCCAACGTCGAAGCGTACTCAACACACGTTGTCGCACGTAAAAGTACGGCTTTCCATGAAAAATGCACTTTCCGGGGGCATTTCAGACATTTTCCGGACTGTTATTTTCAAAACGGACAAAACCGGGAAATAATGGCACAAATTCCCATGGCCTGTGAGTCACAGGGACACGTGGCTCACATGCCACAGCTCCCCCATCACCTTTCAATCAAATTCAGAGTGAAAAGACAAAAATATCCCTGGTATGCAGTCTCAGTCCGGCCGGACTCATTTGCAGGAAATCTTGAATTGCCAGCAAGCCCCTCCAATTTTCAAAGTTTCACAAAACCCCCCTGATTTCACCCTAAGTCCGTCCGGACTCATGTTGAAATTTTACCTATAAATACAAGGGCTGTCAAAGCCATTTGTAACAACAAAAACTCACTCCATTTTCACCCTAAGCCACGGCCTAAACTGGTTCCACTCTCCCCGAACCCCGATTTTACCTCGTTTTGCGTGAAAACTCCGTATTTTGATCAAATATGACCCCCGCCACCTCAAAACACCGTTCCAAACACACTTTCGTATCCCGTATATGCCCCCCAATCCAAAGGAGCCGAGCCTAGCCATAGGTAGCTCCCTCTCTCTCTAAAATTCTCGTTCCATTTCGGTTTACGCGCCAGTCGCTACAACCGTTTCGGACGACACCGTTGAAATGTAGACGCCTCCGTCTAACGGGGTCCGATACGTTTTAGCCCCTAGATCCTCTTCTCTTCCCGTAAGAGAAGTAATCTCGGGTTAAAACGGCGTTCCGACCCCGTTCCGTTTACTTTTATGTCATTTACAATTCCGGATCGTTTGATCCGTCGATCGTCATTTAAATTTATGTCATTTACAATTCCGGACCGTTTGATCCATCGAACGTCATTTACTTTCACACAAATTTACAAATCCGAGCCGTTTGGCTCGTCGATCGTACTTTACAATTCCGAGCTGTTTTGCTCGTCGATCGTACTTTACAAATTTCGGACCGTTTGATCCGTTGATACCGCACTTTAAATACTTTCATTTACAAAGTCCAACCCGTTTGGATCGTGATAGTATTTACTTTTCAAAGTCCGATTCGCAACCCGATTCGTTGATCGCATATCATTTAATGCTTTTTTCCCGTAAAAATGCTAAGAATGTAATGCCCGGTTCAAAACCGGAGTTTGACCTTCGAACTCTCTTTCAAAATGCGCGAAATGACGTTTGGCATCCAAACGCTCATCTTCAAACATAAAAGCCAAATTTTGACATTCAAAAATCATTTAATACGTTTTTCCCGTAAAAATGCTAACAATGTAATGCCCGGTTCAAAACCGGAGTTCGACCTTCGAACTCTCTTTCAGTTAGTTGGTGACTAACTGAAATTACCCGGGGTTTCGCACGACGCGAAAACGCGGTTGTCTTTCGCGGAGGGTTGGTGTCTGAGACCTCGCTTTTCGGGAAGGAAGAGGAGTCGCCACGCGGTTTTTGTATTTTGAGCCCAAACGTTGAGAAACGGCTATTGATTGAAAAGGGTGTCATTTTTATTGGTAGCAAAAACTTAGGAAAAGGCTTTGAAAACAGGGGGTCATTTTTATTGGCAGCAAAAACGAGTAAAAAGCTTTTTAGTACCAAAGATTGTTAGGTTCGGAAGTCACGTTACGTTTCGGGAAGAGTATATTGAGATCACCCGAAATGCCTCGTATGACGAGTCTTTCTACCTTTCTCGAAAACGTGTGCGTGTGTGTGTGTGTTTGCATTTTGAAATGGGGGCTTGAATGACAAGCTTAATCTTGGTTTGAATGTCAAACGTTGATTATGGGATCTTGTTTGAAAAGACGAGCGTTTGAATGACAAACGTCGGTTTTGTAGTTTTAGGAAAAGTGGCGCGAATGCTGATTTTAACTGTTTATCTTAAGTGTCAAATGTTGACTTTTAAGAAAAGAGCGTTTGAATGTCAAACGTCGGATTTTGAGTTTGAAGATGAGCGTTTGGATGCCAAATGTCATTTCGCGCGTTTTGAAAGAGAGTTCGAAGGTCGAACTCCGGTTTTGAACCGGGCATGTCATTGTTAACGATTTTACGGGAAAAACGTATTAAATGATTTTTGAATGTCAAAAGTCGGATTTTATGTTTGAAGATGAGCGTTTGGATGTCAAACGTCATTTCGCGCGTTTTGAAAGAGAGTTCGAAGGTCGAACTCCGGTTTTGAACCGGGCATTACATTATTAGCATTATTACGGGAAAAACGTATTAAATGATTTTTGAATGTCAAAAGTCGGCTTTTATGTTTGAAGATGAGCGTTTGGATGCCAAACGTCATTTTGCGCGTTTTGAAAGAGAGTTCGAAGGTCGAACTCCGGTTTTGAACCGGGCATTACATTGTTAGCATTTTTACGGGAAAAAGGCATTAAATGATATGCGATCAACGAATCGGGTTGCAACTCGGACTTTGAAAAGTAAATACTATCATGATCCAAACGGGTCGGACTTTGTAAATGACAGTATTTAAAGTGCGGTATCAACGGATCAAACGGTCCGGAATTTGTAAAGTACGATCGACAAGCCAAACAGCTCGGAATTGTAAAGTACGATCGACGAGCCAAACGGCTCGGAGTTGTAAATTTGCATGAAAGTAAATGACGTTCAACGGATCAAACAGTCCGGAATTGTAAATGACAGAAATTTAAATGACGATCGACGGATCAAACGATCCGGAATTGTAAATGACATAAAAGTAAACGGAACGGGGTCGGAACGCCGTTTTAACCCGAGATTACTTCTCTTACGGGAAGAGAAGAGGATCTAGGGGCTAAAATGTATCAGACCCCGTTAGACGGAGGGGTCTACATTTCAACGGTGTCGTCCGAAACGGTTGTAGCGACTGGCGCGTAAATCGTAACGGAACGAGAATTTTAGAGAGAGAGGGAGCTACCTATGGCTAGGGTCGGCTCCTTTGGCTCGGGGAGCGTATACGGGATACAAAAGTGTGTTTGGAATGGTGTTTTGAGGTGGCGGGAGTCGTATTTGATCAAAATACGGAGTTTTCACGCAAAATGAGGTAAAACCGGGGTTCGGGGAGAGTGGAACCAGTTTAGGCCGTGGCTTAGGGTGAAAATGGAGTGAGTTTTTGTTGTTACAAATGGCTTTGATAGCCCTTGTATTTATAGGTAAAATTTCATCATGAGTCCAGACGGACTTAGGGTGAAATCAGGGGGGTTTTGTGAAACTTTGAAAATTGGATGGGCTTGCTGGCAATTCCAGATTTCCTGCAAATGAGTCCGGCGGACCGAGAGGCGCATACCAGGGGTATTTTTGTCTTTTCACTCTGAATTTGATTGAAGGTGATGGGGGAGCTGTAGCATGTGAGCCACGTGTCCCTGTGACTCACAGGCCATGGAAATTTGTGCCATTATTTCTCGGTTTTGTCCGTTTTTAAAATAACAGTCCGGAAAATGTCTGAAACGCCCCCGAAAAGTGCCGGAAAGTGCGTTTTTCAGGGAAAGCCGTACTTTTACGTGCGACGACGTGTGTTGAGTACGCTTCGACGTTGGGATGCTTGGGGCAGTCTCAGGACGTCTCGTTGGCTTTGCAACAGGGAGCTTAACGGGTTCCTGTTAACCTGGAGCGGGCCAGTTAACGGATTCCGGTTAACTTTTAACGGATTTTGACGATCCGGATTTGGGTACTTACAGTTAGCCCCTCAGTGACGTCACTTCCGAAGGAGGTGGGGTCGCTGAAAAAGATAAGGATCCAAATCGGGATGCCTTACTTTGAAAGAGACCTCGGCGGTCAGCTGGCTGGACCCTTAGCGAAAGGATTCCTACGTATCCTGAGCGGGAATCAAGCCGATCATAGTTCGTAGGTGCAAGGAGCCGCACGTGGGGACCTTGACCTGAGCGAGACTGTTGGGAGGCGTCTAAACCTGAATGAGACCATCGCGAGGTACCTGGACCTGAATGGAGACTATTGTGAGGCGTCTGAACCTGGGATTTCTGAAACCTTTGAGGGCGTGTGGTGCCTCAGACCAGAATGGTGGAACATACGAGGGCGTGTGGGGCCTCAAACCGGAGTTGCTGAACATACGAGGGCGTGTGGCGCCTCAGACCAGAATTTCAGAAACATATGAGGGCGTGTGGCACCTCAAACCAGAATTGCTGAAACATACGAGGGCATGTGGCGCCTCAGACCGGAATTGCTGAAACATACGAGGGCGTGTGGCGCCTCAAACCAGAGTTATGAGGATGTGATAGTCCTAAGATGAAGGCGTTCGTGCCTTGAGATTGATAAGGCGTTCGTGCCTTGGGTGCTGGACTTATGATGACGGCCAGGTTTATCTTCCGGGGATAGGGTGGCAATGATGGGAATGGTTGTGTTAAACTGGCGTTATTAATAACTCGGAAGGATTGACGTTTCTTCTTTAGAATCCTGCTGGGGATGAGCGTTCGGGCTTACCTTGATGGCCGAAGAGGGATTGTTGTGCGGGTTTACCTTGATGGCCACTGAGGTGGGATGATCGGGCTTACGACTGGCGGCCGAGGAAGTGAACGTTGGTGAAAACCAATAGAAATTTTGACGTCGGGAGACGGAATTGCAACTGGAATGTCCGGAGACGGGATTGAGCGTTTGAATGTCAAACGTCAACTTGAGATGGAAGTGAGCGTTTGAATGTCAAACGTCGACTGGGGATTGAGAATTTAACGTCTGGAGACGAGCGTTAGTGAGGACTAACTGGGAATTTAACGTCTGGAGATGAGCGTTAGTGAAAACTAACTGGGAATTTAACGTCTGGAGACGAGCGTTAGTGAAAACTAACTGGGAATTTAACGTCTGGAGACGAGCGTTAGTGAGAACTAACTGGGAATTTAACGTCTGGAGACGAGCGATAGTGAGAACTAACTGGGAATTTAACATCTGGAGACGAGCGTCAGTGAAAACTAACTGGGAATTTAACGTCTGGAGACGAGCGTTAGTGAGAACTAACTGGGAATTTTAACGTCTGGAGACCAGCGTTAGTGAAAACTAACTGAGAATTTAACGTCTGGAGACGAGCGTTAGTGAAAACTAACTGGGAATTTAACGTCTGGAGACGAGCGTTAGTGAAAACTAACTGGGCTTGACCTCGAGGGAGGGGTGTTAGAAATGTCTAACTTTGGGGAAATTTTACACTTTTGGGGGCCAAAAGGGGTAAAATTGGAACTGCGAAAAGTTGAGGGGCTGAATTGGCAAGGAATCTTTCTGCTGCAGAAAGAGTCCGGACTGAACCTGAAGTTGACCAGGTTCATTTCAGCGCCGAGGCAGAAGCAAAATTTGGCCATTTCTTCCATTTATTCCGACGAGAGGGAGAGAAAGGAGGAGAGAAAAACCAATCCAAATTGTGAGGTTTGCTCAAATTTGTGAAGGAAAATCAACATGGAGGGTGATTTGGAACCAATGGCTCATCATGGAAGGACCGATGACGAAAGAACGCGGTTGGTTCGGACCATTCGAACCATTACTCTTCCATTGAATCCGGCGGAGTTTTACCCGGCTAGGGAGAATCACAAATCCAAAGGAGGGATCGAGAGACAGGTACACTTCCCTCAAATTCCATTAATTTTAAGAATGTGCATTCTTTAAATGTTAGGAATTTGACTAGGAAAGAGTTAGGGATTTTGGTGCCCGGATTGGGGCTTTTGACCTTGCTATGCGCCTTTGTCGAAATTGACTAGAGTGTAGTTCAATTGACACTACGGGTAGATGACATAAAAATTTTTGGTTGCAAAATTACATGCCTAGATGTGTTTTTCAAATTTAAAGTATGTTTAAATCGGGACAGAGTAAATTTTTGAAATGTTCGAAAGGATTTGAAAGTTCCGAATTCGACGGATTTTTCGAAGGGCTTTGAAAGTTCCGAATTCGACGGAGTTTTCGAAATGCTTTGAAAGTTCCAGATTCGACAGAGTTTTCGAAGTGCTTTGAAAGTTCCGGATTCGACGGAGTTTTCGAAGTGCTTTGAAAGTTTCGGATTCGACGGAGTTTTCGAAATGCTTTGAAAGTTCCGGATTCGACGGAGTTTTCGAAGTGTTTTGAAAGTTCCGGATTCGACGGAGTTTTCGAAGTGCTTTGAAAGTTTCGGATTCGACGGAGTTTTCAAAGTGCTTTGAAAGTTCCGGATTCGACGGAGTTTTCGAAATGCTTTGAAAGTTCCTGATTCGACGGAGTTTTCGAAGTGCTTTGAAAGTTCCGGATTCGACGGAGTTTTCGAAGTGTTTTGAAAGTTCCGGATTCGACGGAGTTTTCGAAGTGTTTTGAAAGTTCCGGATTCGACGGAGTTTTCGAAATGCTTGGAAATCTTGGACCGTTAATACTCCAACCGGGATGGAAATATTTTAGGAAAGGAATGAGAACTGTATCTGCATTACATCATTTTGACATGCGTTCGTGCACTCTGTTGATGTCGCTTCTGTATTAACGTATTTTGCGGTGTTCACCTGCAGGGGCGAGGGACAGTTGATGTTCACAACCAGAAGAGTCGGGGAGCCTTCGAGGCAGTGCGAGCGTTGTGGGAGATATTCTCGGATGAGGCTCGGGATGGAGAGAGGAGTCCACGACAGCTTGTGGTTGACTCCGGCTTGGCTGGATTTATCAGTGCGATAGCCGCAGTGGCTGTGACGCAGAGGGCGAGGTCCATGTACGTAGCTCTGAGCGAGTACTGGTGGGATACGACCCACACTTTTCATTTCAGGTGGGGGGAGGCGACTGTGACTCCTTCTGAATTTGCTGCTATCACTGGGTTGCCGACCTGGGGCAACGCGCTGGTGTAGGTGGATGGCTATACCCCGGGGCAGTTGTCGGAGCTGCTGGGTTTTGATATCACCGATGCCAGGGGCTTAGGTATTCGATACAGGACGATGAAGATGCATCTGAGGACGGGCATTGCTGATTATGGGGAGGGGTCCCCGAGGATGACCGCTGAGCGTCTGGCTCGAGGGTTCCTATGGTTCGCGTTGTCAGCGACTCTGTTCCCGACTTCTGACACGTCCTGTCACTTCCCTCTGCTCGGGTCGCTGACATATCTAGATGCCGTGAGGGGGGTACGCATGGGGGGAGGCTGGACTGGCCGAGCTCTACCACGCCTTGGACAGGTTCTCGCGGGGGGAGGAGAACACCTTGTGCTGCTTCTCCTTTGCTTTGGATGTGAGTTCACGTCTTTTTCTCTTCCTTGTCTCATTTTTGTACTCGTATGTATCTGCTTTATAGCTGACATAACTTTCCATTTGCTTGACAGGTCTGGTGCTATGAGGTGTTCAGCCCGCAGTGGTGGGAGATTAAGGAGGCGTATCGGTCCTTGTTCCCTGCCATGCTGTCTTGGCAGAAGAAGGCGAAGAAGGCGGCGTCGTCGAGGGAGGGCACTCGACTGTCATACGAGAAGGTGTCTCAGGCCTTGAGCCGGGAGTTCTCCGAGTGGATCTAGCTGACCTAGTGGAGCCGGATTCACGTTGGCGTGGTTCAGGTTGCTAGTAAGGTTACGCGGCGGCGGAAGCTGCTGGTGGGACTTCACTGCGATGCGATGTATCTGGGGGAGAGGGTGACCCATCAGCATGGCCCGGGGTCTCTTCCAATGGTGCCGGTGGATCCGCCTCTACACATGCAGCATCCTCTGTCGATGTCGATGGAGGAGTTGGAGCAGTATAGACAGGGTGTATTCTATACCGAGTATGTCATAGCGGGAGCCGACTATGACACTTTCTTGAGGATGAGGCTGAGGAGCCCACAGGTGCAGCACAAGGAGGGCGAGGGCCCTGGATATCCCCGAGATCTCCCGCTCCCACGCGCTAGGCTGGCGTACGAGGGGCTGGACGGTTCGCGCAGGCGGTTGGTGATCCCGATCCCGGAGGAGCCGAGACCTCAGTACAGGGTGGACCCCAACGCTTCGGTGAGTGCCTTTGATTTTCTGCACTTGATAGTAGCATTCTGCAAATGTTGCATCTGTACTTTCTGCTTGTCTTTTGACGACTTTCCTGGTTTGTAGGTGTCTGGCCGCACGTACAACCAGGCTATGAGACAGTTGGACGGGTGGGCCAACTACGCTAGGAGGCTCGTGGAGTTCCTGAGGTGCAGTTCCCGGAGGAGCGTGGATGTTCGTGAGCCGAGGCCGTCTAGGCCGAGAGGTTCGTCTGCTCCCACGACTGGTGGAGAGGACTTTGTGCAGGGATTTGGCCAGTTCGCGGGCGGAACGGCTGGGTTTGGAGCTCATCCTCCTTCGCACTCGGGGCACGAGAGGGGAGAGTCCTCGAGTTCGCAGGCGCAGAGGAGGCCTTTCGCGTATTCCCGCCTGGAGGAATTCGGAGATTTCTTGTTCTCGACGGATCCGGCTGCTGCGGGGCAGTATATTGAGTGCTCGGATGACGAGCAGGACTCGGAGTAGTCCTCCTTTATTGCTTTTTAGACAAAATGTATGTATTGTCCGGAACGATTTGACTTGTATTTGAAAAAAGGCGCCCTTGAGGCGGAACCTGTACTTTGCACATCTATTTAGTGATTACCTTCTTTTTATTTTGGCAAATAAGCAACTAGGTTGATCAAAAATAAATAATATGAAACATGCATGAAAAATTGAACGGGTCAAAATTTATGCCTATATGCACTGATTATTAATTAATTGCACTGTTGCACGAGCCCGGGGCGGAAGAGGTGTTGGCTTTGGTTAATTGAAACCATGGGAGCACGCAGATTCACAAAAGCATGAACATGGCTTGGTTTGGAATTGTTTCCAATTTAAGAGCAGCTGGCTGCAGAGTTGACCAAGTCAACTACAGAGAGAGTCCGGCCGGACTGAGGATGAAATTTCAGAGTCTTTTAAATTGCAGTTTCAGCTTTGCAATTTGTTAAGAACTACGCATTTACCTTAGTCCATTAGCTGAATTCCTTTCAAATTCCTAAGGTTTCCTTCACTTTCTTTCATGGCTCCCTTTCCTAAGCTATCGTATCGGATGCAAGAGCGATACTTGGAAAATTTCCAGTCGTGGGTACGGAACCACACGAGGCAAAACAAAGGGTTTTTTGAGGGTTGTTACAGGATGAAATCTGTTTGGGCTTTGAAGGAGCTCATGCCAGATTGGGATCTTTTGAGAGCCGCGGCTCATTTCTGGGATGTATGGAGGAATGTGTACAACTTCTCGTACAACGAAATCACTCCTACGTTCGAAGATTTCCGGGTCATTCTGGGAGGACCTGAGATGGAACAGCTAGTTCTTCCCTATACTGGTGGCATGGCCACTATTGAGAAGTTAGTGTTTCTGGTGGTATCTCGGCTGGAGAAGCATACGGGATGCTGATATTGAACACAGACTATGTCGACATTTCGGGGCTGCCCGGTAGATTTACTGGTGTTGAGGGGAGCATTTTTGCGTGGGACGCGTTTGCTCTGTGCGCGATCGCTACTTTGTTCACGTTCACTTCCCTGGGTGTGTGCCATCACAGCGTACTAGACCTGGTGAGGCAGTGCCGGAGCGGAGGAGACATCGTGCCTTTGGTCTTGGGTGAGACATTCCTGGGCTTAGGTCGGATGGCGACCGGCAGCCGATACATGTGGGGAGGGAGTCCCGCTATGCTTACCATGTGGTTGAGGGAGAGATTGCAGATGATGCCCGAGGTGCCAATGTCTTGTGACGCTTGGTCCTTTTCTCGACGTCCTCTGGTGATAGGGGGCAATCAGGCTGAACTGGAGCTCTGGATGGCCAGACTCCGCACACATCACTTGCGATGGTGGGTTCCTCACTGGAAGTTACAGACTTGTCGGACCGCTCAGGGGGGTCTCTTGGTTGTCAGAGTACCGGGGTTGTCCCAGACGTCTTTCTACATTCCATCGTTGGTGCTGCGACAGTACGGGCTGGAGCAGGTGCCACTGACGGGTTTAGTTCATGCTGCTACCTTCGAGGTGGGATCTCTGCTGATGGAAGATCCTTCGATGCTATTGCTGCTCACGCGGTTGTGGAAATACACGTCCTTTCCTGCCAGAGTTCTCTTTCACCGGAGAGGGGGCACTATTCTGTCTATGCAGTATCTGAACTGGTACGAAGAGTGTATGGGGGAGACACAGATGGCTATCTCGTGGAGACGGAGTGAGCTGTTGGGTGTTGATTACCTTGACAGCTCGACCTTAAGGAGGGCCAAAGCGGGAGCTAACCCTGGGGATCGTACTGGGAACGACATGGCTGACTATGAGGCCAATGCTGATCGGGAGGCAAATCAAAGCACGGTTATGATGGCTCGAAGAGAGGCAGCTCAAGACAGAGCTAGGGAAAGGGCTGCATTGATAGCTACAGGCTTGATGGAGGTGTCGAGAAGGGTCCCTGAGCCAGGTAGGAGGACTACCGGAATATTCCCTGTGAAGGTGAAGAATACTCGCCGTGGGAAAGGGAAGGGGAAGAAGGATGAAGGACCAAGTACGGGAAACTAGGTTGACCTTGCTGTCCAGAGTATCCACCCACTGTCATTGCAGACATATTAACTAATTAATGTTTTATTGTAGTTTTGCTAGCGTGTAGCGAGTCAAGAGTTGACCGTGCTTGAACTCATCAAAGATTGTTTTAACCGTAATGAATTTGTAGGTTAATTGAAAAGAGTTTTTCGAAACACAAGCAATTGATGCTTATTTTTTTTTTGATTTTTGAGACCGAACCAATGATGGCTGCCTACGTTCCCCTTTTACAGTTGGACTAAGGGGCTCAGGTCACCGTAGTTTGACACTTTAGGTGAATTTGAGAAAAACAAAGACAAAAGAAGTGCGACCCTGTTTTTTACCTGGATCATTAGCGGGAATGTATCCAGTTGGGTATTACTCTTTTAGCACTTTAATTTTACTGAGGGATAGTGTATGGGGAAGGAGAGTTGACTCGTGCTCTTCCTCAAATGAAGTATCTGCGGAGCTTGCTTCCGTTCACGGGGTTAACGAAAGGGTTCCCGTCCAAATCTGCTAACTTCATGGCTCCTCCGGAGAAGATTCTTTGTACTACGAACGGTCCTATCCAGGTAGGCTCCCACTTTCCGAGGGGATTGGTCTGCGTAGGAGGCTTTTCCTTTAGCACCAAGTCACCTTCTCTGATGTCTCGGATCTTGACTTTCTTATCGAATGCTCGGGCCATTCTGCTCTGGTAGGCTCGAGTGTGTTCCATGGCTTTCAATCTGCGCTCGTCGAGTAGAGCAAGTTCGTCGTGACGGCTCTGTAGCTATTTGACTTCATTGATCCCATTTTCCAAGAGGACTCGGAGGGATGGAATTTCCAGTTCCACGGGTAGCATTGCTTCCATTCCGTAGGTAAGTGCGAACGGATTCTCCTCTGTGGCAGTTTTGACTGATGTTCTGTATCCCCAGAGGGCTAGATGTAGCTTTTCGGGCTAGTCCCAACCTCTGGTGGTCATCTTTCTGATTATCATGGCGAGAGTCTTGTTTGCTGCCTCTACTGCACCATTGGTTTGTGGTCTGTAGGAAGAAGACTTGTGGCGTGTGACTCTGAATTCGGTCAGCATTTGGTCACAATCTCCTTCGAAGTGGGTCCCATTGTCGGATATGATCTCGTTGGGCACTCCGTATCGGCACATGATGTTCTCTCTGATGAACTCGGCCACCTTCTTGGAATTAAGTACCTTGTACGATCTGGCTTCTACCCATTTGGTGAAGTAGTCGACTGCGACAAGAATGAACTCGTGACCATTGCTCCCCGGTGGAGTGATCTTGCCGATGACGTCGATTCCCCATGCGGCGAAAGGCCATGGCATAGTCATCCAATAGAGTTCATGAGGAGGGATGTGATTGAGGTTGGAGAACCGTTGACATTTGTCGCAGCTTCGGACGAACTGGATGCAGTCTATTTCCATCGATATCCAATAGTATCCCATACGGATAATGATCTGTGTCAATGCTCTGGCGTTCATGTGCGGACCGCAGGTTCCATTGTGAACTTCGTTCATTAGCTCGCTGGCTTTCTCTTTGTCTATACACCGAAGGAGTGGCCCTTGGTGGCGCTTCTTGTACAACATACCCCCCAGAATGACGAAATGGGATGCCAGGCATTTTAATGCCATCATGTTTTTGGCTTTGATCCCTTCTTTGTATTTTCCATCTTCACTTGTGAAGGAAGCTTCTCCGTTTTGAAGGTACTGGTATATTTGATTGTACCAGGGTTCATCGATCGTTTCATTTTTTATTTTGATCTCACAACAATAGGTGGGTGTTTCCCGTCTGCCTATTCTAAGGGGTTTTACTGATTTCCCATCGGGAATTTCGACAAGAGAGGCGAGGTTGCCGGGCGTGCTCGCGGCGGTTCCTCGTCTCTTGGCAAATAGTGGAAAGAGATGTCCTTTAACCGAGCAATGAGCTCCTCCATGTACGTGTGGTACTTCGGGAGGCCGAATCTACCGTTTTCCATTTGTTGGACACTTGATTGATGATCAATGCCGAGTCTCCGTATACTTCCGGTTCCGAGATGTTGCGCTCGAGGGCGGCTTCCTGCACCGGCTGCACGAGCTTCGTATTCTGCTGCATTGTTGGTTGTTTCAAAATTCAGTTTGATGGCTATGGGAGTATGCTCGTCCTTGGGATCGACAAGGAGCACTCCAATACCATTTCCCTTCTTGTTGGCTGCCCCATCAAAGAAGAGTTTCCAGCGGTTTGCCTTTGTCGAGTGAGAAGATTCCGTCGTCCGAAACCGCGGATCGTGACCCTTGGGCTCACCGCTTGGGAAGTCTGCCGGTGATGCCATTACTCGCCCTTTGTTGATTTTCGACCATGTACTTGATGTCGAACTCACTAGGAAGAATGACCACTTGGCTAGTCGTATTGACGGGGATGGCTTGTCAAAGAGATATCGGACGGGGTCCATTTTGGAGACTAGGAGCACCGAATGTGACCGCATGTAGTGTTTCGGTTTCCCGACTACCCATACCAAGGCGGTACAAGGTTTCTCTAATGCTGAGTAGCTGAGTTCACTTCCTTAAAGCTTCCGGCTTACGAAGTAGATTGCATGCTCAACCTTGGAATTTTTCTGTTCTTGTGCCAGCATTGCTCCGATTGACGTGTACATTGCATCAAGTACAGGAGTAGTGGCTTGTCTTCATGTGGCGGGCATAGAATTGGGGATTCACCAAGTATGTCTTGATTTTCTCGAAAGATGTCCTGCACTCTGGCGTCCCATTTGATGTTGGCATTCTTCTTCATTAGTTTGAACATGGGCTCACAGAGAGATGTCAACTGGTTGATGAAGTGACTGATGTAGTGAAGTCTTCCCATGAAGCTTTTCACTTCTGTCAGGTTCTGAGGCGGCTTCATGTCGATGATGGCCTTGGTTTTCTTGGGATCGGCTTCGATACCTCTTTCTGTAACCATGTACCCCAGTACCTTACCACGCTTGACGCCGAAGGTGCATTTCGCAGGGTTCAATCTCATGGAGTGCTTTCTGAGTCTGTTGAAGAACTTTCTCAGATCTATCATGTGCTGCATGTCTGATCCTCTTGAGTGGATGATCATGTCATCGACATATACTTTGATTTCCTTGTGAATCATGTTATGGAAGAGGGTTGTTGCAGCCCGTTGGTAAGTAGCCCCAGTGTTCTTCAGACCGAACGGCATGACCGTGTAGCAGTATGTCCCCCACGGAGTGGTGAAAGCAGTCTTAGCTTGATCTTCCTCGAACATTTTGATCTGGTTTTATCCAGCGAACCCGTCCACGAAGGACTTTACTTAGAAATTTGCCATGGTGTCGACTAGCATGTCGATGTTAGGCAGTGGGAAATCATCTTTAGGGCTGGCCTTGTTGAGATCCCGGAAATCCACACAGCATCTGACCTTTCCATTGGCCTTGGTGACCGTCACGATGTTGGAGAGCCAAGTCGGGTACTCAATCACTCTGATGAAACCAACTAGGAGCATTTTCTCAATCTCTTCTTTCACTTGCAAGGACCACTCTGGCTTGATCTTGCGCAACTTATGTTTGACAGGCTTGGATTCGGGATCCAGGGGAATTCTGTGCTCCACGGTCGAGGGATCGAGTCCTTGCATGTCCTGGTATAACCAGGCGAACACGTTAACATACTTCCGAAGGAGGCTTATCAGGGCTTCTTTTTCTACATCGGCGAAGAAACTGCCCACTTGTGTCTCTTTAGGCTCTTGCACTGACCCCAGGTTTACTTTGGTCATAACCTCTTCGGCAGCTTGGGCCCGATTGTCCTCTTGGTCAACTACACGCTTGAGAACTTCTTTAATGTATTGTTCATTTAATGTGTCTGCTTCTTTATTAATTAAGTAATTAACGTCTTTTAAGTTGTTTGTTAACTTATTAGTTGTTAAAGTGGCAATGAGAGGATACTCCGAAAGGTCAGACTTTTCATTAAACGAGAACGGAAATACATGGTAGGCTACATTATCATAGTCTTCCGACGTAAGGCCGTTGGACGACTCAGAGGACTGAACTTTTATAAGGACTGACTCAGATGGTTCGAGACCGGGTTTAGGGAAATGTGGGTGCAGGCCCATCTTGTCTTCCATTTCTGTCTGTCTTGCCCTTGGTTCGGTGAAAGTTACCCAGTTCTTCAGTGGCATTGCTGGATGCTTGATGAGGGTTCGGGGATCGAGAGGCTTGGCTTCTGCTGTCCCAATCATGGCGATCATGCTATTTTCAGAGCCCAGGTCAATCAGGTTTGGCACCTCCATGACTTCTTCAAAAAGACTATGTAGAGCTGGTCCACTGAGAGCGTCTTCTATGAATTCTGGTTCCTTCTGCTTTGGAGTTACTGTCTCGAATGTGGCCTCGACGGCTGATCCGAACAATTTGTTTCCCATGGAGAGTGCCTCGAGCTGCTCCTCCACGTCTGGGATTCCCTTGAATGTGTGCTCAGGTTGGACTGTGGTGGCAGTTGGTCCAGGTAGAGCTGTGATGTCCAGGAACGCTCCCCTTATCGGATTAGCCTTGAGTCCTCTGAAACGCTTGAGGTCCCGTGCAAGCTTTTCCATCCTTTCTGTAGTCTCGTGCCGACTATCCCCGCTTCTTTCTCATCTTCATCGGTTCCACCGCCGGTCCCCTCGCCTGCCGCTGGTTCCCTTGTCGGTCCCCTCGCTCTGGCTCGGTTCGCTCGGTCCCCTCGCTGCCGGTTCCCTTGTCGGTCCCCTCGGTTCGCTCGGTTCCCTTGGTGAAGTAATGAGCGAGGTCAAACCGTAAGGTCGGAGGTTGGGTGTACCGTCGGAGGTTCCCCTTTGCGGGGCCGTTGCCTTGGTGCGGGTGAGCCTTTTGTTTTCCCTGATGGCAGCTGGTGTTGGCACATAACCGAGCCCCTGGATCGTGGTGTGGTCCTTGACTTCGATGACTTGGTGTTGGCCTTGTTACCTTTTGCCGAGCCCCTCCCCGGTATGAAGTTCATGAGTTTCATCATCTTCATGGCGGGAGGAATCTTGTCTTGAAACAGTGGAAGATCCACGTTGCATATTTGGATCTTGGAGGTCTCCAGAGTGAATCCAGTTAATGCCATGTCGTCATTTTGCTTGATTTCTAACATTGGATTGTCGTTGGTGCTGGTCCCCTCGGTGGTGACGCTGTCGCCGTAGACTGTGGTTAGCTTGTTGCCTTGCATGAACTTGAGGCACTGGTGAAGGGTGGATGCCATGCCATTGATTTGATGCAGCCAGGGTCGCCCCAGGATGGCTGTGAAAGTGATTGGAATGTCCAACACTTGGAATTCGGTGGGGATCATCCGCTTGCCGAACCAGATATTAAGAGTAGCAACCCCGAGAACTGTACGGGAAGTAGAGTCATAGGCCTTGACAGTGTGGACTGAAGGCTTCAGATCTGTAGGCTTGATGTCAAACAGGTCCATCATCTTGACGTGCAAGACATTCATTCCGGAACCTCCGTCTACCAACACACGGGGAAGGCGACGCTCGTCCAACTGGACTGTGATGTAGAGTGGGTCATTGTGATTAGCCCCAAATTTTGGAAGGTCCAAATCTGTGAAGGTGATAATGTTGCCATAGTGGATGTTGCAGATCATCTGAATGACTTCGTCTGGGGTTGCTTCCACGGGGACCATGGTACGGGCCAGACTTTCCTCTAGCTTGAGCTTGTGAGGATATGAGCAGAGACCAGAGGGAAATGTTCACCTGGGTTTGCTTGAGCTGAGTGAGGATCGGGTCTTCTTTCACGGAACTTGCGTCTTCGGGCTGGCCGGGTTACAGTTCTGGCTCCGTCGGCTTTTTGGTGGCCTTAGGTGGTAATGCATGGATTTGACCCGATCGGGTTAGAACGCTGACATCAGGCTTGGTCCCTTCTGAATAGGCTGCTCTAAATTGAGCCATAGTTAGAGGAGGATTCCTCGTAGCGTAGGGCTATATGTCTTCCCTTAATTCATTGATCATAGATGTGTTCCCGTGAGCTTCAGCAGCTTTACGGATTCTGTCCTAGGATACCGGCTTGGGTGCCTCTGCGGGGAGGTAGCCTACGGTTTGACGCAGCTGTTCGAACGTCAGTGCATAACAGTGGTTATCAGAACTGAACTGTGCGTTGCTGACCCTCCGGGGGAGGTTGGAGAGTTCTTGGTTCAGGCGAATAGTCTCCTTGATCTCTTCACGGTATACCGCGCTCCTTTCCTTCTTACTGAGCATACTCAGGGCATTCTAGAGTTGGGTCTGGCGATACTCGTGGTTTGCTAATTTTCCTCCACTCTTGGCCCATATCAACTTTCTTGCAGTAGAGCCTGCGTCGAGAGTTAGTGCCTGCGTTTCTTCCCATGTGAGAATAGCCAGTGCTTCTTTGAACTGCGTGCGGCAGTCTAGGTAAACCTCCATCGGGGAGAGATTTCCCTTCTTATTTATCTGAGTGGCGGGTATGTCGGAAGGTGAGTACACGGCTTCCCGAACATCTGCCCATGTGACTGGTTGTTGTCCCAGTTGATCGTTTCTGTAAACAAATGCCGCAGTCTGTGGAATCTCCCTTAGCAGTTGTTAGAGATGTATTTCTTTCTTTCTATTCCTTTTGAATAGACCTTCCTCTCTCAGTTGGCCTTTCAGTTTGAGTGCGGAAATGATCCGTCCCCATCCTCCCAGGACCCTTGGGATTTCGGTTTTGTTGACCTCATGCCTGGCTTGGAAGAGAATGGTTTCATCGTCTTCGTCGTCACTTTCACAGAGAACTTGCTGGTATTCGTTCTGCTGTGCCATTCCATCTCCTAGGTCATCGGGACCGTTGACCACCCTCGTTTGGCAGAGGGGGTTGGATGAGAACAGACGGTAGTCGAGGAAGTTGCCGTGAGCAAAACCCCTGAGGTCGAACTGGTCTAGAGTGGCCTCTAGCTTTCTGT
The DNA here is from genome assembly GCA_022495995.1 of Adenophora triphylla var. japonica. NCBI lineage: Eukaryota > Viridiplantae > Streptophyta > Magnoliopsida > Asterales > Campanulaceae > Adenophora > Adenophora triphylla. The sequence continues at coordinate 292,014 of JAFEMH010002754.1, forward strand.
CTGAAGCTGCTTGTGACACTTTAAGGGCTTGGTCCCTGTGGGTCTTTTGAGCTTGGTTTTCATCCCAGAGACGGTTCTCTTGAGCGGCTAGTTCCATGAGGGCTTTCCTTGCGAGAGCTAAACATTCTCCATAGGTGCGCGCCATCTGACTAGTGTCCAGAACAGTGATCACATCCAAATCTCCGAATGGCGGAAACACTTGGATTATGTTGACGAAGGAAGTCGGGCTGGGACATTCCATGCGGCCTTCCTTGATCTCGACTACCAAGAAGTTCGCCCATATCTGTTTGATTGAACACACGGGGGTGTTGAATTCTGCGATGTTGACAGTCTCGTGATCCCGCTGGATCGCCAAGTCTATCAGAGCTAGCAGTTTGCTGGCGGGATGTCTGAATCCGTGGCCGTGACGACTGGGAGCAGAATCGAACTGGAGCATGTTGATGCTAAGGTGGTCATTCCCTTCGTCGGAAGCTGACTCTGCCTTGCGGGGAAGACCTTCACAGATGTTTTCGGGGTGGCTGCCGGAAGCGTTCCCGAGGTTGATCTGACTTGTAGCGGGGTGGGGAGCTTTGTCTCCTTCGCTGTTGCCCTTGGCCTTGGCGGCGCTTGTGGCTTTAAGCTTGACTGACGGCACGGGCCGGTTGCCACTGGGGCTGGTAGTCGGAAGTGATGATGAGCTCTGAGCTCGATTAGCCAGGGCCTCATTTACCATGAGCAGGCAGTCGTCGAGGGTAACTTTGGCGTTGCAGAATCTGATAATAAGGACCGGATCCTTGGTATCATCGGGATATCTGGAATATATGATGTTGACGAAGTCGTCGTCAGTTACTTGATCAGAGGGGTTCTTTGTCGTGTCAACCAGTTGCTTCCAATTGTCGGATAGCTGCCTGTACTGGACGTTGAGCTTGACAATTTCCATGGTGTTGGAGCCCTTGTCGTAGGTGACCTGATCGGAACGGGTGCCGTCCTCAAAACTGAGCATGTGAATGCAGAGATCTGCCCGCGGATCTGCCGCGTCCTCGACTCCGGAGAGTCCTGATTCGTCGTCGTCTGACGGCTCAACCCAAACGTAAGGACGCCTCGCGTCCTGCTGCGCTGTAGGAGCTGCTAGGAAAACATCATGCCCTTCGCTGGAGAAGAGGGGTTCAGCGGGCAATTCCTCGTGGAGGACATCCCATACGACGTCCATGCATTCAAGACGAGTATGACGGTGCTTGTTGACCTTTATCACGAAAATCTCTTCGCCTGGCGGGGCCAGAGAGTTGGCTTGAAGAATGCTGACAAATCTCCGATCGGAGACAGGGGGTTTATGCGCCCGTATCATGGCGATGCTCAGTGTTTCTTTCCAGTCTGCCTCCAAATGTTGGAAACGACAGTTGAACTTGATGTATCAGACTGCTTCAGGGTCTGCCTGCTCGAGTACGTTGACATAGTTAGCATCTCCGGACTCTGAGGGATTCTGATGAGATTTGCCCCGATAGTCCCTTGGTTGATTTGAAGGAGGTAGTGTTGGTGTTATGCCCTAGGCCTATGATTGATAGACTTATGTGTTGACATTATTTATTATTATATGAGATGTTTATCATTTGATTATTATATGTTTTGTATATTTGTTTATAATAATCTCCGTCCCTAATTATTAAGAGAATAATTAGTATAATTGTCAATGGATAATCATGTGATGATTATATGCATAGAGATGCACATTGAAATTATGGGTACTTGTTAGAGAACAAGTGACTGGACATGACCCGCATGAGATTTATGTCATGGTCAAATGTCATAATTAAATCTCATACGGTTACTTCATTTAGTCCCTAGACCTGAGATTATCATGACCTTACATATGATGAAAGTCATGTTTGATTTTAGTCAAACGATGTCTTAACACGATATCTATAAAGACTATCATTGGCATGATCGGATTCATGACGGGAAGGATGATAAGTCAAGAAGGAATTTGTCACTCGGAAGAGAGATGTTTTGCTTGGGCCCCTCAATGAGTGATAATGATGAAAGTGTATGGCCGTACCCCAATATGATTGGAATTATCATTATACTCAAGAATCGAGAAAGCATTGAACAATAACAAGTTGACGAGGACCATGACTTGTGTTCAATATAACATCGTGAGACAAAGGGAGAAATGGAAGTACACCAATGGAAACGTGAACTCTTACGTTACATTATTTGGGTAGACATAATGGCTTGCTAGAGTCCGCTTATGTCTTATGAGGTTCGATATGATCGAACTCATTGCCAACATAATGTAATCCTATTGGGTCACACACAACTAGAATGAATTGGTTAAACCGGAGGAAGAATGATTGAGAGTCTCAAGATACGCTACATATGTCACGCGACATATTAAGCCAATGGCTTAATATACCGCGCGACATAATAAGCTCCGTACGCGGTTTGACAAATTGCCTCTCCTAATACGATTAAGAGACGTATTCTTACTATTGTAGTATAAATACAAGGGGTCTGTCAGACCTAATTCTCTAGCCGAAATTTTCAAGAAAAATTCACAATCAAATACTCTCAATATTCTTCAAGGTTTTTGATCTAGCAATCATCAAGAAGTTGTTCTTGAATTCATTCAAAGGTGTGGATACCGAAAGAGGGTCTTCGCTCGTTCATCGATCAAGGCCTAGAGTTCAAGCAAGTTGAAGAACGAAGTTTGTGATTCAATATCACACAATCAAATCGTTCGATAGCTCAAGAACGGAAAGCGTTCAAGGTTGGTACAATTCTATCTCATAGAAATTTAAATTAATTGTATAGAACGGATCCTAGGGCTTCTTGGGTTTTATGTTTTTAATGCTTAATTCCGCTGCGCATGGACCTGTAAAACCCAACAGTGATATCAGAGCCCCGTTCGTATGATTAAGTTTGAATTAACATGCTAGATTTAAGATATAAATTGTTTATATGCTTATTGCATGTTTTGTATGCGATAGAATTTTTAATTGTTTATGTGAAACAATGTGAAAATCGTTTTCGTATTATGCTGAATTAAATCTGTAAAAGGTTGTTTTATGTGATTTAATTGGTTGAAATTTGTATTGGTTCGAATCTGGAAATCCTGTAACTTGGCTGCTTAGGTCGCGCGACATGATGAGCCATGTGGAATTCTGGTTATCTGGCCTGTTAGGTCACGCGACATATCAAGCCTCTGGATGATGTTGTCACGCGACATAATAAGCCAAAACTGGGCAGAACCAGTTTGTTCAATTTTTCTGCTATTTTGTGATTGTGTTTACAATCTGATATGTTCATATGAAAATCTGGATGTTATAAAATTGAGTTTATAATGCCATGCTAGATTGATTCATTGATATGCATGATTAATTGATTAAAATATGATTTTAATAATTATTGCGATGCATGTTTTATTTGTTCTTACATGCTAAGAATTTTTTAGATGTTTAGTTGAAACATGATATTTAGTTTCCTAATATGTTTAGATTTAGACATTGTAAATTTTGGATCTTATGATTGTTTATGGAAACAAGTCATAAATACGCGAAATTTAAAAGGAAACTGATTGTTTATAAAAGGTAGGGATTATGTTGCCTAATCAGAGTTGATTTCTAAATATGCATGTCTAGGAGAGTTCTGTCTAAGGAAGAGTTGGTACTTAAGAAGTCCTTGTGGCTCACCTATTTTCCTGGGAACTTACCTGGTGCATGATTTTGACTATCTTTCTGATATGCTTATAATCTACCTTTAAAGAACCTTCATTTAACTTTTAAGTTCTTTATGCCAATTCATGATTAAAAACACTTGAGACCATTCAGATAGTTTTGGGTGGGCTTGCCATAGCAAGGTGCTTTGATTCTATTCGAATGCGAGCAAGATGAGGAAATGGTGGTTCCTATACGTTTTAAAGTGAGTGAACTTAATTGGGTTATCAAAATGGTTTTGGACCCAAGGCATAAGATGAGATTAAAATATACCTAGACATATGATGTCTTGAATAAATCTCATAAAAGATCTAAGAGTCATATAGTTGATATGATTGATGTTTTCTACCTAATTAATTTAATTTTGAGCGGTTTGCCATAGCAAACTTGAAATTGAATTAAAGTTGGATCTTAGCCCATTAAATGTATATTATGCTCATTAGCATTTGAAGGTGTATAATTTAGTGGGAGCATTTATTTAAATGCATTATACTTCTCATATAATATGTTTACTTATATGTGTTCATATTTTATGTATATCTTTTTGTAGAATAAATGGCATCAAACAATAATCACTTTTCACTCGCGATCCGTCCTTGAGAAGGAAAAGTTGGAAGAGACTGGTACAAACTATATGGATTGGATCCGTAGTTTGAGAATTGTTCTCAAATAAGAGGAGAAACCGTACGTTCTCGATGAACCTATTCCACCCGAACCTGCGCCAATGCCGTTAGAGCTATAAGGGAACAATATCCGAAGCACAAGCGTGACTCTACGTATGTTGGTATCCTTATGCTCTCCGCCATGTGCAAGAACCTTCAGAAGGATCTTGAGCACTTGGGGACAAATGACTTAAACAATCGGGCGATGGAAATGTTCCAAGTTCAAGCTAGGCAAGAAAGGTACAACACGATTCTTGTCTTGACCTCATGCAAGATGAGTGAAGGACAAGCTGTTGGTCCCCATGCTCTCAAGTTCAAGGGCCACATTGAGCATCTTGAAAGGCTCGGTTTTCCAATTAGCCAAGAGTTGGCTACCGACATAATATTGAATTCATTACCTAAAAGTTTTAGTCATTTCATAATGCACTATAACATGGGTGGAATGAATAAAAACCTTTTCGAGTTAGTTCAAATGTTGAACACTGCGGAAACCAATATTGTCGAGAAGAAAACCGACCAAGTGCTAATGGTTAACAAGGGGAAAGGGTTCAAGGGTAAAGGAAAGGCAAAGGTTGCTAATCCTAAGGCAAAGGTTGCCAAACCCAAAGAGGCTTCCAAGCCTAAAGAGGCTAAGCCCAAGTCCCAAGAGGACGCAATCTGCTTCCATTGCAATGAGATTTGACATTGGAGGAGAAACTACGCAAAATACAAGGAAGCACTGAAGAAGAGCAAAGGAGTTGCTTCGACTTCAGGTATCTTTGTTATAGATATATTCCTATCTACTTCTAGTTCTTGGGTATTGGATACCGGATGTGGAACTCACATTTGTTTAAATGTGCAGGGTCTAAAGAACAGAAGGATGCTTAAGGAAGGTGAAGTGGACCTACGTGTGGGGAATGGAGCAAGAGTTGCTGCATTAGCCGTAGGAACTTATGAAGTTACTTTACCTAGTGGGCTAATACTTGTTTTGAACAATTGTTATTACGTTCCAGCTTTAAGTAGGAATATTATTTCGATTTCATGTTTGGATAATGAAGGTTTTAATTTTCTTATATGTGATAAGAATTTTTCTATTTACAAGAGTGAAATGCATTATTGTACTGCTGTTTCATTCAATGGCCTTTATATTCTTGATGTTGAAAATCGTGATAATGAGTTCTATAACATTAACAAGAGATCTAAACCCAATGATGTAAACCACACTTACTTATGGCATTGTCGTCTTGGCCATATAAATGAGAAACGCATTTCTAAACTCCACAAAGATGGATTTTTAGACTCACATGATTATGAATCTTATGAGACATGCGAATCTTGTTTACTTGGCAAGATGACCAAGGACCCATTTACCAAAACCGGTGAAAGGGCGGGCGACTTATTAGGACTCATACATACCGATGTATGTGGGCCTATGAGTAGCGATGCTAGGGGAGGATTTCGGAACTTCATAACATTCACTGATGATTATAGTAGATTTGGATATGTTTATCTAATGAAACATAAAAGTGAATCGTTTGAAATATTTCGAATATTTCAAAATGAGGTGCAAAATCAACTTGGCAAAACTATTAAGGTACTTCGATCCGATCGAGGTGGTGAATATTTGAGCCAATAATTTGACAGTCATCTTAAGAGTTGTGGAATCGTTTCAGAACTCTCTCCACCCGAACACCACAATGGAATGGTGTGTCTCGAAAGGAGAAATAGAACTTTGTTGGACATGGTTCGTTCTATGATGAGTCAAGTTGAGCTTCCTTTATCCTTTTGGGGACATGCACTAGAAACCGCCGCTTTCACTATAAACGAGTTCCTACCAAATTGGTTCAAAAGACCCCATATGAGATGTGGCATGGAAGAAAACCTAGTTTGTCTTTCATGAAGATTTGGGGTTGCGATGCATATGTCAAGAAGTTAACTTCCGACAAGCTAGCACCTAAATCTGATAAATGTGTTTTCGTGGGATATCCTAAGGAAACCAAAGGATACTATTTCTACAACCGAAACGAGAACAAAGTGTTTGTTGCTCGAAATGGTACTTTCTTAGAAAAGGAGTTTCTTCGCAAAGGAACCAATGGGAGTAAAATAGATCTCAAAGAAATTTGAGAACCCGAAAACAACATTGAACCAATGGTAGAAACTGAACCAAGTTCACAAACCGTTGTGGAACCGATTCAAGATGCACAAGTTCTTCGCCGAAGTGGTAGGTCACGATCCGAACCCGAGAGATATGGATTTCTCGTTACGGAAAGTGATGAAGTGGAGTTAATCGAAAATGATGAACCCACTTGCTATCAAGAAGCGATGTCCGCTCCTGATTCGGAAAAATGGCAAGAGGCCATGAAGTCCGAATTACAATCCATGGCTGATAATCAAGTTTGGAACTTGATTGATCCACCCGAAGGTGTAAAAACCATAGGGTGCAAATGGGTCTTCAAGAAGAAGACCGACATGGATGGGAAGGTGCACACCTATAAGGCTAGGCTAGTAGCTAAGGGATATAGGCAGATTCATGGCATAGACTATGATGAAACCTTCTCGCCTGTAGCTATGCTTAAGTCTATTAGAATTTTACTTGCCATAGCCGCATATTATGACTATGAGATATGGCAAATGAATGTCAAAACATCTTTCCTTAATGGGAAGTTACTTGAGGATGTATACATGATACAACCTGAAGGTTTTGTTAATCCGAAAAATTCTAACAAGGTGTGTAAGTTGCAGAAATCCATTTATGGATTGAAGCAAGCTTCTAGGAGTTGGAATCTACGTTTTGATGAAGCAATCAAGGAGTTTGGCTTTATCAAAAACGAAGATGAACCTTGTGTATACAAGAAAATTAGTGGGAGCGTAGCACTATTTTTAGTGTTGTATGTCGACGATATCTTACTCATTGGAAATGACGTTCCTGCACTAGAGACTGTCAAGTCTTGGTTGGGAAAGTGCTTTTCAATGAAAGATATGGGCGAAGCCGCATATATCCTTGGTATCAAGATCTATAGAGATAGATCCAAGAGGATGATTGGTTTAAGTCAAAGTACTTACATTGACAAAGTCCTTAGAAGATTCCAAATGGAAAATTCTAAAAGAGGGAACTTGCCAATGTTGCATGGTATATCTCTTAGCAAGAATCAAAGTCCTAAGACTAATGATGAGCGAGAGAGAATGAATGGTATTCCATATGCTTCGGCAATTGGGTCTATCATATATGCTATGTTATGTACTAGACCCGATGTCTCGTGTGCTCTAAGTATGACGAGTAGGTACCAATCGGATCCCGGCGAACCACATTGGATAGCAATCCAAGAATATCCTTAAGTACTTACGAAGAACTAAGGATGTATTCTTGGTCTTTGGGGGAATGGAAGAAGATCTTGTAGTAAAAGGCTACACAGATGCTAGCTTCCAAACCGACAAAGATGATTTCGAATCGCACCTGGATTTTTGTTTACGCTTAATGGAGGCACCGTGAGTTGGAAAAGTTCCAAGCAAAGTACCGTCGCCGATTCTACAACCGGCCGAGTACATAGCGGCATCCGATGCAGCTAAGGAAGCAGTTTGGATCAAGAAGTTCATTAGTGATTTGGAAGTCATTCCAAGCATCAGAGACCCTATTGAACTTTACTGTGATAACAATGGTGCCATTGCACAAGCAAAGGAACCAAGGTCACACCAGAGATCCAAACATATACTTCGACGTTTTCACATTATCCGTGAGATATGTGAAAGAGAAGACGTTAAGATATGCAGAGTAGACACTAATGACAACGTGGCGGACCCATTAACTAAGGCTCTCCCGCAAGCTAAACATGATGGTCATGTTAGGTCCATGGGTATTCGATACATGGTAGATTGGGCCTAGTGCAAGTGGGAGACTGTTGGTGTTATGCCCTAGGCCTATGATTGATAGACTTATGTGTTGACATTATTTATTATTATTTGAGATGTTTATCATTTGATTATTATATGTTTTGTATATTTGTTTATAATAATCTCCGTCCCTAATTATTAAGAGAATAATTAGTATAATTGTCAATGGATAATCATGTGATGATTATATGCATAGAGATGCACATTGAAATTATGGGTACTTGTTAGAGAACAAGTGACTGGACATGACCCGTATGAGATTTATGTCATGGTCAAATGTCATAATTAAATCTCATACGGTTACTTCATTTAGTCCCTAGACCTGAGATTATCATGACCTTACATATGATGAAAGTCATGTTTGATTTTAGTCAAACGATGTCTTAACACGATATCTATAAAGACTATCATTGGCATGATCGGATTCATGATGGGAAGGATGATAAGTCAAGAAGGAATTTGTCCCTCGAAAGAGAGATGTTTTGCTTGGGCCCCTCGATGAGTGATAATGATGAAAGTGTATGGCCGTACCCCAATATGATTGGAATTATCATTATACTCAAGAATCGAGAAAGCATTGAACAATAACAAGTTGACGAGGACCATGACTTGTGTTCAATATAACATCGTGAGACAAAGGGAGAAATGGAAGTACACCAATGGAAACGTGAACTCTTACGTTACATTATTTGGGTAGACATAATGGCTTGCTAGAGTCCGCTTATGTCTTATGAGGTTCGATATGATCGAACTCATTGCCAACATAATGTAATCCTATTGGGTCACACACAACTAGAATGAATTGGTTAAACCGGAGGAAGAATGATTGAGAGTCTCAGTATTTGGCTACATATGTCACGCGACATATTAAGCCAATGGCTTAATATACCGCGCGACATAATAAGCCCGTACGCGGTTTGACAGCCTGTCTCTCCTAATACGATTAAGAGACGTATTCTTACTATTGTAGTATAAATACAAGGGGTCTGTCAGACCTAATTCTCTAGCCGAAATTTTCAAGAAAAATTCACAATCAAATACTCTCAATATTCTTCAAGGTTTTTGATCTAGCAATCATCAAGAAGTTGTTCTTGAATTCATTCAAAGGTGTGGATACCGAAAGAGGGTCTTCGCTCGTTCATCGATCAAGTCCTAGAGTTCAAGCAAGTTGAAGAACGAAGTTTGTGATTCAATATCACACAATCAAATCGTTCGATAGCTCAAGAACGGAATGCGTTCAAGGTTGGTACAATTCTATCTCATAGGAATTTAAATTAATTGTATAGAACGGATCCTAGGGCTTCTTGGGTTTTATGTTTTTAATACTTAATTTCGCTGTGCATGGACCCGTAAAACCCAACAGGTAGCCCCGGTGCCTGGCTGCGGGCACGCTTGGCTGCTGTCTCAGCTTCGTTTCCTTTGAGGAAACTGTCCCCACGGATGACTTCAAGATCTCCCTGACGGTTAATGAACTTGACGCACTGATGGAGAGTGGAGGCTATGGATTTCATGTGATGTAGCCAAGGGCATCCCAACAGAGTTGTGAATACGGATGGAATGTCCATCACGTGGAATTTTACTGGCACCATTTAGGTTTCGAACCAGAGCTCCAGAGTCACCGTCCCCAGGATGGGACGAGACGTGCTGTCGTAGGCCTTGATAGTCCGGGTTGACGGAATCAGGTGGCTTTCGTTGATGCATAGGGCTCGCATCATGCTGAGAGGGAGGACGTTAACGGCTGACCCGTTGTCCACCAATACTCCGGGGAGTGATATGGTGTTGAGCTTGAGAGTGATGTACAGAGCTTCATTATGCCCCGAGGCATCTCTCGGTAGGTCTTCATCACAGAACGTGATCATACTGCCATACAGTCGGGAATCGTAGATTTGGTCTCTATCCGGAGAAGGAGAGTCATCAAGCCATCTGTTTCATGTTTTCCTCTTGCGAGGTAAAGCCTTTGCTGGAGCCTCGGGATTGTGTTGAGGCTGTTTGTGGCGGTTGCCGCCCTTGGTTAGCACGTTGATCGAGTGCGAGTGCCAAGCTGACTTTGATCTTCCTTTGCCGGTCCGTGCTCGGAAGCTGGACAAATTGAACCTTGGCTGATCCCGCGGGGGGTTAGGCTTCTGACTGGCAGTAAGATTACCAAGATCAGAGGTATTCCAGTGTCCTGAGGCCTGAACTCTGATGTCAGCAGGACTTTTTGGCTTTCCCACCCCTGTCTGTTCTAAAGCTGCATGGTCTGGAGAAAGGGAAGACTGGCTGGAGTAGAGTACGTAGTAGTCGAACCTCCCGGATGGCTCTCCGAGTGTACCCACACTGGTGTCTCCAGCTTCATATCTTTCTCTCAGTTTCTGTTGAGAGGACTTCGTCTTCTGTTTTCTTGGAGGATTGCTCCTGAACATGTCTTGGGACTCGTACTCCAGGCAGGCGGAGCAGTCACAAACATCATAGCTGATGTGGACATTTGATGGGGACCCGGCTGGAAGAGGCGGAGGAACTGGCTTTGCGGCCATCTTCTTGGGCACCCACTCAATGGCATTCACACTGTTGTTGTTCAGAAAGGGGTTTCCGACTGTATTGGGCCCACGGGGGCGCTCCAATTTTCCTTCCTCTATCAAGTTCTGGATTTCGTATCGTAACCCCACGCAGTTGTCGGTGGTATGGCCGTGATACTGATGGAAGGCGCAGTACTTGCTCTTGTCAGCGTTGACTACGGGATTCTTGGGTTTGTAATTTGCAACGGGTTTAAGGAGACCTTCCTTGATTAACCCTTCCAGCATCTTGCTTAGCGGCATGTCCAACTTGTCGAAGTGTACGGCAGGCTGCTTCTGAGTGGAATTGTTGCTTTGTGGGACTGGGTTTCTGTTGCCCGACTGCTGTCCCTGATGGATGTAGTTGACAGACGTATCTTTCCCTTTGCCGGGGGCCGGTGCGGGATTGAATGCAACTGCTGATCGGTATCTGTATGGCTGTGCAAAGAGCCAACGTTTCCTTGAGATCCTTCTCGAACTATGAGCCGGCATTGACCATGGCCCGGAGATCTGGGAAGAAATGATGACTGATGAGAGTTCTGATGGACGGTCTTAAGCAGGACTTGAAGATCCGCATCTGTTCATCCTTGGAGAGTGGCTCCATGATCTCGGAGAGTTTCCAACTCCATCTCTTGTAGAATTCTCCGACGCTTTCATCTGTTTTCTGCTCAGTGGTGATTAAGTCCTCACGACTTGTTTCCCACTCTAGATTGGATCTGTACCGTTCCAGGAAGATGTTACTGATCTGATCCCAGGTGTGGCGATCCGCAGGCTTGACCCTTAGGAACCAACGTAACGCTGAACTTTTGAGCGTATGCTGGAAGTGGTCGGCCATTTGCTGGAGGGTTGCTCCTTTCGCTCTCATGCCGAGAACGTAGGTGTCGACATGCGTTTGAGGACATTCGGTTCCGTCGAATCGGTCCATCTCTGGCATTCTGAACTTGGCAGGGAGAGGCGTGACCATTCCTGGATCTGTGGATTTGAGCGTTTCTTGCTTAGAGCTCATGGTGGCTTTCAGGTCATTCATCTGTTCGACCATCCAGGCTAAGGTTGGGTCCAGTGGTGGACTGTGAGGCTCGGCGCCGGGTGCTACCATGTGGGCGGTAATGATTGGAGGTGGAAGGCTTGATATATGTGGATATATGGGGGCCTTTTCTGCACTGTATCGGGGTTTGTCCCCGATGTTTTGGGATTCGTGTATAGGCAATGGGATGAACCCAGGAGGGTATTGAAGGATATTGGCATCTGTCTGAGATGGTCCAGCGGTGCGCTGGTGGTATTGAGTGATGGGAGTAGCACTGGCTTGGCCATATATGGCAGGGTTGCCCTGAGAGGTGGCAACATAGAGCCTAGGTCGGCTGTTTCCTTGGTTCGAAGGCATCCCGTAAGTTTGCGGGGGAGGAACCTGGTTGAAGGTTTGAGGAACTAGTTTCGGGGAATCGTCATCTTCGACCAGGACGAAAGTACCGTCTAACTGGGGGATAGCTGCTATACCTCGCTCATTCAGAAGCTGTACCACGAAATTCTGCTGATCTTCTTTCTGCCTCTTGTGAACCTCACAAGCCCGGATGGCTTCTTCCAAAGTCATATCTGTTACCGGTGGCGGGCGTCCGTCCCCGTCACGATTTCTCGGTGAGATAGACATGTCGGATATTCTGGCTGAAGGAACTGAGGGAACCGAAGAACTGTCTGACGCTGCCGTAACTGTGATTCTGGCAACGCGCTGACCCGGAAATCTGAACCACTTTCTGCTCGCTACAGGGAACGAAAGGCAGGGTCTAGGCTTCGGAAAAGGGGATTTGGCTCAAGGTTTCGGGCTTGTGCAATGTGCAGTTACCGATTAATGTTTACTTAAAACGCGTTTACTCAGAGTCCTAATCGGTTGGAAAAGAGCGTGTCTTCTTTTTCGCAACTAACCCTAGAGCTCTAATCAGTGGATCTCGTCACTATGCTTATAAGCCCCTCGTTTCCATTTGTAGATCATCTTTCTCGGGACGGACTATCCCGAGCGAGGTCCTATAAGGCAAGCGAGTTCCACCGACAAAAGAAAAAGTGAACTTAAGGCTAGCTGATCACGCAAACTTCCAACGTATGTGACGCACGGGCCACAGTCAAAGTCAACGTCCTTAAGTTAAGGCGGGGATCGTGCCAAAATTTCGGCATGACCTCTCCTGACTCGCTTGCGCGAGGGGCCTTAGCTTTTGGCGTTGGCCAAGTTGTGGCTGGCACGGTGCATACGGTGAGGGTTTGGTGACACGGTGTCACATTGAACCTTCGGGTATATTTTTCGGCAGAGCTCCGCGTCAAAGTCAAGGCTGAAAAGCTCAAGACTTCGGGTCGGGAACGACCTTCGGTCTCAATCTCTCGAGCTTGACTCGTGGCGGAACCCGGCGTAAAAAACATACACTTAGGCTTTATGACACGAACTAAGCCAAAAACCAACCGGGGTCTTGGACAAAGTGTGACACAAAGAGTGCATGGCTTACACGGGCTAGGATGGGCTGTTTGGGACGACCCCGTGCGCCCTCGAAAGGTGTCTGGCAGACCAACCGAGGTGCAACTGAACGGTCATCCCGGGTTACGGGTCGTAGTGTGCAGTGTACCGATCCCCGCCACCTAAAAACACCGTTCCAAACACACTTTCGTATCCCGTATATGCCCCCCGAGCCAAAGGAGTCGACCCTAGCCATAGGTAGCTCCCTCTCTCTCTAAAACTCTCGTTCCATCTCGGTTTACGCGCCAGTCGCTACAACCGTTTCGGACGACACTGTTGAAATGTAGACGCCTCTGTCTAACGGGGTCCGATACGTTTTAGCCCCTAGATCCTCTTCTCTTCCCGTAAGAGAAGTAATCTCGGGTTAAAACGGCGTTCCGACCCCGTTCCGTTTACTTTTATGTCATTTACAATTTCAGATCGTTTGATCCGTCGATCGTCATTTAAATTTCTGTCATTTACAATTCCGGACCGTTTGATCCGTCGAACGTCATTTACTTTCATGCAAATTTACAACTCCGAGCCGTTTGGCTCGTCGATCGTACTTTACAATTCCGAGTTGTTTGGCTCGTCGATCGTACTTTACAAATTCCAGACCGTTTGATCCGTCGATACCGCATTTAAATACTGTCATTTACAAAGTCCGACCCATTTGGATCGTGATAGTATTTACTTTTCAAAGTCCAAGTCGCAACCCGATTTGTTGATCGCATATCATTTAATACGTTTTTCCCGTAAAATCGTTAACAATGTAATGCCCGGTTCAAAACCGGAGTTCGATCTTCGAACTCTCTTTCAAAACGCGCGAAATGACGTTTGGCATCCAAATGTTCATCTTCAAACTTAAAAGCCGACTTTTGACATTCAAAAATCATTTAATACGTTTTTCCCGTAAAATCTTTAACAATGACATCCCCGGTTCAAAACCAGAGTTCGACCTTCGAACTCTCTTTCAAAACGCGCGAAATGACGTTTGTCATCCAAACACTCATCTTCAAACTCAAAAATCCGACGTTTGACATTCAAACGCTCTTTTCTTAAAAGTCAACATTTTACACTTAAGATAAACAGTTAAAATCAGCATTCACGCCACTTTTCCTAAAACTACAAAACCGACGTTTATCATTCAAACGCTCGTCTTTTCAAACAAGATCCCATAATCAACGTCTGACATTCAAACCAAGATTAAGCTTGTCATTCAAGCCCCAATTTCAAAATGCAAACACACACACACACGCACACATTTTTGAGAAAGGTAGAAAGACTCGTCATACGAGGCATTTCGGGTGATCTCATTATACTCTTCCCGAAACGTAACGTGACCTCCGAACCTAACAATCTTTGGTACTAAAAAGCTTTTTACTCGTTTTTGCTGCCAATAAAAATGACCCCCTGTTTTCAAAGCCTTTTCCTAAGTTTTTGCTACCAATAAAAACGACACCCTTTTCAATCAATAGCCGTTTCTCAACGTTTGGGCTCAGAATACAAAAACCACGTGGCGACTCCTCTTCCTTCCCGAAAAGCGAGGTCTCAGACACCAACCCTCCGCGAAAGACAACCGCGTTTTCGCGTCGCGCGAAACCCCGGGTAATTTCAGATCCGCAGGAAGATCCCTACATACATATGCTCAGTTTCGAGGACGGCACCAGTTTCGATGAGGTAACCTACGACGAGGGCTCCAATACCATAGAAATTGTCAAGCTCAACATCCTGTACAGGCAGTTGTCCGACAATTGGAAACAACTGGTTGACACGACAAAGAACCCCTCCGATCAAGTAACTGACGACGACTTCGTCAACATTATCTTTTCCAGATATCCCGATGATACCAAGGATCCGATCCTTATTATCATATTCTCCATTGCCAAAGTTACCCTCGGGCACATGCTTTCTTGATGGTAAACGAGGCCACCGGCGGCCATCGAGCTCAAAGCTCATCATCACTTCCGAGCTACCAGGCCCGGTGGCAATTGGCCCGTGCTGGGTCGGTCAATCTTGACCAGCAGAGCGCCGCAGGCGAGGGCATCGTGAAAGGAGATAAAGCTCCTCACCCTGCTACTAATCAGATCAACCTCGGGAACCCTTCCGCGAAAGACAACCGCGTTTTCGCGTGGCGGCAGCCTTGGCCAGGTAATTTCGGTCCATCCGCGGGAAGATCCTACATACATATGCTCACGGTTCGAGGACGGCACCGGTTTCGATGAGGTAACCTACGACGAGGCTCCGATACCATAGAAATTGTCAAGCTCAAGCATCACCATGTACGGGCGGTTTGGACAGCAATTGGAAACAAGCTGGTTGACACGACGAAAGAACCCTCCGATCAAATGTGCGCACGACTTCGTCAACATTATCTTTTCGGATATCCCGATGATACCGAGGATCCGATCCTTATTATCATATTCTCCATTACCAAAAGTTACCCTCGGCAGCGCTGGCGATGGTAAACGAGGCTGGCACAATCGAGCTGGCTAAATGTCATCAGCTACCGGCCCAGTGGCATTGGCCGTGCGTCGGTCAATCTTACGGAAGCGCGAGAGGCGAGGCATCGGCAGAAAGGAGATAAAGCTCCTCTGCTTTGCTACTAATCGAGATCAACCTCGGGAACCCTTCGGTAGCCGCCTGAGAAACATTACGCAAAAGTCTTCCCCCGCAAGAGGCAGTCGATCAAGCTCAGAAGAAAGGAATGATCACCTCGGCATCGCGTCAACCGAAGTTTGACCTTGCTCCCGGTCGTGCACGGCCGCGAATTAGGCATCATCCCGCCAGCAAACTACTAGCTGCGATAGACTTGGCGATCCAGGCGAGATCACGAGACTATCAACATCACGAAATTACCCGTACCTAGTGGGTTTTAATCAAACAGCCGAGATATGGGCAAACTTCTTGTGTGCGAGATCAAGGAAGGCCGCATGAAATGTCGGCCAGAGCTTCCTTCGTCAATATAATCCAAGTGTTTCCGCCATTCGGGGATTTGGATGTGATTACGATTCTAGACACCGGTCGAGATCTTTTCCTTTTATGGAAGCTGTTTAGCTCTCGCGAAAGCCACTCATGGAACTAGGTTTGCTCGAAGCGCTCTGCACGGGATGAGAACCAAGCTGCAAAAAGACTCACGGGGACCAAGCCTTTAAAGCATCAACGAAGCTTGGGTTGACAAACTAAGACGGCTCTAGACTAGTTCGACCTCGCGAAGGTTTTACCCACGGCGACTTCTGGACTACCATCACCCTCGTGAGCCCCCTGCGGAAAGGAAAGGCGGCGACGGTCAGTGACCTAGGAGATGGAATGGGCGCTGCAGCAAGCGGAGAATACCTAGCCAAACATCATGAAGAGTATAGCGCTTATCTCCCAGAAAAGCAAGTCCTCTGTGAACGGCGACGAGACGATGAAACCATTCTCTTCCCAGCCGGGCATGAAGTCAACAAAATCGGAATCCCAGGGTCACAGGTGGATGAGGATGGATCATTTCCGCTCTCAAACTAAAAGGCTAAGGCCCGAAGGAGGAAGGTCTATTCAAAAAGAAAAGAAAGATGGAAATACATCTCCGGCAATGTTTGCTCTATAGAAATTCTCTCTTGAGCTGCGGCATTCGTTTACAAAAAGCGATCGGCCCAAGCTGGGACAAGAAAGCCGAGTTACACGTGGGGCGGAATGTTCGCAGGCAGCCGTGTACATATCACCTTCTGAAACAGTGCCTTGTGAACCGACTCGACGCATAAAAGCGGAAAAGCTCTCCTAGATGAAAAGTTTATCTATGGAACCCCACGCCTCATACGGTATTCAAAGGAAGCTTGGCGAACATTCTCACGTGGGAAGAAACACAGGCACACTAACTCTCGACGTAGAACCTACGCCAGAGAAAGTTGATCTGCAGGCTAAAATTGGAGGAGAAATTAGCAAACCATGACTACTCGCCTAACCCAAACTCGAATCTGCAGGCCCCGAGCATGCTGTGAAGGAAAGAAGTGCAAAAGTATACCGTGAAGAGATCGAAAGAGACCATTCCGCTTGAACCAAGAACTCTCTAAACCTCCAGGAGGTCAGTCAATGATTCGATTCGGTGCAAGCGGCCCTTGCACAGCGCACCATTACGCTTCGAACGGTTGCGGCAAAGCCATAGACTCCCTCCCCGCGGTGGCACCCACGAAGCCGGTATCTACAGGGTGTGAGAATCCGAAAAGGCTGCCCGAAGCTCCAGAATTGCATCTGAGTCCACAAGCAACGAATTCGTGAGGGAAGACATGATGGCCCCCAATGGCGAGGAATCCTCCTCCGACTATGGCTCGGCTCAAGCGACTCAAAGTTGAGGGGACCAAAGCGAGCGTGTCGGCGTCATTCGACTCGATGGTCGGAAATCCATTGTATTACCACTTCAAGGCCACTAACCAAAAGCCAAGCCCGAAGCGAGAACCGCAACTAAGCTGCCCGAAGACAAGGATTCCACATAGGGAGGACCTGGAGTCCTGCACCTCGTGCTCAAAACGACCCACCCCGGGCGAACATTTCCCTTTAGTCCTTTGGGCTCACATCTTCGCTATCCTCACAAGCTTCCAGAGATAGAGGAAAAGTTTGGCCCGCACCGAGTGGTCCCCGTGGACGCATGACCCCCAAACAGAAGTAATCTCGGATGATCGCGAGCATCCACTCACGGCATGACATCATCACCTTCACGATTTGGACACCTGCCCAAAATTGGGAGGCGATCCACAATGAGTGCTCTACATCACATTTCGAGTTGGACAGATGGCGTCGCCTCTTCCCCGTGTGTTGGTAGACCTGAGGTTCCGGGAATGAATGTCTTGCCCGCCAAGTTGATGGACTTGCTTGACATCAAGCCCACGTATCCGAAGCCTTCACCCACACTTTGTCAAGGCCTATGACTCCACTTCCCGTACGGTTCTCGGGGTTGCTACTCTAAATATCTACGGTTGTGCAAGCGGATGATCCCCACCGAATTCCAAGTGTTGGACATTCCTATCACTTTCCACACACGGCCATCCTGGGGCGACCACAGCTGCACCAAATGAATGGCGTGGCATCCACCGCTTCACCAATGTATCAAGATTCCTTTATGCAAGGCAACGAGCTATGACAAATACCTACGGCGACAACGTCACCACCGAGGGGACCAAGACCAACGGCATTCCAAAGTGTGTTAGAAAATCAAGCGTGATGATGATATGGCATTAATCGGATTCACTATGGAGACCTCCAAGATCTAAATATGCAACGTGGACCTTCCTTCCACTTTGTTTCGGGACAAAATCCCTCCCGCCATGAAGATGATGAAACTCCTATGTAACTTCATTCTGTGACCGGGGCTCGACAAAGGTTACAAGGCCAACACTAAGTCATCGAAGTCAAGGACCACACCACGGTCCAGGTGGGCTACGGCTATGTGCCAACACCACCCGATATCGGGAAAAACAAGAGGCTGCGCCCGCACCAAGGCAAAGCAGTCTGCGTAAGGGGAACCTCCAACGGTGACACCCAACCTCTCGACCTTACGATTTCGACCTTGCTTTCATTACTTCAAGTCAAGTGGCAAACCGATAGCGAATCGAGGGGACCCAACAAGGGAAACCGACAGCGTAACCGAGGGGACCGACAAGAAGAAAGCAGCCAGGCGAGGAGCGAAGCGGCCGGGCTGGCCAACCCGGCCAGCTGAAGGCGGTAACTCCAGGACCAAAGTGGAACTCATTGAAGATGAGAAAGAAGCGAGGAAAGTCGCCACAGAGACTATGGAAAAGATGGAACAAATTTAGCACGGGACCTCAAGCATTTCGAGGACTGAGGCTAATCCGATAAGGGGAGCGTTCCTCGACATCACAATCCTCTACCTCGACCAATTGCCACCACAAGCCTTCGGCATTAGCAGTACACATTCAAAGGAATCCCAGACACTGGAAGAGTGACTCGAGACTCTCTTCATGGGAAACATGCTGATCAGCTTCGGAGTCACTCGCCGAGGCCCACATTCGAAATAGTAGGTCCAAAGCAGAAGGAACCAGAATTCATAGAAGATGCTCTCAGTGGACTCGCTCTATATAGTCTTTTCGAAGAAGTCATTGAGGTGTCGAACCTGATTGCCCTGGGCTCCAAAAACAGCATGATTGCCATGATTGGAATGTGCCAGAATGGCCATGCCTCTCGACCCCCGAACCCTCATCAAGCATCCAAAGAATGCCACTTAAAAAAACCTGGGTAACTTTAACCGACTCAAGGTTGCAAGCCAAAGATAGACGAAATGGAAGACAAGCCGGGCCTGCACCCCACATCTCCCTAAACCCGGTCTCAAACTCTGCGAGTCGGTCCCTCGGTCAAAGTCTAGTCCTGCGAGTCGTCCAACGTGCCTCACGCCGGAAGACTATGATAATGTAGCCAACAATGTATTTCCGTTCGCATTTAATGAAAAGTCTCGATCTTTTCTGAGTATCCCTCATTGCCACTTTAAATAACCGAATGAGATTAACAAACAACTTAAAAGACGTTAATAATGACTCACTCGATAAAGAAGCGGACACACTAAATGAACAATACATTAAAGAAGTTCTCAAGCGTGTAGTAGACCAAGAGGACAATCGGGCCTCGAGTTGCCGAAGAGGTTATGACCAAAGTGAACCCGGGGTCAATGCAAGAGCCTAAAGAGACACAAGTAGGCGGTTCTCTTCGCTCTATGGCAGGTGCGAGAAAAGAAGCCCGATAAATCTCCTCAAAAAGAGTATATTGACGTGTTCGCCCTTTGGTCATATCGGGACATGCCGGGACTCGATCCCTCAATCGTGGAGCACAATCTCCCCGGATCCGTAATCTAAGCCTATCAAGCGAAAATTGCGCAAGATCAAGCCAAAGTGGTCTCTTGCAAGTGAAAAGGAGAGAGGGGATTGAGAAAATGCTCGTGGTCGGCTTTATCGGAGTGATTAAGTACCCGACCCGGCTCTCCAACATCATCGCGATTTTGGTCACCAAGAGCCCAAATGGAAAGGTCGGATCTTTGTGTGGATTTCCGAGATCTCAACAAGGCCAAAGCCTACTAAAGATGATTTCCCATCTGCCCAACATCGACATGCTAGTCGACACCACGAAAAATTCTCGAAGTAAAGTCCTTCGTAGAGTGGGTTTGCTCGGATACATTCAGATCAAATGTCCGAGGAAGATCAAGCCAGAGATTCGCTTTCACCACTCCATGGGGGACATATTGCTATACTGGTTAAATGCCGTTCGGTTTAAAGAATGTCAAGCTACTTATCACGGCGGGCTGCAATGACCTCTCTTCCATGACATGATTCACAAGGAAATGCGAAGTGTATGTCGGCGACATGATCATCCACTCCGTGAGGATCAGACATGCAAAAGCACACGATGGATTTGAGAAAAGTTCTTTAACATACTCGTAAAGCACTCCATGAGATTGAAACTCTGCCAAAGTACGCACCTTCGGCGTCGTGCCGAGGCAAAGTATCGGGAATTACATGGATCACAGAAAGAGGCATCGAAGCCGATCCCAAGAAAATCAAGGACATCATCGACATGAAGCCGCCAGCGTACACCGACGCATTTAAGTAGAAAAGTTTTATGGGGAAGACTTCAAGATTCACTCGCTTCATCAATCATTTTGACATCTCTCTGCGAGCCAATGTTCAAACCGATGAAGAAGAATGCACGACATCAAATGGGACTCCAGGAGTGTCGGTATAGCTTTCGAGAAAATCAAGACATACTTGGTGAATCCCCCAAATCACATGCCCGCCACATAGAAGATAAGCCACTCCTCCACAGTACCTCGATGATGAGCTGTGTACACGTCAATCGAAGCAATGTTGGCACAAGCAGACGTAAAGATTCCAGAAGTTGAGCATACACGAATCTACTTCGGAAGCCGAAAGCTTCAAGGAAGTGAACTCCAGGCTACTCGGCATTAGAGAAAACTTGTACCGCCCTTGGTATGGGTAGTCGGGAAACAAACACTACATGCAAACACATTCGGTGCTCCTCGGTCTCCCAAAAGATGGACCCCCGTCGAGATATCTCTTCGACAAGCCATCTCTCGTCAATGAGACTAGCTAAAGTGATCATTCTTCCTAGAGGAATTCGACATCAAGTACATGGTCGAGAGAAAATCAACAAAGGAGCGTAGTAATGGCGCATCCAGTGGCAGAGACTTCTCAAGCGTTGAACCCAAGGGTCCCGATCCGCATGATTTCCGTGATGACGGGATCTTTTCACTCGACAACAAGAACCGCCGGCAACTCTTCTTCGACGGGGCAGCCAACAAGAAGCGGAAATGGTATTGGAATGATTTTGGTCGATCCTAAATACGGAGCTAACACTCCCATAGCCATCAAATCGAATTTTGAAGCAACCAACAATGCAGCGAGTAGGAAGCTTAAGGCAAGCCGGCCTAGAAGCCGCTGCGAGCGCATGACATCTCAGAAGTGGAGGTATACGCGGAGACTCAAGAGTGATCATCAATCAAGCTGTCCACGACAAATGGAAGACGATAGATTGCGGCCTCCCGAAGTACCACACGTACATGGAGGAGCTCACATTGCTCAGTTCAAAGGACATCTTCTTTTCATTATTTGCCAAAAGAGACGAGAACCGCTTCGCGAGATGCCACAGCTACCCTTAGCATCTCTTGTCAAAATTCCCTGCGGAAATCGGTAAAATCCTCGAGAATAGGCGGATGAAACACCCGCCTATTGCTTGCGAGATCGAAGTTGAACATGAACCGATCGACTCGAACCACCGGTACAATCAAATCTACCCGATTACCTCCAAAACTGGGAGAAGCTTCCTTCACAAATGAAGATGGAAAATACAAAGAAGGGATCAAAGCCAAAAATATGATGGCATCTAAAATGCCCGGCATCCCATTTCATCATTCTCGGGGTATGTTGTACAAGAGAAACGCCACCAAGGACCACTCCTACGGTGTGTATAGAACGAAGTTACAACTGAACATGCGGTCCGCACATGAACTCCGCGAGCATTGACAGCCAGAATCATCCTCCGTATGGGATACTATTGGGTATCAAAATGGAAACAGACCGCATCCGATTCGTCGAAGGAAAGCTGCGACAAATGTCAATGGTTCTCCAACCTCAAATCACATCCACTCCTCATGAACTCTATTGCATGACTACGCTATGGCCTTTCGCCACATGGGGAATTGACGTCATCGGCAAAATCAGCTCCGCTGTGGAGCAATGGTCACGAGTTCAGCTACTAGTTCAGCGATCGACTACTTCACCAAATGGGTAGAAGCCGTATCATACAAGGTCTTGAACTCTAAGAAGGTGTCCAGGAGTTCATCAAAGAGAACATCATGTGCGATACGGGGTGCCCAACGAGATCATATCCGACAATGAGACTCCACTTTGAAGGAGATTGTGACCAAGCTGTTGACCGAAGTTCGGAAGTTACACGCCATACAAGTCTTCTCCTACGAGCTGCACCACAAACTAATGGTGCGGTAGAGGCTGACAAAACAAGACTCTCGCAATGATAATCGGAAGAGGATGACCGTCGGGAGGTCGGGATTGGCCCAGAAGCTACATCTAGCACTGCGGGGATAAAGAACATGTCGGTCGGGGCACCGCCACGTGGGAGACTCCTTTC